>JAVJIX010000312.1:0-584330 GCA_036785185.1 Paratrypauchen microcephalus | reverse complement strand
CCAGCGTGGAACGTGTGAAAACGCGCTGGTAGGTGTCAATGGACCCCTTACGGGTGGGTTACTGGACGTGCGCCCTTTCTATTGATATATTTCAGCTACCATTCGTGGCACTATATTGTTACTGTTCTGGTTTTTCTTATTAGGCCCGAGCGCCAAGAGCGCATAGGGCCTTTTGTAACTGTTCTAAGTGTACGAAGCACTGCAGAACCAGCGTGGAACGTGTGAAACGCGCTGGTAGGTGTCAATGGACCCCACGGGTGGGTTACTGGACGTGCGCCCTTTCCATTGATATATATTTTGTGTTACCATTCGTGGCACTATATTGTTACTGTTCTGGTTTTTCTTATTAGGCCCGAGCGCTGAAGAGCGCATAGGGCCTTTTGTAACTGCTCTGCGGTGCGAAGCACACCGAGAACCAGCGTGGAACGTGTGAAACGCGCTAGTAGGTGTCAATGGACCCCACGGGTGGGTTACTGGACGTGCGCCCTTTCCATTGGATATATTTTGTGTTACCATTCGTGGCACTATATTGTTACTGTTCTGGTTTTTCTTATTATTATTATTATTATTATTATTATTATTTTCCCGACCACTTTTTCAGGTTTCGGGTACTTCCCACGGACGAAAACTCACGAAATTTTGCGCAAAATTCAAGAACGCCAAAAAAGGAATTTACAAATAATCTGTATTAAAAAATCTTTAAAAATGGCTCCACAGCGCCACCTCAAAAATCAAAATACATTGCGCCTATGGCTATACCCGATAAATGAACTTTGTCGTAGATAAACGAAATTCGGGTGGTGGATAGGTCATGTCGTTACGAACCAAAAAATATATTACGGCGTTGGTAGGCGACCAACAGGAAGTCAGCTATATTGGGCAGAGCACGCGACCCGGCACCGAGGGTGCATTTTCCTGTCTTCGTATTTTAACGAACTCCTCCTAGGGTTTTTGACCCAGACTCACCAGAATCGTGCTGTATCATCTAGACAAGTGGGACATTAAAAAGTTGTTAAAAGCGTTCTAAAAGAGTGAACGGTGTTTCCGTGACAACGCCACAAATTTCTGGTTCGTTTTGCGGCTCGCCATCAAATTTCAACGAGCGATAATTTGCGCATACTTTGGCCGATATCACTCAAACTTTAATCGTTCGTTGACACCTCGGCCCTGAACAGATTGATATAAGAAAATCTGAAATAGGTGCTATAGCGCCACCTAGGGAGATTGCATGGAAGCGCAAAATTTTACTTTGTCGTAGACATACCAAATTTGGTACACATATTCGTGACGGGGTATCGATCAAAAAACTTAAAGACGTCAACACGCCATGTCCCATCGTGTTGCCATGGCAACAGGCCAAACATCTGTCGTCGCCAATGGGACGCCCAGCATAAACTTTGTCGTAGCCATACCAAATTTGGTACACAGATGCATCATGGGATAAGGAACAAAAAAGTATATTATGCGGTTGCTAAGCGACCAACAGGAAGTCGGCCATTTTGGACCGAGCACGTGACCTGGCACCGAGAGCGCATTTTCCTGTCCTCGTATTTTAACGAACTCCTCCTAGGGTTTTTGACCCAGACTCACCAGAATCGTGCTGTATCATCTAGACAAGTGGGACATTAAAAGTTGTTAAAAGCGTTCTAAAAGAGTGAACGGTGTTTCCGTGACAACGCCACAAATTTCAGGTTCGTTTTTGTGGCTCGCCATCAAATTCGACGAGTGATAATTCGCACATACTTTGGCCGATTTCACTCAAACTTCAATCGTTGGTGGACACCCCGGCCCTGAACAGATTGATATAAGAAAATCTGAAATAGGTGCTATAGCGCCACCTAGGGAGATTGCATGGAAGTGCAAAATTTTACTTTGTCGTAAACATACCAAATTTGGTACACACATTCATGACATGGTCTTGATCAAAAAACACATTAACACCCCCACTCCATCTCACATCATGTTGCCATGGTAACAGGTCAAACATCTGTCCCTGCCATTAGGATGCCCGGCAAAAACTTTGGTGTGGCCACACCTAATTTGGTACATAGATGGTTCATGGGAATAGGAAAATGGCGCGTTAGCAGGGGGCTGCGAGTGCAAGCGAGGGCCGATCATCGCCGCTTGCGGCTATATTTAGGCCCGAGCGCTAAAGCGTAGGGCCTTTTGTTACTGTTCTGCAGTGCGAAGCACTGCAGAACCAGCGTGCACAAAACAAAGCGCGAAGCGCTTTGTTTTGTGCACGCAGCAGAGCGCGAAGCGCTCTCCCCTTTTTAAGCACCTAGCACTCATGTCAACGACTGGTGCCCGCTGACATGGCACGGTGGCATCGCCCGTGGCCGCGATAGCGGCCAAATTGTAATTGTTCACCCCAAAACATTCTCGGCCCACCAGCGTGCGCAAAACAAAGCGCGAAGCGCTTTGTTTTGCGCACGCAGCAGAGCGCGAAGCGCTCTCCCCTTTTTAAGCACCTAGCACTCATGTCAACGACTGGTGCCCGCGGACATGGCACGGTGGCATCGCCCGTGGCCGCGATAGCGGCCAAATTGTAATTGTTCACCCCAAAACATTCTCGGCCCACCAGCGTGCGCAAAACAAAGCGCGAAGCGCTTTGTTTTGTGCACGCAGCAGAGCGCGAAGCGCTCTCCCTTTTAAGCACCTAGCACTCATGTCAACGACTGGTGCCCGCGGACATGGCACGGTGGCATCGCCCGTGGCCGCGATAGCGGCCAAATTGTAATTGTTCACCCCAAAACATTCTCGGCCCACCAGCGTGCGCAAAACAAAGCGCGAAGCGCTTTGTTTTGTGCACGCAGCAGAGCGCGAAGCGCTCCCCTTTTTAAGCACGTAGCACTCATGTCAACGACTGGTGCCCGCTGACCTGGCACGGTGGCACCGCCCGTGGCGGCAAAATTGTAATTGTTTTGTGGGCACACATGACATCGTGCACGCAGTGCACGATGTCATGTGTGCCCACAAAACCAGAGCGCGAAGCGCTCTCCCTTTTCCAAACACTCAATGCCACACTATAGTGACACTCATAGGATCCAATAGCACAGACTGGCACTGCCCATTGCCGCGAAAGCGGCATAATTGTAATCGTTAACCATCGTAAACGTCAAAAATATGTATTGGGCAAGTGAGTAATCGATGAGGTCAATGACGAGCGCAACGCGCTCGTCATTGACAATGGACCCCACGGGTGCGTTACTGGACACGAGCCCTTTCCATTGATATATATATTGCCACCATAGGTGGCACCATATTGTTATTGTTCTGGTTTTTCTTATTATTATTATTATTTATTCTTATTATTTTCCTCCCCCCCTTTTTTCAGGTTTCGGGTACTTCCCACCGACGAAAACTCACGAAATTTTGCACAAAATTCAAGAATGCCAAAAAAGGAATTTACAAATAATCTGTATTAAAAAATCTTAAAAAATGTCTCGACAGCGCCACCTGGAAAATCAAAATACATTGCGCCTATGGCTATACCCGAAAAATGAACTTTGTCGTAGACAAATGAAATTCGGGTGGTGGATAGGTCATGTCGTTACAAACCAAAAAATATATTATGCCGTTGCTAGGCGACCAACAGGAAGTCGGCCATATTGGAACGAGCACGTGACCTGGCGCCGAAGGCGGAGTTTCCTGTCCTCGTATTTTAACGAACTCCTCCTAGGGTTTTTGACCCAGACTCACCAGAATCGTGCTGTATCATCTAGACAAGTGGGACATTAAAAGTTGTTAAAAGCGTTCTAAAAGAGTTAACGGTGTTTCCGTGAAAACGCCACAAATTTCGGGTTCGTTTTTGCGGCTCGCCATCACACTTCGACGAGAGATAATTTGTGCATACTTTGGCCGATTTCACTCAAACTTTAATCGTTGGTGGACACCCCGGCCCTGAACAGACTGATATAAGAAAATCTGAAATGGGTGCTATAGCGCCACCTAGGGAGATTGCATGGAAGCGCAAAATTTTACTTTGTCGTAGACATACCAAATTTGGTACACATATTTGGGACGGGGTATCGATCAAAAAACTCAATGACGCCAACACGCCATGTCCCATCGTGTTGCCATGGCAACAGGCCAAACATCTGTCGTCGCCAATGGGACGCCAGGCAACAACTTTGTCGTAGCCAAACCAAATTTGGTACACAGATGCATCATGGGAATAGGAACAAAAAAGTATATTATGCGGTTGCTAGGCGACCAACAGGAAGTCAGCCATATTGGCCTGAGCACACGACCCGGAGTCGAAGGCGCATTTTCCTGTCTTCGTATTTTAACGAACTCCTCCTAGGGTTTTTGACCCAGACTCACCAGAATCGTGCTGTATCATCTAGACAAGTGGGACATTAAAAGTTGTTAAAAGCGTTCTAAAAGAGTGAACGGTGTTTCCGTGACAACGCCACAAATTTCAGGTTTGTTTTTGTGGCTCGCCATCAAATTCGACGAGCGATAATTCACGCATACTTTGGCCGATTTCACTCAAACTTTAATCGTTGGTGGACACCCCGGCCCTGAACAGATTTCTATAAGAAAATCTGAAATGGACACTATAGCGCCCCCTAGGGAGACTGCATGGAAGTGCAAAATTTTACTTTGTCGTAGACATACCAAATTTGGTACACACATTCGTGACGGGGTCTTGATCAAAAAACTCAATGACGCCAACACGCCATGTCCCATCGTGTTGCCATGGCAACAGGCCAAACATCTGTCGTCACCAATGGGACGCCAGGCAAAAACTTTGTCGTAGCCAAACCAAATTTGGTACACAGATGCATCATGGGAATAGGAACAAAAAAGTATATTAAGCGGTTGCTAGGCGACCAACCAGCCATATTGGATAGACCATGTGACCTGGTGGCAAATGTGTCATTTCTTGTCAAACTTCGACAAGTGTTAATTCACGCATACTTTGGCTGCTTTCACTCAAACTTCAATCATTGGTGGACACCCCGGCCCTGAACAGATTGATATAAGAAAATCTGAAATGGACACTATAGCGCCCCCTAGGGAGACTACATGGAAGTGCAAAATTTTACTTTGTCGTAGACATACCAAATTTGGTACACACATTCGTGATAGGGTCTCGAGCAAAAATCGCAATGATGACCCCATGGCATCTCCCATTGTGTTGCCATGGCAACAGGCCAAAAATCTGTCGTCATCAATGGGACGCTAGGCAAAAACTTTGTCCTAGTCAAACCAAATTTGGTACACAGATGCATCATGGGAAGAGGAACAAAAAATATATTACGCCGTTGCTAGGCGACCAACAGGAAGTCGGCCATATTGGCCCGAGCACGCGACCCGGCGCCGAAGGCGGAGTTTCCTGTCTTCGTATTTTAACGAACTCCTCCTAGGGTTTTTGACCCAGACTCACCAGAATCGTGCTGTATCATCTAGACAAGTGGGACATTAAAAGTTGTTAAAAGCGTTCTAAAAGAGTGAACGGTGTTTCCGTGACAACGCCACAAATTTCGGGTTCGTTTTTGCGGCTCGCCATCAAACTTCGACGAGCGATAATTCGTGCATACTTTGGCCGATTTCACTCAAACTTTAATCGTTGGTGGACACCCCGGCCCTGAACAGATTGATATAAGAAAATCTGAAATGGACGCTATAGCGCCACCTAGGGAGATTGCATGGAAGCGCAAAATTTTACTTTGTCGTAGACATACCAAATTTGGTACACATATTTGTGACGGGGTATCGATCAAAAAACTCAATGACGCCAACACGCCATGTCCCATCGTGTTGCCATGGCAACAAGCCAAACATCTGTCGTCGCCAATGGGACGCCTGGCAAAAACTTTGTCGTAGCCAAACCAAATTTGGTACACAGATGCATCATGCGAATCAGAGCAAAAAAGTATATTATGCGGTTGCTAGGCGACCAACAGGAAGTCGGCCATTTTGGACCGAGCACGTGACCTGGCACCGAGGGCGCATTTTCCTGTCCTCGTATTTTAACGAACTCCTCCTAGGGTTTTTGACCCAGACTCACCAGAATCGTGCTGTATCATCTAGACAAGTGGGACATTAAAAGTTGTTAAAAGCGTTCTAAAAGAGTGAACGGTGTTTCCGTGACAACGCCACAAATTTCAGGTTCGTTTTTGCGGCTCGCCATCAAACTTCGACGAGCGATAATTCGCGCATACTTTGGCCGATTTCACTCAAACTTTAATCGTTGGTGGACACCCCGGCCCTGAACAGATTAATATAAGAAAATCTGAAATAGGTGCTATAGCGCCACCTAGGGAGATTGCATGGAAGCGCAAAATTTTACTTTGTCGTAGACATACCAAATTTGGTACACACATTCGTGACAGAGTCTCGATCAAAAATCTCAATGACACCCCCGCGCCATCTCTCATCATGTTGCCATGGCAACAGGCCAAACATCTGTCCTTGTCATTAAGATTCTCTGGAAAAACTTTGGTGTAGTCAAAGAAAATTTGGTACACAGATGCATCATGGGAAGAGGAACAAAAAAGTATATTACGTCGTTGCTAGGCAATCAACCAGCCATATTGGATAGACCATGTGACCTGGTGGCGAAGGCGCCATTTTTTGTCAAACTTCGATGAGTGATAATTCGCACATACTTTGCCCGATTTCAGTCAAACTTTAATCTTGGGTGGACACCCTGGATCTAAACAGATTGATATAAGAAAATCTTAAATGGGTGCTATAGCGCCACCTAGGGCGATTGTGTGGAACAGAAAAATTTTACTTTGTCGCAGACATACCAAATTTGGTACACACATTCATGACAGGGTCTCGATCAAAAAACTCAATGACGCCAACACGCCATGTCCCATCGTGTTGCCATGGCAACAGGCCAAACTTCTCTCCTTGCCAATGGGATGTCAGGCAAAAACTTTGTCATAGCCAAACCAAATTTGGTACACAGATGCATCATGGGAAGAGGAACAAAAAAGTACATTAAGCGGTTGCTAGGCGACCAACAGGAAGTCGGCCATTTTGGACCGAGCACGTGACCTGGCACCGAGAGCGCAGTTTCCTGTCCTTGTATTTTAACGAACTCCTCCTAGGGTTTTTGACCCAGACTCACCAGAATCGTGCTATATCATCTAGACGAAGTGGGACATTAAAAGTTGTTAAAAGCGTTTTAAAAGAGTGAACGGTGTTTCCGTGACAACGCCACAAATTACAGGTGTGTTTTTGCGGCTCGCCATCAAATTCGGCGAGTGATAATTGGCACATACTTTGGTCGATTTCACTCAAACTTCAATCGTTGGTGGACACCCCGGCCCTGAACAGATTTCTATAAGAAAATCTGAAATGGACACTATAGCGCCCCCTAGGGAGATTGCATGGAAGTGCAAAATTTTACTTTGTCGTAGACATACCAAATTTGGTACACACATTCGTGACAGGGTCTCGATAAAAAAACTCATTGATGCCAACACGCCATGTCCCATCGTGTTGCCATGGCAACAGGCCAAACACCAATGGGACGCCAGGCAAAAACTTTGTCATAGCCAAACCAAATTTGGTACACAGATGCATCATGGGTAGAGGAACAAAAAAGTATATTACATCGTTGCTAGGCAACCAACCAGCCATATTAGATAGACCATGTGACCTGGTGGCGAAGGCGCCATTTTGTGTCAAATTTCGACGAATGATAATTCGCACACACTTTGGCCGATATCACTCAAATTTTAATCGTTGGTGGACAACCCGGCCCTGAGCAGATTGGTATAAGAAAATCTAAAATGGCCATATTAGCGCCCCCTAGGGAGATTGCATGGAACAGAAAAAATTTACTTTGCCGTAGACACACCAAATTTGGTACACACATTCATGACAGGGTCTCAATCAAAAAACTCAATGACGCCCCCACACCATCTCCCATCGTGTTGCCATGTCAACAGGCCAGACATCTGTCCTCGCCAATGGGACGCCAGGCAAAAACTTTGTCATAGCCAAACCAAATTTGGTACACAGATGCATCATGGGTAGAGGAACAAAAAAGTATATTACATCGTTGCTAGGCAACCAACCAGCCATATTGGATAGGCCATGTGACCTGATGTCAAAGGCACCATTTTCTGTCCTCATATTTTTATTTATTCAATTGATTTTTTAATGTTTGCACCCAGCATTTAAAAGAACAAAAATACACACAAAAGAAGAAGAAAATAACAGAACAGTGCAGGAAAGGCTTATGAGTGACCCTCCTCTTCAAATAATTGAAATTAAAAGGCAAAACAAACAACCCCTCCCCACCTCAACCCCAGGCATTCAACACAAATGCATCCAGATAACGCACAAACTCACACATGCATGCAGCTAGAAAAAAGGGGAGGAAAATGGCGCGTCAGCGCCACCCCCCCAGAGAGTGCAAGCGAGGGCCGATCATCGCCGCTTGCGGCTATATTTATTATTATTATTTTCCCGACCACTTTTTCAGGTTTCGGGTACTTCCCATGGACGAAAACTCACGAAATTTTGCACAAAATTCAAGAACGCCAAAAAAGGAATTTACAAATAATCTGTATTAAAAAATCTTTAAAAATGGCTCCACAGCGCCACCTCAAAAATCAAAATACATTGCGCCTATGGCTATACCCGATAAATGAACTTTGTCGTAGATAAACGAAATTCGGGTGGTGGATAGGTCATGTCGTTACGAACCAAAAAATATATTACGGCGTTGGTAGGCGACCAACAGGAAGTCAGCTATATTGGGCAGAGCACGCGACCCGGCACCGAGGGTGCATTTTCCTGTCTTCGTATTTTAACGAACTCCTCCTAGGGTTTTTGACCCAGACTCACCAGAATCGTGCTGTATCATCTAGACAAGTGGGACATTAAAAGTTGTTAAAAGCGTTCTAAAAGAGTGAACGGTGTTTCCGTGACAACGCCACAAATTTCTGGTTCGTTTTTGCGGCTCGCCATCAAATTTCAACGAGCGATAATTTGCGCATACTTTGGCCGATATCACTCAAACTTTAATCGTTCGTTGACACCTCGGCCCTGAACAGATTGATATAAGAAAATCTGAAATAGGTGCTATAGCGCCACCTAGGGAGATTGCATGGAAGCGCAAAATTTTACTTTGTCGTAGACATACCAAATTTGGTACACATATTCGTGACGGGGTATCGATCAAAAAACTTAAAGACGTCAACACGCCATGTCCCATCGTGTTGCCATGGCAACAGGCCAAACATCTGTCGTCGCCAATGGGACGCCCAGCATAAACTTTGTCGTAGCCATACCAAATTTGGTACACAGATGCATCATGGGATAAGGAACAAAAAAGTATATTATGCGGTTGCTAAGCGACCAACAGGAAGTCGGCCATTTTGGACCGAGCACGTGACCTGGCACCGAGAGCGCATTTTCCTGTCCTCGTATTTTAACGAACTCCTCCTAGGGTTTTTGACCCAGACTCACCAGAATCGTGCTGTATCATCTAGACAAGTGGGACATTAAAAGTTGTTAAAAGCGTTCTAAAAGAGTGAACGGTGTTTCCGTGACAACGCCACAAATTTCAGGTTTGTTTTTGTGGCTCGCCATCAAATTCGAGGAGTGATAATTCGCACATACTTTGGCCGATTTCACTCAAACTTCAATCGTTGGTGGACACCCCGGCCCTGAACAGATTGATATAAGAAAATCTGAAATGGACGATATAGCGCCCCCTAGGGAAGTGCAAAATTTTATTTTGTCGTAGACATACCAAAT
The DNA here is from genome assembly GCA_036785185.1 of Paratrypauchen microcephalus. Classification (NCBI taxonomy): domain Eukaryota; kingdom Metazoa; phylum Chordata; class Actinopteri; order Gobiiformes; family Gobiidae; genus Paratrypauchen; species Paratrypauchen microcephalus. The sequence continues at coordinate 574,595 of JAVJIX010000312.1, read as the reverse complement.
TTGGTACACACATTCGTGACAGGGTCTCGATCAAAAATCTCAATGATGACCCCGGGCATCTCCCATCGTGTTGCCATGGCAACAGGCCAAACATCTGTCCTTGTCATTAGGATTCTCTGGAAAAACTTTGGTGTAGTCAAACAAAATTTGGTACACAGATGAATCATGGGAAGATAAACAAAAAGTATATTATACCGTTGCTAGGCAACCAAACAGCCATTTTGGATAGACCATGTGACCTGGTGGCGAAGGCGCCATTTCCTGTCAAACTTCGACGAGTGATAATTCGCACATACTTTGGCCGATTTTACTCAAACTTTAATCGTTGGTGAACACCCCGGCCCTACACAGATTGATATAAGAAAATCTGAAATAGGTGCATTAGCGCCACCTAGGGAGATTACATGGAAGCGCAAAATTTTACTTTGTCGTAAACATACCAAATTTGGTACACACATTCGTGACATGGTCTTGATCAAAAAACACATTAACACCCCCACTCCATCTCACATCATGTTGCCATGGTAACAGGTCACACAGCTGTCCCTGCCATTAGGATGCCCGGCAAAAACTTTGGTGTGGCCACACCTAATTTGGTACATAGATGGTTCATGGGAATAGGAAAATGGCGCGTTAGCAGGGGGCTGCGAGTGCAAGCGAGGGCCGATCATCGCCGCTTGCGGCTATATTTATTAGGCCCGAGCGCTGAAGAGCGCATAGGGCCTTTTGTAACTGTTCTGCGGTGCGAAGCACTGCAGAACCAGCGTGGAACGTGTGAAACGCGCTAGTAGGTGTCAATGGACCCCACAGGTGGGTTACTGGACGTGCGCCCTTTCCATTGATATATTTTGTGTTACCATTCGTGGCACTATATTGTTACTGTTCTGGTTTTTCTTATTATTTTTATTATTATTATTATTATTATTATTTTCCCGACCACTTTTTCAGGTTTCGGGTACTTCCCACGGACGAAAACTCACGAAATTTTGCGCAAAATTCAAGAACGCCAAAAAAGGAATTTACAAATAATCTGTATTAAAAAATCTTAAAAAATGGCTCCACAGCGCCACCTCAAAAATCAAAATATGGCTATACCCGATAAATGAACTTTGTCGTAGATAAACGAAATTCGGGTGGTGGATAGGTCATGTCGTTACGAACCAAAAAATATATTATGGCGTTGCTAGGCGACCAACAGGAAGTCAGCTATATTGGGCCGAGCACGCGACCCGGCACCGAGGGTGCATTTTCCTGTCCTCGTATTTTAACGAACTCCTCCTAGGGTTTTTGACCCAGACTCACCAGAATCGTGCTGTATCATCTAGACAAGTGGGACATTAAAAGTTGTTAAAAGCGTTCTAAAAGAGTGAACGGTGTTTCCGTGACAACGCCACAAATTTGGGGTTAGTTTTTGTGGCTCGCCATCAAATTTCAATGAGCGATAATTCGCGCATACTTTGGCCGATATCACTCAAACTTTAATCGTTGGTGGACACCCCGGCCCTGAACAGATTGATATGAGAAAATCTGAAATAGGTGCTATAGCGCCACCTAGGGAGATTGCATGGAAGCGCAAAATTTTACTTTGTCGTAGACATACCAAATTTGGTACACATATTCGTGACGGGGTATCGATCAAAAAACATAATGACGTCAACACGCCATGTCCCATCGTGTTGCCATGGCAACAGGCCAAACATCTGTCGTCACCAATGGGACGCCCGGCATAAACTTTGTCGTAGCCATACCAAATTTGGTACACAGATGCATCATGGGATAAGGAACAAAAAAGTATATTATGCGGTTGCTAAGCGACCAACAGGAAGTCGGCCATTTTGGACCGAGCACGTGACCTGGCACCGAGGGCGCATTTTCCTGTCCTCGTATTTTAACGAACTCCTTCCAGGGTTTTTGACCCAGACTCACCAGAATCGTGCTCTATCATCTAGACAAGTGGGACATTAAAAGTTGTTAAAAGCGTTCTAAAAGAGTGAACGGTGTTTCCGTGACAACGCCACAAATTTCAGGTTCGTTTTTGTGGCTCGCCATCAAATTCGATGAGTGATAATTCGCACATACTTTGGCCGATTTCACTCAAACTTCAATCGTTGGTGGACACCCCGGCCCTGAACAGATTTCTATAAGAAAATCTGAAATGGACGATATAGCGCCCCCTAGGGAAGTGCAAAATTTTATTTTGTCGTAGACATACCAAATTTGGTACACACATTCGTGACAGGGTCTAATTTGGTACATAGATGGTTCATGGGAATAGGAAAATGGCGCGTTAGCAGGGGGCTGCGAGTGCAAGCGAGGGCCGATCATCGCCGCTTGCGGCTATATTTATTATTATTATTATTTTCCCGACCACTTTTTTCAGGTTTCGGGTACTTCCCACTGACGAAAACTCACGAAATTTTGCGCAAAATTCAAGAACGCCAAAAAAGGAATTTACAAATAATCTGTATTAAAAAATCTTTAAAAATGGCTCCACAGCGCCACCTCAAAAATCAAAATACATTGCGCCTATGGCTATACCCGATAAATGAACTTTGTCGTAGATAAACGAAATTCGGGTGGTGGATAGGTCATGTCGTTACGAACCAAAAAATATATTATGGCGTTGCTAGGCGATCAACAGGAAGTCAGCTATATTGGGCCGAGCACGCGACCCGGCACCGAGGGTGCATTTTCCTGTCCTCGTATTTTAACGAACTCCTCCTAGGGTTTTTGACCCAGACTCACCAGAATCGTGCTGTATCATCTAGACAAGTGGGACATTAAAAGTTGTTAAAAGCGTTCTAAAAGAGTGAACGGTGTTTCCGTGACAACGCCACAAATTTCTGGTTCGTTTTTGCGGCTCGCCATCAAATTTCAACGAGCGATAATTTGCGCATACTTTGGCCGATATCACTCAAACTTTAATCGTTCGTTGACACTTCGGCCCTGAACAGATTGATATAAGAAAATCTGAAATAGGTGCTATAGCGCCACCTAGGGAGATTGCATGGAAGCGCAAAATTTGACTTTGTCGTAGACATACCAAATTTGGTACACATATTCGTGACGGGGTATCGATCAAAAAACTTAATGACGTCAACACGCCATGTCCCATCGTGTTGCCATGGCAACAGGCCAAACATCTGTCGTCTCCAATGGGACGTCCGGCATAAACTTTGTCGTAGCCATACCAAATTTGGTACACAGATGCATCATGGGATAAGGAACAAAAAAGTATATTATGCGGTTGCTAAGCGACCAACAGGAAGTCGGCCATTTTGGACCGAGCACGTGACCTGGCACCGAGAGCGCATTTTCCTGTCCTTATATTTTAACGAACTCCTCCTAGGGTTTTTGACCCAGACTCACCAGAATCGTGCTGTATCATCTAGACAAGTGGGACATTAAAAGTTGTTAAAAGCGTTCTAAAAGAGTGAACGGTGTTTCCGTGACAACGCCACAAATTTCAGGTTCATTTTTGCGGCTCGCCATCAAATTTCAATGAGCGATAATTCGCGCATACTTTGGCCGATATCACTCAAACTTTAATCGTTGGTGGACACCCCGGCCCTGAACAGATTGATATGAGAAAATCTGAAATAGGTGCTATAGCGCCACCTAGGGAGATTGCATGGAAGCGCAAAATTTTACTTTGTCCTAGACATACCAAATTTGGTACACATATTCGTGACGGGGTATCGATCAAAAAACTTAATGACGTCAACGCCATGTCCCATCGTGTTGCCATGGCAACAGGCCAAACATCTGTCGTCGCCAATGGGACGCCCTGCATAAACTTTGTCGTAGCCATACCAAATTTGGTACACAGATGCATCATGGGCAGAGGAACAAAAAAGTATATTACGTCAATGCTAGGCAACGAATCAGCCATATTGGATAGATCATGTGACCTGGTGGCAAAGGCGTCATTTCATGTCAAACTTCGACGAATGATAATGCGCTCATACTTTGGCCGATTCACTCAAACTTTAATCGTTGGTGGACACCCTGTCCCTGAACAGATTAATATAAGAAAATCTTAAATGGGTGCTATAGCGCCACCTAGGGAGATTGTGTGGAACCGAAAAATCTTACTTTGTCGTAGACATACCAAATTTGGTACACACATTCATGACAGGGTCTCAATCAAAAAACTCAAAGACGCCCCTACACCATCTCCCATCGTGTTGCCATGGCAACAGGCCAGACATCTGTCCTCGCCAATGGGACGCCAGGCAAAAACTTTGTCATAGTCAAACCAAATTTGGTACACAGATGCTTCATGGGAAGAGGAACAAAAAAGTACATTACGCCATTGCTAGGCGACCAACCAGCCTTATAGGACAGACCATGTGACCTGGTGGTGACGGCACTACTTCCTGTCAAACTTGGACGAGTGATAATGTGCTAATAGTTTGGCCGATTTCACTCAAACTTTACTCGTTGGTGTACACCCTGGCCCTGAACAGATTGACATTTAAAAAATCTGAAATGGCCGTAATAGCGCCCCCTAGGGTAATTGCATGGAAAAGAAACATTTTACTTTGCCGTAGACACACCAAATTGGGAATAGGAATAAAAAAGTATATTACGTCGTTGCTAGGCAACCAGCCAGCCATATTGGATAGGCCATGTGACCTGGTGTCAAAGGCACCATTTTCTGTCCTCATATTTTTATTTATTCAATTGATTTTTTTTTATGTTTGCACCCAGCATTTAAAAGAACAAAAATACACAAAAAAGAAAAAGAAAATAACAGAACAGTGCAGGAAAGGCTTATGATTGACCCTCCTCTTAAAATAATTTAAATTAAAAGGCAAAAAAAACAACCCCTCCCCACCTCACCCCCAGGCATTCAACACAAATGCATCCAGATAACGCACAAACTCACACATGCATCCAGCTAGAAAAAAGGGGAGGAAAATGGCGCGTTAGCGCCACCCCCCCAGCGAGTGCAAGCGAGGGCCGATCATCGCCGCTTGCGGCTATATTTAGGCCCGAGCGCTGAAGAGCGCATAGGGCCTATTGTAACTGTTCTGCGGTGCGAAGCACTGCAGAACCAGCGTGGAACGTGTGCAACGCGCTGGTAGGTGTCAATGGACCCCACGGGTGGGTTACTGGACGCGAGCCCTTTCCATTGATATATTTAGTGTCACCATTCGTGGCACTATATTGTTACTGTTCTGGTTTTTCTTATTCTTATTATTATTATTTTCCCGACCACTTTTTCAGGTTTCGGGTACTTCCCACGGACGAAAACTCACGAAATTTTGCACAAAATTCAAGAATGCCAAAAAAGGAATTTACAAATAATCTGTATTAAAAAATCTTTAAAAATGGGTCCACAGCGCCACCTCAAAAATCAAAATACATTGCGCCTATGGCTATACCCGATAAATGAACTTTGTCGTAGATAAACGAAATTCGGGTGGTGGATAGGTTATGTCGTTACGAACCAAAAAATATATTACGGCGTTGCTAGGCGACCAACAGGAAGTCAGCTATATTGGGCCGAGCACGCGACCCGGCACCGAGGGTGCATTTTCCTGTCTTCGTATTTTAACGAACTCCTCCTAGGGTTTTTGACCCAGACTCACCAGAATCGTGCTGTATCATCTAGACAAGTGGGACATTAAAAGTTGTTAAAAGCGTTCTAAAAGAGTGAACGGTGTTTCCGTGACAACGCCACAAATTTCGGGTTCGTTTTTGTGGCTCGCCACCAAATTTCAATGAGCGATAATTCGCGCATACTTTGGCCAATATCACTCAAACTTTAATCGTTCGTTGACACCCCGGCCCTGAACAGATTGATATAAGAAAATCTGAAATAGGTGCTATAGCGCCACCTAGGGAGATTGCATGGAAGCGCAAAATTTTACTTTGTCGTAGACATACCAAATTTGTTACACATATTCTTGACGGAGTATCGATCAAAAAACTTAATGACGTCAACACGCCATGTCCCATCGTGTTGCCATGGCAACAGGCCAAACATCAGTCGTCGCCAATGGGACGCCCAGCATAAACTTTGTCGTAGCCAAACCAAATTTGGTACACAGATGCATCATGGGATAAGGAACAAAAAAGTATATTATGCGGTTGCTAAGCGACCAACAGGAAGTCGGCCATTTTGGACCGAGCACGTGACCTGGCACCGAGGGTGCATTTTCCTGCCCTCATATTTTAACGAACTCCTCCTAGGGTTTTTGACCCAGACTCACCAGAATCGTGCTGTATCATCTAGACAAGTGGCACATTAAAAGTTGTTAAAAGCGTTCTAAAAGAGTGAACAGTGTTTCCGTGACAACGCCACAAATTTCAGGTTCGTTTTTGCGGTTCGCCATCAAATTCGACGAGTGATAATTCGCACATACTTTGGCCGATTTCACTCAAACTTCAATCGTTTGTGGACACCCCGGCCCTGAATAGATTTCTATAAGAAAATCTGAAATAGACGCTATAGCGCCACCTAGGTTGATTGCATGGAAGTGCAAAATTTTATTTTGTCGTAAACATACCAAATTTGGTACACACATTCGTGACATGGTCTTGATCAAAAAACACATTAACACCCCCACTCCATCTCACATCATGTTGCCATGGTAACAGGTCAAACATCTGTCCCTGCCATAAGGATGCCCGGCAAAAACTTTGGTGTAGCCACACCTAATTTAGTACATAGATGGTTCATGGGAATAGGAAAATGGCGCATTAGCAGGGGGCTGCGAGTGCAAGCGAGGGCCGATCATCGCCGCTTGCGGCTATATTTAGGCCCGAGCGCTGAAGAGCGCATAGGGCCTTTTGTAACTGTTCTGCGGTGCGAAGCACTGCAGAACCAGCGTGGAACGTGTGAAACGCGCTGGTAGGTGTCAATGGACCCCACGGGTGGGTTACTGGACGTGCGCCCTTTCCATTGATATATTTTGTGTTACCATTCGTGGCACTATATTGTTACTGTTCTGGTTTTTCTTATTAGGCCCGAGCGCTGAAGAGCGCATAGGGCCTATTGTAACCGTTCTGCGGTGCGAAGCACTGCAGAACCAGCTTGGAACGTGTGCAACGCGCTAGTAGTTGTCAATGGACCCCACGGGTGCGTTACTGGACGCGCGCCCTTTCCATTGATATATATAGTCCCACCACTCGTGGCACTATATTGTTACTGTTCTGGTTTTTCTTATTCTTATTATTATTTTCCCGACCACTTTTTCAGGTTTCGGGTACTTCCCACTGACGAAAACTCACGAAATTTTGCGCAAAATTCAAGAACGCCAAAAAAGGAATTTACAAATAATCTGTATTAAAAAATCTTAAAAAATGGCTCCACAGCGCCACCTCAAAAATCAAAATACATTGCGCCTATGGCTATACCCGATAAATGAACTTTGTCGTAGATAAACGAAATTCGGGTGGTGGATAGGTCATGTCGTTACGAACCAAAAAATATATTATGGCGTTGCTAGGCGACCAACAGGAAGTCAGCTATATTGGGCCGAGCACGCGACCCGGCACCGAGGGTGCATTTTCCTGTCTTCGTATTTTAACGAACTCCTCCTAGGGTTTTTGACCCAGACTCACCAGAATCGTGCTGTATCATCTAGACAAGTGGGACATTAAAAGTTGTTAAAAGCGTTCTAAAAGAGTGAACGGTGTTTCCGTGACAACGCCACAAATTTCGGGTTTGTTTTTGCGGCTCGCCATCAAATTTCAACGAGCGATAATTTGCGCATACTTTGGCCGATATCACTCAAACTTTAATCGTTCGTTGACAACTCGGCCCTGAACAGATTGATATAAGAAAATCTGAAATAGGTGCTATAGCGCCACCTAGGGAGATTGCATGGAAGCGCAAAATTTTACTTTGTCGTAGACATACCAAATTTGGTACACATATTCGTGACGAGGTATCGATCAAAAAACTCAATGACGTCAACACGCCATGTCCCATCGTGTTGCCATGGCAACAGGCCAAACATCTGTCGTCGCCAATGGGACGCCCAGCATAAACTTTGTCGTAGCCATACCAAATTTGGTACACAGATGCATCATGGGATAAGGAACAAAAAAGTATATTATGCGGTTGCTAAGCGACCAACAGGAAGTCGGCCATTTTGGACCGAGCACGTGACCTGGCACCGAGGGTGCATTTTCCTGTCCTCGTATTTTAACGAACTCCTCCTAGGGTTTTTGACCCAGACTCACCAGAATCGTGCTGTATCATCTAGACAAGTGGGACATTAAAAGTTGTTAAAAGCGTTCTAAAAGAGTGAACGGTGTTTCCGTGACAACGCCACAAATTTCAGGTTTGTTTTTGTGGCTCGCCATCAAATTCGACGAGTGATAATTCGCGCATACTTTGGCCGATTTCACTCAAACGTCAATCGTTGGTGGACACCCCGGCCCTGAACAGATTTCTATAAGAAAATCTGAAATGGACGATATAGCGCCCCCTAGGGAAGTGCAAAATTTTATTTTGTCGTAGACATACCAAATTTGGTACACACATTCGTGACAGGGTCTCGATCAAAAATCTCAATGATGACCCCGGGCATCTCCCATCGTGTTGCCATGGCAACAGGCCAAACATCTGTCCTTGTCATTAGGATTCTCTGGAAAAACTTTGGTGTAGTCAAACAAAATTTGGTACACAGATGCATCATGGGAAGATAAACAAAAAGTATATTATACCATTGCTAGGCAACCAACCAGCCATTTTGGATAGACCATGTGACCTGGTGGCGAAGGCGCCATTTCCTGTCAAACTTCGACAAGTGATAATTCGCACATACTTTGGCCGATTTTACTCAAACTTTAATCGTTGGTGGACACCCCGGCCCTACACAGATTGATATAAGAAAATCTCAATTGGTCGTAATAGCGTCCCCTAGGGAGATTGCATGAAACAGAAAAATTGTACTTTGCCGTAGACACACCAAATTTGGACCACACATTCGTGACATGGTCCTGATCAAAAAACACAGTGACACCCCCACTCCATCTCACATCATGTTGCCATGGTAACAGGTCAAACATCTGTCCCTGCCATTAGGATGCCCGGCAAAAACTTTGGTGTAGCCACACCTAATTTGGTACATAGATGGTTCATGGGAATAGGAAAATGGCGCGTTAGCAGGGGGCTGCGAGTGCAAGCGAGGGCCGATCATCGCCGCTTGCGGCTATATTTCTTATTATTATTATTATTATTTTCCCGACCACTTTTTCAGGTTTCGGGTACTTCCCACGGACGAAAACTCACGAAATTTTGCACAAAATTCAAGAACGCCAAAAAAGGAATTTACAAATAATCTGTATTAAAAAATCTTTAAAAATGGCTTCACAGCGCCACCTCAAAAATCAAAATACATTGCGCCTATGGCTATACCCGATAAATGAACTTTGTCGTAGATAAACGAAATTCGGGTGGTGGATAGATCATGTCGTTACGAACCAAAAAATATATTATGGCGTTGCTAGGCGACCAACAGGAAGTCAGCTATATTGGGCTGAGCACGCGACCCGGCACCGAGGGTGCATTTTCCTGTCTTCGTATTTTAACGAACTCCTCCTAGGGTTTTTGACCCAGACTCACCAGAATTGTGCTGTATCATCTAGACAAGTGGGACATTAAAAGTTGTTAAAAGCGTTCTAAAAGAGTGAACGGTGTTTCCGTGACAACGCCACAAATTTCGGGTTCGTTTTTGCGGCTCGCCAGCAAATTTCAACGAGCGATAATTCGCGCATACTTTGGCCGATATCACTCAAACTTTAATCGTTCGTTGACACCCCGGCCCTGAACAGATTGATATAAGAAAATCTGAAATAGGTGCTATAGCGCCACCTAGGGAGATTGCATGGAAGCGCAAAATTTTACTTTGTCGTAGACATACCAAATTTGGTACACATATTCGTGACGGGGTCTCGATCAAAAAACTTAATGACGTCAACACGCCATGTCCCATCGTGTTGCCATGGCAACAGGCCAAAAATCTGTCGTCGCCAATGGGACGCCCGGCATAAACTTTGTCGTAGCCATACCAAATTTGGTACACAGATGCATCACGGGATAAGGAACAAAAAAGTATATTATGCGGTTGCTAAGCGACCAACAGGAAGTCGGCCATTTTGGATCGAGCACGTGACCTGGCACCGAGGGTGCATTTTCCTGTCCTCGCATTTTAACGAACTCCTCCTAGGGTTTTTGACCCAGACTCACCAGAATCGTGCTCTATCATCTAGACAAGTGGGACATTAAAAGTTGTTAAAAGCGTTCTAAAAGAGTGAACGGTGTTTCCGTGACAACGCCAAAAATTTCAGGTTCGTTTTTGTGGCTCGCCATCAAATTCGACGAGTGATAATTCGCGCATACTTTGGCCGATTTCACTCAAACTTCAATCGTTGGTGGACACCCCGGCCCTAAACAGATTGATATAAGAAAATCTGAAATAGGTGCTATAGCGCCACCTAGGGAGATTGCAAGGAAGCGCAAAATTTTACTTTGTCGTAGACATACCAAATTTGGTACACACATTCGTGACATGGTCTTGATCAAAAAACACATTAACACCCCCACTCCATCTCACATCATGTTGCCATGGTAACAGGTCAAACATCTGTGCCTGCCATTAGGATGCCCGGCAAAAACTTTGGTGTAGCCACACCTAATTTGGTACATAGATGGTTCATGGGAATAGGAAAATGGCGCGTTAGCAGGGGGCTGCGAGTGCAAGCGAGGGCCGATCATCGCCGCTTGCGGCTATATTTATTATTATTCTTGTTCATACACGCTGGGGCAATTTTGAGCATGTTCCCATGCTTCAAAACAAACGAAACTTTGCACGGGCATCACAAAGTGCTGCCAGTACGACCACACAAAGTCTCGTCCCTGGGGGACCTGGGGGTCCCTGGGAGACCCCCCACTGGGGGACCCCCAGTGGGGGTCTCCTAGACCGTACCTCAGATGGGCATAAATTTTGGTAAGCATAATCTTAAGACGTTGGAGATGTTAAATTGCGAAGGATTTTCAAATAGGCGGTAATATGACGATACGGCGGATCGATAAAGTTAGGTATGGAATTTGAAACACTTCTCCTACACCGTACCTCAGATAGGCTTAAATTTTGGTGAACATAATCTTAAGACGTTGGAGATGTTAAATTGCGAAGGATTTTCAAATAGGCGGTAATATGACGACACGGCGGATCGATAAAGTTAGGTATTTATTGAATGGGAGTGATGAGTTATGAATGGGAGGTATTTGTTGCTAGGCAACGCCCTGATCAAAGATCTTTGATCTTTGTACCTTTGATCTGATATAGCTGCAAGCAGCAATGTGGGGACAAGCATCGAAGGTTCATGTAGGCCTCAGCATGTAGGCCACATGCAGGGTCTGACAGGGTCTGACAGAGTCTGTTATTATTCTGAACAAGAATAATAATTAAAGCCGCAAGCGGCGTTGGTCGGGACCTCGCTCCTGCGTTTGTTCGTCTTACTGAGACGCACAGCCATACCAAATTTCGTGTGCCTGGCACAATTATCTCACTTCCTATTGGGCGTGGCCATGACATTGTAGATACCCTGTCAGAACAGACCCTGTCAGACCCTGTCAGACCCTGTCAGACCCTGTCAGACCCTGTCAGACCCTGTCAGACCCTGTCAGACCCTGTCAGACCCTGTCAGACCCTGCATGTGGCCTACATGCTGAGGCCTACATGAACCTTCGATGCTTGTCCCCACATTGCTGCTTGCAGCTATATCAGATCAAAGGTACAAAGATCAAAGACCTTTGATCAGGGCGTTGCCTAGCAACAAATACCTCCCATTCATAACTCATCACTCCCATTCAATAAATACCTAATTTTATCGATCCGCCGTATCGTCATATTACCGCCTATTTGAAAATCCTTCGCAATTTAACATCTCCAACGTCTTAAGATTATGTTCACCAAAATTTAAGCCTATCTGAGGTACTGTGTAGGAGAAGTGTTTCAAATTCCATACCTAACTTTATCGATCCGCCGTATCGTCATATTACCGCCTATTTGAAAATCCTTCGCAATTTAACATCTCCAACGTCTTAAGATTATGTTCACCAAAATTTAAGCCCATCTGAGGTACGGTGTAGGAGAAGTGTTTCAAATTCCATTCTATGTCCAATACCCAAAAATCACACAAAAGCCCAATTATCTCACTTCCTGTTGGGCGTGGCCATGACATTGCAGTGAGGCGTTTGTTCGTCTTATTGAGATACACGTCCTTACCGAATTTCATGCGCCTATCTTAAACGGTATGCCAGCCCCGAAAGACAACGCGCTAGGGGGCGCTATCGAGCTCCTGGGGGTCACTGGGGGACGGGACTTTGTGTGGTCGTACTGGCAGCACTTTGTGATGCCCGTGCAAAGTTTCGTTCGTTTTGGAGCATGGGAACATGCTCAAAATTGCCCCAGCGAGTGTGAACAAGAACAAGAATAATAATAAATATAGCCGCAAGCGGCGATGATCGGCCCTCGCTTGCACTCGCAGCCCCCTGCTAACGCGCCATTTTCCTATTCCCATGAACCATCTATGTACCAAATTAGGTGTGGCTACACCAAAGTTTTTGCCGGGCATCCTAATGGCAGGGACAGATGTTTGACCTGTTACCATGGCAACGTGATGTGAGATGGAGTGGGGGTGTCACTGTGTTTTTTGATCGAGACCTTGTGACGAATATGTGTACCAAATTTGGTGTGTCTACGACAAAGTAAAATTTTGCGCTTCCATGCAATCTCCCTAGGTGGCGCTATAGCACCTATTTCAGATTTTCTTATATCAATCTGTGTAGGGCCGGGGTGTTCATCAACGATTAAAGTTTGAGTAAAATCGGCCAAAGTATGTGCGAATTATCACTCGTCGAAATTTGACAGGAAATGGCGCCTTCGCCACCAGGTCACATGGTCTATCCAAAATGGCTGGTTGGTTGCCAAGCAACGGTATAATATACTTTTTGTTTATCTTCCCATGATGCATCTGTGTACCAAATTTTGTTTGACTACACCAAAGTTTTTCCAGAGAATCCTAATGACAAGGACAGATGTTTGGCCTGTTGCCATGGCAACACGATGGGAGATGCCCGGGGTCATCATTGAGATTTTTGATCGAGACCTTGTCACGAATGTGTGTACCAAATTTGGTATGTCTACGACAAAATAACATTTTGCACTTCCATGCAATCTCCCTAGGGGGCGCTATAGCGTCCATTTCAGATTTTCTTATAGAAATCTGTTCAGGGCCGGGGTGTCCACCAACGATTGAAGTTTGAGTGAAATCGGCCAAAGTATGTGCGAATTATCACTCGTCGAATTTGATGGCGAGCCACAAAAACGAACCTGAAATTTGTGGCGTTGTCACGGAAACACCGTTCACTCTTTTAGAACGCTTTTAACAACTTTTAATGTTCCTCTTGTCTAGATGATACAGCACGATTCTGGTGAGTCTGGGTCAAAAACCCTAGGAGGAGTTCGTTAAAATACGAGGACAGGAAAATGCACCCTCGGTGCCAGGTCACGTGCTGGGTCCAAAATGGCCGACTTCCTGTTGGTCGCTTAGCAACCGCATAATATACTTTTTTGTTCCTTATCCCATGATGCATCTGTGTACCAAATTTGGTATGGCTACGACAAAGTTTATGCCGGGCGTCCCATTGGCGACGACAGATGTTTGGCCTGTTGCCATGGCAACACGATGGGACATGGCGTGTTGACGTCATTAAGTTTTTTGATCGATACCCCGTCACGAATATGTGTACCAAATTTGGTATGTCTATGACAAAGTAAAATTTTGCGCTTCCATGCAATCTCCCTAGGTGGCGCTATAGCACCTATTTTAGATTTTCTTATATCAATCTGTTCAGGGCCGAGGTGTCAACAAACGATTAAAGTTTGAGTGATATCGGCCAAAGTATGCGCGAATTATCGCTCATTGAAATTTGATGGCGAGCCACAAAAACGAACCCGAAATTTGTGGCGTTGTCACGGAAACACCGTTCACTCTTTTAGAACGCTTTCAACAACTTTTAATGTCCCACTTGTCTAGATGATACAGCACGATTCTGGTGAGTCTGGGTCAAAAACCCTAGGAGGAGTTCGTTAAAATACGAAGACAGGAAAATGCACCCTCGGTGCCGGGTCGCGTGCTCGGCCCAATATAGCTGACTTCCTGTTGGTCGCCTAGCAACGCTGTAATATATTTTTTGGTTTGTAACGACATGACCTATCCACCACCCGAATTTCGTTTATCTACGACAAAGTTCATTTATCGGGTATAGCCATAGGCGCAATGTATTTTGATTTTTGAGGTGGCGCTGTGGAGCCATTTTTAAAGATTTTTTAATACAGATTATTTGTAAATTCCTTTTTTGGCGTTCTTGAATTTTGCGCAAAATTTCGTGAGTTTTCGTCCGTGGGAAGTACCCGAAACCTGAAAAAGTGGTCGGGAAAATAATAATAATAAGAATAAGAAAAACCAGAACAGTAACAATATAGTGCCACGAATGGTAACACAAAATATATCAATAGAAAGGGTGCACGTCCAGTAACCCACCCGTGGGGTCCATTGACACCTACCAGCGCGTTTCACACGTTCCACGCTGGTTCTGCAGTGCTTCGCACCGCAGAACAGTTACAATAGGCCCTATGCGCTCTTCAGCGCTCGGGCCTAATAATAATAATAATAATAATAATAATAGGGAAACAAAGCAACAACAATAGGGACCTTCGTCCCCCTTCGGGGCTCGGTCCCTAATTAGGGACCGAGCCCCGAAGGGGAACGAAGGTCCCTATTGTTGTTGCTTTGTTTCCCTATTATTATTATTAGGGACCGAGCCCCGAAGGGGGACGAAGGTCCCTATTGTTGTTGCTTTGTTTCCCTATTATTAGGGACCGAGCCCGAAGGGGGACGAAGGTCCCTATTGTTGTTGCTTTGTTTCCGTATTATTATTATTAGGGACCGAGCCCGAAGGGGGACGAAGGTCCCTATTGTTGTTGCTTTGTTTCCGTATTATTAGGGACCGAGCCCGAAGGGGGACGAAGGTCCCTATTGTTGTTGCTTTGTTTCCGTATTATTATTATTATTCTTGTTCATACACGCTGGGGCAATTTTGAGCATGTTCCCATGCTTCAAAACGAACGAAACTTTGCACGGGCATCACAAAGTGCTGCCAGTACGACCACACAAAGTCTCGTCCCCCAGTGACCCCCAGGAGCTCGATAGCGCCCCCTAGCGCGTTGTCTTTCGGGGCTGGCATACCGTTTAAGATAGGCGCACGAAATTCGGTAGGGATGTGTATCTCAATAAGACGAACAAATGCCTCACTGCAATGTCATGGCCACGCCCAACAGGAAGTGAGATAATTGGCCTTTTGTGTGATTCTGGGGTATTTGACTTAGAATGGAATTTGAAACACTTCTCCTACACCGTACCTCAGATGGGCTTAAATTTTGGTGAACATAATCTTAAGATGTTGGAGATGTTAAATTGCGAAGGATTTTCAAATAGGTGGTAATATGACGATACGGCGGATCGATAAAGTTAGGTATGGAATTTGAAACACTTCTCCTACACCGTACCTCAGATAGGCTTAAATTTTGGTGAACATAATCTTAAGACGTTGGAGATGTTAAATTGCGAAGGATTTTCAAATAGGCGGTAATATGACAATACGGCGGATCGATAAATTTAGGTATTTATTGAATGGGAGTGATGAGTTATGAATGGGAGGTATTTGTTGCTAGGCAACGCCCTGATCAAAGGTCTTTGATCTTTGTACCTTTGATCTGATATAGCTGCAAGCAGCAATGTGGGGACAAGCATCGAAGGTTCATGTAGGCCTCAGCATGTAGGCCACATGCAGGGTCTGACAGGGTCTGACAGGGTCTGACAGGGTCTGTTCTGACAGGGTATCTACAATGTCATGGCCACGCCCAACAGGAAGTGAGATAATTGTGCCAGGCACACGAAATTTGGTATGGCTGTGCGTCTCAGTAAGACGAACAAACGGAGGTGCGAGGTCCCGACCAACGCCGCTTGCGGCTTTAATTAGGGACCGAGCCCGAAGGGGGACGAAGGTCCCTATTGTTGTTGCTTTGTTTCCCTATTATTATTATTATTATTATTATTATTATTATTCTTGTTCTTGTTCACACTCGCTGGGGCAATTTTGAGCATGTTCCCATGCTTCAAAACGAACGAAACTTTGCACGGGCATCACAAAGTGCTGCCAGTAGGACCACACAAAGTCCCGTCCCCCAGTGACCCCCAGGAGCTCGATAGCGCCCCCTAGCGCGTTGTCTTTCGGGGCTGGCATACCGTTTAAGATAGGCGCACGAAATTCGGTAGGGACGTGTATCTCAATAAGACGAACAAACGCCTCACTGCAATGTCATGGCCACGCCCAACAGCAAGTGAGATAATTGGGCTTTTGTGTGATTTTTGGGTATTGGACATAGAATGGAATTTGAAACACTTCTCCTACACCGTACCTCAGATGGGCTTAAATTTTGGTGAACATAATCTTAAGACGTTGGAGATGTTAAATTGCAAAGGATTTTCAAATAGGCGGTAATATGACGATACGGCGGATCGATAAAGTTAGGTATGGAATTTGAAACACTTCTCCTACACCGTACCTCAGATAGGCTTAAATTTTGGTGAACATAATCTTAAGACGTTGGAGATGTAAAATTGCGAAGGATTTTCAAATAGGCGGTAATATGACGATACGGCGGATCAATAAATTTAGGTATTTATTGAATGGGAGTGATGAGTTATGAATGGGAGGTATTTGTTGCTAGGCAACGCCCTGATCAAAGGTCTTTGATCTTTGTACCTTTGATCTGATATAGCTGCAAGCAGCAATGTGGGGACAAGCGTCGAAGGTTCATGTAGGCCTCAGCATGGAGGCCACATGCAGAGTCTGACAGGGTCTGACAGGGTCTGTTCTGACAGGGTATCTACAATGTCATGGCCAAGCCCAACAGGAAGTGAGATAATTGTGCCAGGCACACGGAATTTGGTATGGCTGTGCGTCTCAGTAAGACGAACAAACGCAGGTGCGAGGTCCCGACCAACGCCGCTTGCGGCTTTAATTATTATTATTATTATTATTATTCTTGTTCTTGTTCACACTCGCTGGGGCAATTTTGAGCATGTTCCCATGCTTCAAAACGAACGAAACTTTGCACGGGCATCACAAAGTGCTGCCAGTACGACCACACAAAGTCCCGTCCCCCAGTGACCCCCAGGAGCTCGATAGCGCCCCCTAGCGCGTTGTCTTTCGGGGCTGGCATACCGTTTAAGATAGGCGCACGAAATTCGGTAGGGACGTGTATCTCAATAAGACGAACAAACGCCTCACTGCAATGTCATGGCCACGCCCAACAGGAAGTGAGATAATTGGGCTTTTGTGTGATTTTTGGGTATTGGACATAGAATGGA
Organism: Paratrypauchen microcephalus; assembly: GCA_036785185.1. Taxonomy (NCBI): domain Eukaryota; kingdom Metazoa; phylum Chordata; class Actinopteri; order Gobiiformes; family Gobiidae; genus Paratrypauchen; species Paratrypauchen microcephalus. The sequence goes on along the minus strand of JAVJIX010000312.1, from coordinate 557,129 downwards.
ATTTGAAACACTTCTCCTACACCGTACCTCAGATGGGCTTAAATTTTGGTGAACATAATCTTAAGACGTTGGAGATGTTAAATTGCGAAGGATTTTCAAATAGGCGGTAATATGACGATACGGCGGATCGATAAAGTTAGGTATGGAATTTGAAACACTTCTCCTACACCGTACCTCAGATAGGCTTAAATTTTGGTGAACATAATCTTAAGACGTTGGAGATGTTAAATTGCGAAGGATTTTCAAATAGGCAGTAATATGACGATACGGCGGATCGATAAACTTAGGTATTTATTGAATCGGAGTGATGAGTTATGAATGGGAGGTATTTGTTGCTAGGCAACGCCCTGATCAAAGGTCTTTGATCTTTGTACCTTTGATCTGATATAGCTGCAAGCAGCAATGTGGGGACAAGCATCGAAGGTTCATGTAGGCCTCAGCATGTAGGCCACATGCAGGGTCTGACAGGGTCTAACAGAGTCTGACAGGGTCTAACAGAGTCTGACAGGGTCTGACAGGGTCTGACAGGGTCTGTTCTGACAGGGTATCTACAATGTCATGGCCACGCCCAACAGGAAGTGAGATAATTGTGCCAGGCACACGAAATTTCGTATGGCTGTGCGTCTCAGTAAGACGAACAAACGCAGGTGCGAGGTCCCGACCAACGCCGCTTGCGGCTTTAATTAGGGACCGAGCCCCGAAGGGGGACGAAGGTCCCTATTGTTGTTGCTTTGTTTCCCTATTATTATTATTAGGGACCGAGCCCGAAGGGGGCGAAGGTCCCTATTGTTGTTGCTTTGTTTCCCTATTATTAGGGACCGAGCCCCGAAGGGGGACGAAGGTCCCTATTGTTGTTGCTTTGTTTCCCTATTATTATTATTATTATTATTATTATTATTATTAGGGACCGAGCCCCGAAGGGGGACGAAGGTCCCTATTGTTGTTGCTTTGTTTCCCTATTATTATTATTATTATTATTATTATTCTTGTTCTTGTTCACACTCGCTGGGGCAATTTTGAGCATGTTCCCATGCTTCAAAACGAACGAAACTTTGCACGGGCATCACAAAGTGCTGCCAGTACGACCACACAAAGTCCCGTCCCCCAGTGACCCCCAGGAGCTCGATAGCGCCCCCTAGCGCGTTGTCTTTCGGGGCTGGCATACCGTTTAAGATAGGCGCACGAAATTCGGTAGGGACGTGTATCTCAATAAGATGAACAAACGCCTCACTGCAATGTCATGTCCACGCCCAACAGGAAGTGAGATAATTGGGCTTTTGTGTGATTTTTGGGTATTGGACATAGAATGGAATTTGAAACACTTCTCCTACACCGTACCTCAGATAGGCTTAAATTTTGGTGAACATAATCTTAAGACGTTGGAGATGTTAAATTGCGAAGGATTTTCAAATAGGCGGTAATATGACGATACGGCGGATCGATAAAGTTAGGTATTTATTGAATGGGAGTGATGAGTTATGAATGGGAGGTATTTGTTGCTAGGCAACGCCCTGATCAAAGGTCTTTGATCTTTGTACCTTTGATCTGATATAGCTGCAAGCAGCAATGTGGGGACAAGCATCGAAGGTTCATGTAGGCCTCAGCATGGAGGCCACATGCAGGGTCTGACAGGGTCTAACAGAGTCTGACAGGGTCTGACAGGGTCTGACAGGGTCTGACAGGGTCTGTTCTGACAGGGTATCTACAATGTCATGGCCACGCCCAACAGGAAGTGAGATAATTGTGCCAGGCACACGAAATTTGGTATGGGTGTGCGTCTCAGTAAGACGAACAAACGCAGGTGCGAGGTCCCGACCAACGCCGCTTGCGGCTTTAATTATTATTATTATTCTTGTTCATACACGCTGGGGCAATTTTGAGCATGTTCCCATGCTTCAAAACGAACGAAACTTTGCACGGGCATCACAAAGTGCTGCCAGTACGACCACACAAAGTCTCGTCCCCCAGAGACCCCCAGGAGCTCGATAGCGCCCCCTAGCGCGTTGTCTTTCGGGGCTGGCGTACCGTTTAAGATAGGCGCACGAAATTCGGTAGGGATGTGTATCTCAATAAGACGAACAAATGCCTCACTGCAATGTCATGGCCACGCCCAACAGGAAGTGAGATAATTGGCCTTTTGTGTGATTCTGGGGTATTTGACTTAGAATGGAATTTGAAACACTTCTCCTACACCGTACCTCAGATGGGCTTAAATTTTGGTGAACATAATCTTAAGATGTTGGAGATGTTAAATTGCGAAGGATTTTCAAATAGGTGGTAATATGACGATACGGCGGATCGATAAAGTTAGGTATGGATTTTGAAACACTTCTCCTACACCGTACCTCAGATAGGCTTAAATTTTGGTGAACATAATCTTAAGACGTTGGAGATGTTAAATTGCGAAGGATTTTCAAATAGGCGGTAATATGACGATACGGCGGATCGATAAATTTAGGTATTTATTGAATGGGAGTGATGAGTTATGAATGGGAGGTATTTGTTGCTAGGCAACGCCCTGATCAAAGGTCTTTGATGTTTGTACCTTTGATCTGATATAGCTGCAAGCAGCAATGTGGGGACAAGCATCGAAGGTTCATGTAGGCCTCAGCATGTAGGCCACATGCAGGGTCTGACAGGGTCTAACAGAGTCTGACAGGGTCTGACAGGGTCTGACAGGGTCTGACAGGGTCTGACAGGGTCTGTTCTGACAGGGTATCTACAATGTCATGGCCACGCCCAACAGGAAGTGAGATAATTGTGCCAGGCACACGAAATTTGGTATGGCTGTGCGTCTCAGTAAGACGAACAAACGCAGGTGCGAGGTCCCGACCAACGCCGCTTGCGGCTTTAATTAGGGACCGAGCCCCGAAGGGGGACGAAGGTCCCTATTGTTGTTGCTTTGTTTCCCTATTATTATTATTATTATTATTATTATTATTAGGGACCGAGCCCGAAGGGGGACGAAGGTCCCTATTGTTGTTGCTTTGTTTCCCTATTATTATTATTATTATTATTATTCTTGTTCTTGTTCACACTCGCTGGGGCAATTTTGAGCATGTTCCCATGCTTCAAAACGAACGAAACTTTGCACGGGCATCACAAAGTGCTGCCAGTACGACCACACAAAGTCTCGTCCCCCAGTGACCCCCAGGAGCTCGATAGCGCCCCCTAGCGCGTTGTCTTTCGGGGCTGGCATACCGTTTAAGATAGGTGCACGAAATTCGGTAGGGACGTGTATCTCAATAAGACGAACAAACGCCTCACTGCAATGTCATGGCCACGCCCAACAGGAAGTGAGATAATTGGCCTTTTGTGTGATTTTGGGGTATTTGACTTAGAATGGAATTTGAAACACTTCTCCTACACCGTACCTCAGATGGGCTTAAATTTTGGTGAACATAATCTTAAGATGTTGGAGATGTTAAATTGCGAAGGATTTTCAAATAGGTGGTAATATGACGATACGGCGGATCGATAAATTTAGGTATGGAATTTGAAACACTTCTCCTACACCGTACCTCAGATAGGCTTAAATTTTGGTGAACATAATCTTAAGACGTTGGAGATGTTAAATTGCGAAGGATTTTCAAATAGGCGGTAATATGACAATACGGCGGATCGATAAAGTTAGGTATTTATTGAATGGGAGTGATGAGTTATGAATGGGAGGTATTTGTTGCTAGGCAACGCCCTGATCAAAGGTCTTTGATCTTTGTACCTTTGATCTGATATAGCTGCAAGCAGCAATGTGGGGACAAGCATCGAAGGTTCATGTAGGCCTCAGCATGGAGGCCACATGCAGGGTCTGACAGGGTCTAACAGAGTCTGACAGGGTCTGACAGGGTCTGACAGGGTCTGTTCTGACAGGGTATCTACAATGTCATGGCCACGCCCAACAGGAAGTGAGATAATTGTGCCAGGCACACAAAATTTGGTATGCGTGTGCGTCTCAGTAAGACGAACAAACGCAGGTGCGAGGTCCCGACCAACGCCGCTTGCGGCTTTAATTATTATTATTCTTGTTCTTGTTCACACTCGCTGGGGCAATTTTGAGCATGTTCCCATGCTTCAAAACGAACGAAACTTTGCACGGGCATCACAAAGTGCTGCCAGTACGACCACACAAAGTCCCGTCCCCCAGTGACCCCCAGGAGCTCAATAGCGCCCCCTAGCGCGTTGTCTTTCCGGGCTGGCATACCGTTTAAGATAGGCACACGAAATTCGGTAGGGACGTGTATCTCAATAAGACGAACAAACGCCTCACTGCAATGTCATGGCCACGCCCAACAGGAAGTGAGATAATTGGGCTTTTGTGTGATTTTTGGGTATTGGACATAGAATGGAATTTGAAACACTTCTCCTACACCGTACCTCAGATGGGCTTAAATTTTGGTGAACATAATCTTAAGACGTTGGAGATGGTAAATTGCGAAGGATTTTCAAATAGGCGGTAATATGACGATACGGCGGATCGATAAAGTTAGGTATGGAATTTGAAAGACTTCTCCTACACCGTACCTCAGATAGGCTTAAATTTTGGTGAACATAATCTTAAGACGTTGGAGATGTTAAATTGCGAAGGATTTTCAAATAGGCGGTAATATGACGATACGGCGGATCGATAAAGTTAGGTATTTATTGAATGGGAGTGATGAGTTATGAATGGGAGGTATTTGTTGCTAGGCAACGCCCTGATCAAAGGTCTTTGATCTTTGTACCTTTGATCTGATATAGCTGCAAGCAGCAATGTGGGGACAAGCATCGAAGGTTCATGTAGGCCTCAGCATGTAGGCCACATGCAGGGTCTGACAGGGTCTAACAGAGTCTGACAGGGTCTGACAGGGTCTGACAGAGTCTGACAGGGTCTGACAGGGTCTGTTCTGACAGGGTATCTACAATGTCATGGCCATGCCCAACAGGAAGTGAGATAATTGTGCCAGGCACACGAAATTTGGTATGGCTGTGCGTCTCAGTAAGACGAACAAACGCAGGTGCGAGGTCCCGACCAACGCCGCTTGCGGCTTTAATTAGGGACCGAGCCCCGAAGGGGGACGAAGGTCCCTATTGTTGTTGCTTTGTTTCCCTATTATTATTAGGGACCGAGCCCGAAGGGGGACGAAGGTCCCTATTGTTGTTGCTTTGTTTCCGTATTATTATTATTATTCTTGTTCATACACGCTGGGGCAATTTTGAGCATGTTCCCATGCTTCAAAACAAACGAAACTTTGCACGGGCATCACAAAGTGCTGCCAGTACGACCACACAAAGTCTCGTCCCTGGGGGACCTGGGGGTCCCTGGGAGACCCCCCACTGGGGGACCCCCAGTGGGGGGTCTCCTAGACCGTACCTCAGATGGGCATAAATTTTGGTAAGCATAATCTTAAGACGTTGGAGATGTTAAATTGCGAAGGATTTTCAAATAGGCGGTAATATGACGATACGGCGGATCGATAAAGTTAGGTATGGAATTTGAAACACTTCTCCTACACCGTACCTCAGATAGGCTTAAATTTTGGTGAACATAATCTTAAGACGTTGGAGATGTTAAATTGCGAAGGATTTTCAAATAGGCGGTAATATGACGATACGGCGGATCGATAAAATTAGGTATTTATTGAATGGGAGTGATGAGTTATGAATGGGAGGTATTTGTTGCTAGGCAACGCCCTGATCAAAGGTCTTTGATCTTTGTACCTTTGATCTGATATAGCTGCAAGCAGCAATGTGGGGACAAGCATCGAAGGTTCATGTAGGCCTCAGCATGTAGGCCACATGCAGGGTCTGACAGGGTCTGACAGGGTCTAACAGAGTCTGACAGGGTCTGACAGAGTCTGACAGGGTCTGACAGGGTCTGTTCTGACAGGGTATCTACAATGTCATGGCCACGCCCAACAGGAAGTGAGATAATTGTGCCAGGCACACGAAATTTCGTATGGCTGTGCGTCTCAGTAAGACGAACAAACGCAGGTGCGAGGTCCCGACCAACGCCGCTTGCGGCTTTAATTATTATTATTCTTGTTCTTGTTCACACTCGCTGGGGCAATTTTGAGCATGTTCCCATGCTTCAAAACGAACGAAACTTTGCACGGGCATCACAAAGTGCTGCCAGTACGACCACACAAAGTCCCGTCCCCCAGTGACCCCCAGGAGCCCGATAGCCCCCCCTAGCGCGTTGTCTTTCGGGGCTGGCATACCGTTTAAGATAGGCGCACGAAATTCGGTAGGGACGTGTATCTCAATAAGACGAACAAACGCCTCACTGCAATGTCATGGCCACGCCCAACAGGAAGTGAGATAATTGGCCTTTTGTGTGATTTTGGGGTATTTGACATAGAATGGAATTTGAAACACTTCTCCTACACCGTACCTCAGATGGGCTTAAATTTTGCTGAACATAATCTTAAGACGTTGGAGATGTTAAATTGCGAAGGATTTTCAAATAGGCGGTAATATGACGATACGGCGGATCGATAAAGTTAGGTATTTATTGAATGGGAGTGATGAGTTATGAATGGGAGGTATTTGTTGCTAGGCAACGCCCTGATCAAAGGTCTTTGATTTTTGTACCTTTGATCTGATATATCTGCAAGCAGCAATGTGGGGACAAGCATCGAAGGTTCATGTAGGCCTCAGCATGTAGGCCACATGCAGGGTCTGACAGGGTCTGACAGGGTCTGACAGAGTCTGACAGGGTCTGACAGGGTCTGACAGGGTCTGTTCTGACAGGGTGTCTACAATGTCATGGCCACGCCCAACAGGAAGTGAGATAATTGTGCCAGGCACACGAAATTTGGTATGGCTGTGCGTCTCAGTAAGACGAACAAACGCAGGTGCGAGGTCCCGACCAACGCCGCTTGCGGCTTTAATTAGGGACCGAGCCCCGAAGGGGGACGAAGGTCCCTATTGTTGTTGCTTTGTTTCCCTATTATTATTATTATTATTATTAGGGACCGAGCCCGAAGGGGGACGAAGGTCCCTATTGTTGTTGCTTTGTTTCCGTATTATTATTATTATTCTTGTTCATACACGCTGGGGCAATTTTGAGCATGTTCCCATGCTTCAAAACAAACGAAACTTTGCACGGGCATCACAAAGTGCTGCCAGTACGACCACACAAAGTCTCGTCCCTGGGGGACCTGGGGGTCCCTGGGAGACCCCCCACTGGGGGACCCCCAGTGGGGGGTCTCCTAGACCGTACCTCAGATGGGCATAAATTTTGGTAAGCATAATCTTAAGACGTTGGAGATGTTAAATTGCGAAGGATTTTCAAATAGGCGGTAATATGACGATACGGCGGATCGATAAAGTTAGGTATGGAATTTGAAACACTTCTCCTACACCGTACCTCAGATAGGCTTAAATTTTGGTGAACATAATCTTAAGACGTTGGAGATGTTAAATTGCGAAGGATTTTCAAATAGGCAGTAATATGACAATACGGCGGATCGATAAAGTTAGGTATTTATTGAATGGGAGTGATGAGTTATGAATGGGAGGTATTTGTTGCTAGGCAACGCCCTGATCAAAGGTCTTTGATCTTTGTACCTTTGATCTGATATAGCTGCAAGCAGCAATGTGGGGACAAGCATCGAAGGTTCATGTAGGCCTCAGCATGTAGGCCACATGCAGGGTCTGACAGGGTCTAACAGAGTCTGACAGGGTCTGACAGGGTCTAACAGGGTCTGACAGGGTCTGACAGGGTCTGACAGGGTCTGACAGGGTCTGTTCTGACAGGGTATCTACAATGTCATGGCCACGCCCAACAGGAAGTGAGATAATTGTGCCAGACACACGAAATTTGGTATGGCTGTGCGTCTCAGTAAGACGAACAAACGCAGGTGCGAGGTCCCGACCAACGCCGCTTGCGGCTTTAATTAGGGACCGAGCCCGAAGGGGGACGAAGGTCCCTATTGTTGTTGCTTTGTTTCCGTATTATTATTATTATTCTTGTTCATACACGCTGGGGCAATTTTGAGCATGTTCCCATGCTTCAAAACAAACGAAACTTTGCACGGGCCTCACAAAGTGCTGCCAGTACGACCACACAAAGTCTCGTCCCTGGGGGACCTGGGGGTCCCTGGGGGAGCCCCCACTGGGGGGCCCCCAGTGGGGGCTCTCCTAGACCGTACCTCAGATGGGCATAAATTTTGGTAAGCATAATCTTAAGACGTTGGAGATGTTAAATTGCGAAGGATTTTCAAATAGGCGGTAATATGACGATACGGCGGATCGATAAAGTTAGGTATGGAATTTGAAACACTTCTCCTACACCGTACCTCAGATAGGCTTAAATTTTGGTGAACATAATCTTAAGACGTTGGAGATGTTAAATTGCGAAGGATTTTCAAATAGGCGGTAATATGACGACACGGCGGATCGATAAAATTAGGTATTTATTGAATGGGAGTGATGAGTTATGAATGGGAGGTATTTGTTGCTAGGCAACGCCCTGATCAAAGGTCTTTGATCTTTGTACCTTTGATCTGATATAGCTGCAAGCAGCAATGTGGGGACAAGCATCGAAGGTTCATGTAGGCCTCAGCATGGAGGCCTACATGTTTTCAAATAGGCGATAATATGACGATACGGCGGATCGATAAAATTAGGTATTTATTAAATGGGAGTTATGAATGGGAGGTTTTTATTGAATTTGGAGTTCTTCCTCAGACTAAACCTTCACAGGGTAATGTAGATGAGGACTACCAAGATTTTCATGCCAAATAACTGGCAGTCTGACATAGCGCCCCCATATGACAGGCCAGGGAACTGTCAGAAATCTACCGCTAGCTGAGCCCCTAACAGGATAAATTGTCCGATATGGCTTACCATTTTTGCCAGGCACACGAAATTCGGTATGGGTGTGCGTCTCAGTGAGACGAACAAACGCAGGTGCGAGGTCCCGACCAACGCCGCTTGCGGCTTTAATTATTATTCTTGTTCTTGTTCACACTCGCTGGGGCAATTTTGAGCATGTTCCCATGCTTCAAAACGAACGAAACTTTGCACGGGCATCACAAAGTGCTGCCAGTACGACCACACAAAGTCCCGTCCCCCAGTGACCCCCAGGAGCTCGATAGCGCCCCCTAGCGCGTTGTCTTTCGGGGCTGGCATACCGTTTAAGATAGGAGCATGAAATTCGGTAGGGACGTGTATCTCAATAAGACGAACAAATGCCTCACTGCAATGTCATGGCCACGCCCAACAGGAAGTGAGATAATTGGCCTTTTGTGTGATTTTGGGGTATTTGACATAGAATGGAATTTGAAACACTTCTCCTACACCGTACCTCAGATGGGCTTAAATTTTAGTGAACATAATCTTAAGACGTTGGAGATGTTAAATTGCGAAGGATTTTCAAATAGGCGGTAATATGACGATACGGCGGATCGATAAAGTTAGGTATGGAATTTGAAACACTTCTCCTACACCGTACCTCAGATAGGCTTAAATTTTGGTGAAGATAATCTTAAGACGTTGGAGATGTTAAATTGCGAAGGATTTTCAAATAGGCGGTAATATGACGATACGGCGGATCGATAAAGTTAGGTATTTATTGAATGGGAGTGATGAGTTATGAATGGGAGGTATTTGTTGCTAGGCAACGCCCTGATCAAAGGTCTTTGATCTTTGTACCTTTGATCTGATATAGCTGCAAGCAGCAATGTGGGGACAAGCATCGAAGGTTCATGTAGGCCTCAGCATGTAGGCCACATGCAGGGTCTGACAGGGTCTGACAGAGTCTGACAGGGTCTGACAGAGTCTGACAGGGTCTGACAGGGTCTGACAGGGTCTGTTCTGACAGGGTATCTACAATGTCATGGCCACGCCCAACAGGAAGTGAGATAATTGTGCCAGGCACACGAAATTTCGTATGGCTGTGCGTCTCAGTAAGACGAACAAACGCAGGTGCGAGGTCCCGACCAACGCCGCTTGCGGCTTTAATTATTATTATTCTTGTTCTTGTTCACACTCGCTGGGGCAATTTTGAGCATGTTCCCATGCTTCAAAACGAACGAAACTTTGCACGGGCATCACAAAGTGCTGCCAGTACGACCACACAAAGTCCCGTCCCCCAGTGACCCCCAGGAGCTCAATAGCGCCCCCTAGCGCGTTGTCTTTCCGGGCTGGCATACCGTTTAAGATAGGCACACGAAATTCGGTAGGGACGTGTATCTCAATAAGACGAACAAACGCCTCACTGCAATGTCATGGCCACGCCCAACAGGAAGTGAGATAATTGGGCTTTTGTGTGATTTTTGGGTATTGGACATAGAATGGAATTTGAAACACTTCTCCTACACCGTACCTCAGATGGGCTTAAATTTTGGTGAACATAATCTTAAGACGTTGGAGATGGTAAATTGCGAAGGATTTTCAAATAGGCGGTAATATGACGATACGGCGGATCGATAAAGTTAGGTATGGAATTTGAAAGACTTCTCCTACACCGTACCTCAGATAGGCTTAAATTTTGGTGAACATAATCTTAAGACGTTGGAGATGTTAAATTGCGAAGGATTTTCAAATAGGCGGTAATATGACGATACGGCGGATCGATAAAGTTAGGTATTTATTGAATGGGAGTGATGAGTTATGAATGGGAGGTATTTGTTGCTAGGCAACGCCCTGATCAAAGGTCTTTGATCTTTGTACCTTTGATCTGATATAGCTGCAAGCAGCAATGTGGGGACAAGCATCGAAGGTTCATGTAGGCCTCAGCATGTAGGCCACATGCAGGGTCTGACAGGGTCTAACAGAGTCTGACAGGGTCTGACAGGGTCTGACAGGGTCTGACAGGGTCTGTTCTGACAGGGTATCTACAATGTCATGGCCATGCCCAACAGGAAGTGAGATAATTGTGCCAGGCACACGAAATTTGGTATGGCTGTGCGTCTCAGTAAGACGAACAAACGCAGGTGCGAGGTCCCGACCAACGCCGCTTGCGGCTTTAATTAGGGACCGAGCCCCGAAGGGGGACGAAGGTCCCTATTGTTGTTGCTTTGTTTCCCTATTATTATTATTATTATTATTATTATTATTATTATTATTATTATTATTCTTGTTCTTGTTCACACTCGCTGGGGCAATTTTGAGCATGTTCCCATGCTTCAAAACGAACGAAACTTTGCACGGGCATCACAAAGTGCTGCCAGTACGACCACACAAAGTCCCGTCCCCCAGTGACCCCCAGGAGCTCGATAGCGCCCCCTAGCGCGTTGTCTTTCGGGGCTGGCATACCGTTTAAGATAGGCGCACGAAATTCGGTAGGGACGTGTATCTCAATAAGACGAACAAACGCCTCACTGCAATGTCATGGCCACGCCCAACAGGAAGTGAGATAATTGGGCTTTTGTGTGATTTTTGGGTATTGGACATAGAATGGAATTTGAAACACTTCTCCTACACCGTACCTCAGATGGGCTTAAATTTTGGTGAACATAATCTTAAGACGTTGGAGATGTTAAATTGCGAAGGATTTTCAAATAGGCGGTAATATGACGATATGGCGGATCGATAAAATTAGGTATTTATTGAATGGGAGTGATGAGTTATGAATGGGAGGTATTTGTTGCTAGGCAACGCCCTGATCAAAGGTCTTTGATCTTTGTACCTTTGATCTGATATAGCTGCAAGCAGCAATGTGGGGACAAGCATCGAAGGTTCATGTAGGCCTCAGCATGTAGGCCACATGCAGGGTCTGACAGGGTCTGACAGAGTCTGACAGGGTCTAACAGAGTCTGACAGGGTCTGACAGGGTCTGACAGGGTCTGTTCTGACAGGGTATCTACAATGTCATGGCCACGCCCAACAGGAAGTGAGATAATTGTGCCAGGCACACGAAATTTCGTATGGCTGTGCGTCTCAGTAAGACGAACAAACGCAAGTGCGAGGTCCCGACCAACGCCGCTTGCGGCTTTAATTATTATTATTCTTGTTCTTGTTCACACTCGCTGGGGCAATTTTGAGCATGTTCCCATGCTTCAAAACGAACGAAACTTTGCACGGGCATCACAAAGTGCTGCCAGTACGACCACACAAAGTCCCGTCCCCCACTGACCCCCAGGAGCTCGATAGCGCCCCCTAGCGCGTTGTCTTTCGGGGCTGGCATACCGTTTAAGATAGGAGCATGAAATTCGGTAGGGACGTGTATCTCAATAAGACGAACAAATGCCTCACTGCAATGTCATGGCCACGCCCAACAGGAAGTGAGATAATTGGCCTTTTGTGTGATTTTGGGGTATTTGACATAGAATGGAATTTGAAACACTTCTCCTACACCGTACCTCAGATGGGCTTAAATTTTAGTGAACATAATCTTAAGACGTTGGAGATGTTAAATTGCGAAGGATTTTCAAATAGGCGGTAATATGACGATACGGCGGATCGATAAAATTAGGTATGGAATTTGAAACACTTCTCCTACACCGTACCTCAGATAGGCTTAAATTTTGGTGAACATAATCTTAAGACGTTGGAGATGTTAAATTGCGAAGGATTTTCAAATAGGCGGTAATATGACGATACGGCGGATCAATAAATTTAAGTATTTATTGAATGGGAGTGATGAGTTATGAATGGGAGGTATTTGTTGCTAGGCAACGCCCTGATCAAAGGTCTTTGATCTTTGTACCTTTGATCTGATATAGCTGCAAGCAGCAATGTGGGGACAAGCATCGAAGGTTCATGTAGGCCTCAGCATGTAGGCCACATGCAGGGTCTGACAGGGTCTGACAGGGTCTGACAGGGTCTGACAGGGTCTGACAGGGTCTGTTCTGACAGGGTATCTACAATGTCATGGCCACGCCCAACAGGAAGTGAGATAATTGTGCCAGGCACACGAAATTTGGTATGGCTGTGCGTCTCAGTAAGACGAACAAACGCAGGTGCGAGGTCCCGACCAACGCCGCTTGCGGCTTTAATTATTCTTGTTCTTGTTCACACTCGCTGGGGCAATTTTGAGCATGTTCCCATGCTTCAAAACGAACGAAACTTTGCACGGGCATCACAAAGTGCTGCCAGTACGACCACACAAAGTCCCGTCCCCCAGTGACCCCCAGGAGCTCGATAGCGCCCCCTAGCGCGTTGTCTTTCGGGGCTGGCATACCGTTTAAGATAGGCGCACGAAATTCGGTAGGGACGTGTATCTCAATAAGACGAACAAACGCCTCACTGCATTGTCATGGCCACGCCCAACAGGAAGTGAGATAATTGGGCTTTTGTGTGATTTTTGGGTATTGGACATAGAATGGAATTTGAAACACTTCTCCTACACCGTACCTCAGATGGGCTTAAATTTTGGTGAACATAATCTTAAGACGTTGGAGATGTTAAATTGCGAAGGATTTTCAAATAGGCGGTAATATGACGATACGGCGGATCGATAAAATTAGGTATTTATTGAATGGGAGTGATGAGTTATGAATGGGAGGTATTTGTTGCTAGGCAACGCCCTGATCAAAGGTCTTTGATCTTTGTACCTTTGATCTGATATAGCTGCAAGCAGCAATGTGGGGACAAGCATCGAAGGTTCATGTAGGCCTCAGCATGTAGGCCACATGCAGGGTCTGACAGGGTCTGACAGAGTCTGACAGGGTCTAACAGAGTCTGACAGGGTCTGACAGGGTCTGACAGGGTCTGTTCTGACAGGGTATCTACAATGTCATGGCCACGCCCAACAGGAAGTGAGATAATTGTGCCAGGCACACGAAATTTCGTATGGCTGTGCGTCTCAGTAAGACGAACAAACGCAGGTGCGAGGTCCCGACCAACGCCGCTTGCGGCTTTAATTAGGGACCGAGCCCCGAAGGGGGACGAAGGTCCCTATTGTTGTTGCTTTGTTTCCCTATTATTAGGGACCGAGCCCGAAGGGGGGCGAAGGTCCCTATTGTTGTTGCTTTGTTTCCGTATTATTATTATTATTCTTGTTCATACACGCTGGGGCAATTTTGAGCATGTTCCCATGCTTCAAAACGAACGAAACTTTGCACGGGCATCACAAAGTCCTGCCAGTACGACCACACAAAGTCCCGTCCCCCAGTGACCCCCAGGAGCTCGATAGCGCCCCCTAGCGCGTTGTCTTTCGGGGCTGGCATACCGTTTAAGATAGGCGCACGAAATTCGGTAGGGACGTGTATCTCAATAAGACGAACAAATGCCTCACTGCAATGTCATGGCCACGCCCAACAGGAAGTGAGATAATTGGCCATTTGTGTGATTTTGGGGTATTGGACATAGAATGGAATTTGAAACACTTCTCCTACACCGTACCTCAGATGGGCTTAAATTTTGGTGAACATAATCTTAAGACGTTGGAGATGTTAAATTGCGAAGGATTTTCAAATAGGCGGTAATATGACGATACGGCGGATCGATAAAGTTAGGTATGGAATTTGAAACACTTCTCCTACATCGTACCTCAGATAGGCTTAAATTTTGGTGAACATCATCTTAAGACGTTGGAGATGTAAAATTGCGAAGGATTTTCAAATAGGCGGTAATATGACGATACGGCGGATCGATAAAGTTAGGTATTTATTGAATGGGAGTGATGAGTTATGAATGGGAGGTATTTGTTGCTAGGCAACGCCCTGATCAAAGGTCTTTGATCTTTGTACCTTTGATCTGATATAGCTGCAAGCAGCAATGTGGGGACAAGCATCGAAGGTTCATGTAGGCCTCAGCATGTAGGCCACATGCAGGGTCTGACAGGGTCTAACAGAGTCTGACAGGGTCTGTTCTGACAGGGTATCTACAATGTCATGGCCACGCCCAACAGGAAGTGAGATAATTCTGCCAGGCACACGAAATTTGGTATGGCTGTGCGTCTCAGTAAGACGAACAAACGCAGGTGCGAGGTCCCGACCAACGCCGCTTGCGGCTTTAATTATTATTATTATTATTATTCTTGTTCTTGTTCACACTCGCTGGGGCAATTTTGAGCATGTTCCCATGCTTCAAAACGAACGAAACTTTGCACGGGCATCACAAAGTGCTGCCAGTACGACCACAAAAAGTCCCGTCCCCCGGGGACCCCCAGGAGCTCGATAGCGCCCCCTAGCGCGTTGTCTTTCGGGGCTGGCATACCGTTTAAGATAGGCGCACGAAATTCGGTAGGGACGTGTATCTCAATAAGACGAACAAACGCCTCACTGCAATGTCATGGCCACGCCCAACAGGAAGTTAGATAATTGACCTTTTGTGTGATTTTGGGGTATTTTACATGGAATTTGAAACACTTCTCCTACACCGTACCTCAGATGGGCTTAAATTTTGGTGAACATAATCTTAAGACGTTGGAGATGTTAAATTGCGAAGGATTTTCAAATAGGCGGTAATATGACGATACGGCGGATCGATAAAGTTAGGTATTTATTGAATGGGAGTTATGAGTTATGAATGGGAGGTATCTGTTGCTAGGCAACGCCCTGATCAAAGATCTTTAATCTTTGTACCTTTGATCTGATATAGCTGCAAGCAGCAATGTGGGGACAAGCATCGAAGGTTCATGTAGGCCTCAGCATGTAGGCCACATGCAGGGTCTGACAGGGTCTAACAGAGTCTGACAGGGTCTGACCGGGTCTGACAGGGTCTGTTCTGACAGGGTATCTACAACGTCATGGCCACGCCCAACAGGAAGTGAGATAATTGTGCCAGGCACACGAAATTTGGTATGGCTGTGCGTCTCAGTAAGACGAACAAACGCAGGAGCGAGGTCCCGACCAACGCCGCTTGCGGCTTTAATTAGGGACCGAGCCCGAAGGGGGACGAAGGTCCCTATTGTTGTTGCTTTGTTTCCCTATTATTATTATTATTATTATTATTATTATTATTATTATTCTTGTTCTTGTTCACACTCGCTGGGGCAATTTTGAGCATGTTCCCATGCTTCAAAACGAACGAAACTTTGCACGGGCATCACAAAGTGCTGCCAGTACGACCACACAAAGTCCCGTCCCCCAGTGACCCCCAGGAGCTCGATAGCGCCCCCTAGCGCGTTGTCTTTCGGGGCTGGCATACCGTTTAAGATAGGAGCATGAAATTCGGTAGGGACGTGTATCTCAATAAGACGAACAAATGCCTCACTGCAATGTCATGGCCACGCCCAACAGGAAGTGAGATAATTGGCCTTTTGTGTGATTTTGGGGTATTTGACATAGAATGGAATTTGAAACACTTCTCCTACACCGTACCTCAGATGGGCTTAAATTTTAGTGAACATAATCTTAAGACGTTGGAGATGTTAAATTGCGAAGGATTTTCAAATAGGCGGTAATATGACGATACGGCGGATCGATAAAGTTAGGTATGGAATTTGAAACACTTCTCCTACACCGTACCTCAGATAGGCTTAAATTTTGGTGAACATAATCTTAAGACGTTGGAGATGTTAAATTGCGAAGGATTTTCAAATAGGCGGTAATATGACAATACGGCGGATCAATAAAGTTAGGTATTTATTGAATGGGAGTGATGAGTTATGAATGGGAGGTATTTGTTGCTAGGCAACGCCCTGATCAAAGGTCTTTGATCTTTGTACCTTTGATCTGATATAGCTGCAAGCAGCAATGTGGGGACAAGCATCGAAGGTTCATGTAGGCCTCAGCATGGAGGCCACATGCAGGGTCTGACAGGGTCTGACAGGGTCTAACAGAGTCTGACAGGGTCTAACAGAGTCTGACAGGGTCTGACAGGGTCTGACAGGGTCTGACAGGGTCTGTTCTGACAGGGTATCTACAATGTCATGGCCACGCCCAACAGGAAGTGAGATAATTGTGCCAGGCACACGAAATTTGGTATGGCTGTGCGTCTCAGTAAGACGAACAAACGCAGGTGCGAGGTCCCGACCAACGCCGCTTGCGGCTTTAATTATTATTATTCTTGTTCTTGTTCACACTCGCTGGGGCAATTTTGAGCATGTTCCCATGCTTCAAAACGAACGAAACTTTGCACGGGCATCACAAAGTGCTGCCAGTACGACCACACAAAGTCCCGTCCCCCAGTGACCCCCAGGAGCTCGATAGCGCCCCCTAGCGCGTTGTCTTTCGGGGCTGGCATACCGTTTAAGATAGGCGCACGAAATTCGGTAGGGACGTGTATCTCAATAAGACGAACAAACGCCTCACTGCAATGTCATGGCCACGCCCAACAGGAAGTGAGATAATTGGGCTTTTGTGTGATTTTTGGGTATTGGACATAGAATGGAATTTGAAACACTTCTCCTACACCGTACCTCAGATGGGCTTAAATTTTGGTGAGCATAATCTTAAGACGTTGGAGATGTTAAATTGCGAAGGATTTTCAAATAGGCGGTAAAATGACGATACGGCGGATCAATAAATTTAGGTATGGAATTTGAAACACTTCTCCTACACCGTACCTCAGATAGGCTTAAATTTTGGTGAACATAATCTTAAGACGTTGGAGATGTTAAATTGCGAAGGATTTTCAAATAGGCGGTAATATGACGATACGGCGGATCGATAAAGTTAGGTATTTATTGAATGGGAGTGATGAGTTATGAATGGGAGGTATTTGTTGCTAGGCAACGCCCTGATCAAAGGTCTTTGATCTTTGTACCTTTGATCTGATATAGCTGCAAGCAGCAATGTGGGGACAAGCATCGAAGGTTCATGTAGGCCTCAGCATGTAGGCCACATGCAGGGTCTGACAGGGTCTGACAGAGTCTGACAGGGTCTAACAGAGTCTGACAGGGTCTGACAGGGTCTGACAGGGTCTGACAGGGTCTGACAGGGTCTGTTCTGACAGGGTATCTACAATGTCATGGCCACGCCCAACAGGAAGTGAGATAATTGTGCCAGGCACACGAAATTTCGTATGGCTGTGCGTCTCAGTAAGACGAACAAACGCAGGTGCGAGGTCCCGACCAACGCCGCTTGCGGCTTTAATTATTATTATTATTCTTGTTCATACACACTGGGGCAATTTTGAGCATGTTCCCATGCTTCAAAACGAACGAAACTTTGCACGGGCATCACAAAGTGCTGCCAGTACGACCACAAAAAGTCCCGTCCCCCGGGGACCCCCAGGAGCTCGATAGCGCCCCCTAGCGCGTTGTCTTTCGGGGCTGGCATACCGTTTAAGATAGGCGCACGAAATTCGGTAGGGACGTGTATCTCAATAAGATGAACAAACGCCTCACTGCAATGTCATGGCCACGCCCAACAGGAAGTGAGATAATTGACCTTTTGTGTGATTTTGGGGTATTTGACATAGAATGGAATTTGAAACACTTCTCCTACACCGTACCTCAGATGGGCTTAAATTTTGGTGAACATAATCTTAAGACGTTGGAGATGTTAAATTGCGAAGGATTTTCAAATAGGCGGTAATATGACGATACGGCGGATCGATAAAGTTAGGTATTTATTGAATGGGAGTTATGAGTTATGAATGGGAGGTATTTGTTGCTAGGCAACGCCCTGATCAAAGATCTTTGATCTTTGTACCTTTGATCTGTCTTTGGCAACGCCCAACAGGAAGTGAGATAATTGTGCCAGGCACACGAAATTCGGTATGGCTGTGCGTCTCAGTAAGACGAACAAACGCAGGTGCGAGGTCCCGACCAACGCCGCTTGCGGCTTTAATTATTGTTGTTATTTTAACTCTACCTGATTTTTTATGTCACCTTTAATGTTGTTCAGCACTTTGGTAAGCTTTGGCTGTTTTAAATGTGCTATACAAATAAAATTGATTGATTGATTGATTGATATTCTGGAAGTTGCTGTGGGCGCCGCCTTCATCATTCAGGCTGTATTATTTTGTATGGAGCTGTCGATTTTTATAGCAAATAAGTTCAAAACAGACAATAAAGCTGTTTTAAAGACTCAGAGAATGGGTGCAGTGGGACTTGTTGGTGCACATGAACATTTTACACAAATGAACCGACTTTATAGCAGTCGGCATATATTTATTTACACTATTCCCATAGTTTAGGAGTACTATTTACACAGTGAGGCACGTATCATAGAACAATTACTTTTTTATTATGTGTGACAATAGATGTGCAATAATTGAATGTACATAATTGAGCATAAATAATGTTTCATTTTTAGAGCATACAAACATTACAGCGTGTGCTGCTGTCTTGGCCAGGACTCCCTTGAAAAAGAGATTAGTAATCTCAATGGGACTTTCCTGGTTAAATAAAGGTTAAATAAAAAAAAATAAAAAAATAAACAGTGAATAATAATAAAAAGCAAATACAGTGGTACCTCACCTTACGAAAGACCCTACATACGAAAAATCCAAGTTACGAAACGCCTTCACGTCAAATTTTGGTCTCTAGATACGAATGAAATTTCAAGTTACGAAATGCGAAATCTCCAATCCAATCCAACTTTATTTATAAAGCACTTTAAAAACAACAAATCTCAAAAATTCAATTAATGTGCGCTCAGATGCGCGCTCAGATGCGCGCTCAGATGCGCGCTCAGATGCGCGCTCAGATGCGCGCTCAGATGCACGCCCCGAAACGTAAATACACTTTATCAACACACACGGGGTTAGGTTCCAGAGGTGGCCCGCGGTGGGAGAGGTCCACGAGGTAGGACAACTTTGTATTTTGCAATTGATCTACATGTTTTAGGGCTGTAAATGCCTCACCACACACATTCTACGCTTTTCTCAGACTTGAGTTGGGCTTTCCTCGCATTTCTCTCTCGTTTGAACACTCGAACTTTCATAGATTTTCAATGGAATGTGTTGATAGTGAAGCGTGGGGGGGGCACGGCTCAATATAGCGCCGAACGTGCGAGGGGAGCGGAGACACAGGATTAATATCAACAACACATCATCAGTGTGGTAAAACTCACCTGTCTCACGACGGTCTAAACCCCGCTCACGTTCCCTTAGTGAGTGAACAATCCAACGCTTGGTGAATTCTGCTTCACAATGAAGAGCCGACATCGAAGGATCAAAAAGCGACGTCCATAAGGCGCAAGGCCGCACTACACCGGGGCTGCGGGATGGAGCCGCGGCGCCCGGGCCGTGCCTCCTCCTCGGGGCCGAGCACGCGCGGGCCGAGCACAGAGTAATTTATTCCTGGTCCGGTTCTGGTTTAGTCCAGGTCCAGTTCTGGTCTAGACCTGGTTTAGTTCTGGTCTAGACCTGGTTTAGTTCTGGTCTAGACCTGGAAGTCACATAGAAGCAGAGCCCGCCCCGAGCGAGACCCTGCGGTCTTGCCCGCCGATAGAGCACCTTTCTCGGCCTGTTAGCTCACAGTGTCAGCCCCCCGGCTCTGGAGGTCAGATAGAAGCAGACCCCGCCCCGCCCCGCTCTTATTCCCGCTGAAAGAGCGTCTTTCTCGGTCTCTTAGCTCTAGCACGGAACGCACAAGGAGCGCAGACACGAGCAACGCGCTCCTCCAACGGCACTGCCATGTTATAATAATAACAGGTCCAATCCAGGTTTAGTTCTGGCCAGACCTGGTTTATTCCACGTTCTTTTAGTCCTGCTCTAGTCTCTTAGCCCGTCAGGACGCAGAACACAACGTTACACTATAAAAAGAAATGTTACACTATAAAAAAAAACCTTGGAACGGATCAGGCTTTTTCCATTGAAATAGCTACTCAACTTACAAATTTTTCACGTTACGAAACCACTTCTGGAACGAATTAATTTTGTAAGGTGAGGTACCACTGTACATCAATAAAATGAAATGATAAAAATAGATGTAATAATAGTGTCACAGGGGTGTGTCTGAGGAGCAGCTTGTTGTAAATATGTCAAGTTTGAGCTGCTTTTGTATTGGTGCTTTTGTTTGTGCTGTTTACAGTTGTGTTTGTAATATTTCAGAGGCAATATAAATAAAAAGGTTTATCATATAGTTCAAATGTGGCCAGCAGGGGGCGCTGAGAGCAGGTGGAATCAGTGTTCACAGATCTGGGTCTCATTTCTCTTTCCTCGCTTCCTTCTCCTTGATTCCTTGATTCAGTGGGAAATAGGTGAGGAAGTCCCACCCACAGAGGAGGCACAGGGAGGAGAGGATATAAACTCCTCAATGAGACCAATAAAGTTTGATGATTTGATCTGATGTCTGCTCCTGAAGCCTCCCTCAGGTTTACTCCTTCCATCTTTGGTTTTCTTTGGGAGACCACTTAATCTGCCAGCTGAAAAATGGAGAATTGAGGAGAGGAATCAAGGAGAAGGAAGCGAGGAAAGAGAATTGAGACACAGTGTAGATTCCTCTCCTCCGATAAAGACATTTTTGTGCTGCCAGCTGACAGTAACAAAGTCTTCTAAGTAACAACACATGATGTTTTCTCTCCACACACAGATCCACAGCCTCAGTGTTCAGTGCTGTGTCCATGAAGAGTGACCGGTCTAAAGGTCTCAATCCATGCTTCAGTCCTGAACCTGCTCCTCCAGACTCACTGTAAGAACAAATGTCACACTAACATAACATGACATATAAAGACAAATGAGCGTTACACTTGTGCGTTATGTAATGCTAAAGGGTAAAGTGTTGTAGAATTCAGCAGAGTGAGCAGTTCAAAATGGCTCCTTTTCTACTTGAGGATGATCTGGAGATGTTCCTCACACTTCAGGGAGAAACATCTTCATTGCAAACCAAAAGATTCCTCATATCCATTTAGAAATAATTAGAAAATGATATGTGTGTCAAATCAGATACAAATACATAGATTTTTATTTCCAAATGTAACCCCTGAACTTTGAGCCGTGCTGCAGAGATGTGGCCACTCCTGAAGGTTTGGTGAGTTTTATAAAGAAGGATTGGTAACAGGTGACATCAGCATCTGCACCGTTTTGGAGTCTCTCAACAGCAGAAGGGGCTTGAGCGTACAGTCGTTTTAACATTTCACATCATCACAAAGTACAGTATAAAACATTTTCAAATAAACAAATAAAGTTACAGTGTTCCTGCCCCTAAACAGTGAAAACAAACACAAAATATGTGAAGGAGCAGAGCGACAAACACAAATGTTCAAATAGTTTCATATTGTCAACATAAAGATTTTGTCACCTGTAGAAGAGGATCCACAACTTTTACTCATGTAACAGTACTACTACTTCAACAGAAATATGACTGGAGTAGGATTAAAAGTATACTGCTAAAAATGTACTTCAAATTAAATGTAGGACTAAATATAAATGTAACCGAGTACTACACACCTTTATGATGTCTGTAACATGAGGGGGAGTTGTACAGTTGTAGGGAGTATTATCTGTGACATAAGGTGAGTTGTTGTACAGTTGTAGGGAGTATTATCTGTTACATAAGGTGAGTTGTTGTATAGTTGTAGGGAGTATTATCTGTGACATAAGGTGAGTTGTTGTACAGTTGTAGGGAGTATTATCTGTGACATAAGGTGAGTTGTTGTACAGTTGTAGGGAGTATTATAGTATGAATGTAGTCCTGTATCTCTCACTGTTTGAGAGCAGCTGTAGGAGCCTCTGTCCCTCTATTCTCCTGAATCTGGAAGAAGGAATGGTGGAATACTGGGTAGTTGAAATTGTCAACTCTTCCTTAATGTCAGGATGTGTCCCAAATGCTCTTAAACATGCAGTGGTGCAGCCCATTTTAAAGAAGAGCAATCTTGATTCCTCACTGATGGCAAATTTTAGGCCCATCTCGAAACTCCCTTTTATATCTAAAATTTTAGAGAAAATTGTTTTAAGCCAGCTGCAGTCGCACCTCGATATGAATAGTGTCACTGAAAAGCTCCAGTCAGGTTTTAAGTCCAAGCACAGCACAGAAACCGCTCTTTTAAAGGTTTTTAATGATTTGCTTTTAATCTCAGATTCTGGCCGACCTTCTGCACTAGTGCTCTTGGACTTAACTGCAGCTTTTGATACAGTGGACCATGCCATCCTCTTGGCTCGCCTGGAACAAGTGGGCATCAGGGGCACCGCACTGAAATAGTTCCAGTCCTATCTAACAGACCGGACCTTCTCTGTTCAGTTAGGGCAGTTCACCTCCGTGGTGTCCAAGCTTAAGTGTGGTGTTCCCCAAGGAAGTATACTGGGCCCTGCTTTATTTGGCCTTTATATGCTTCCTTTGGGGTCAATATTTGAAAGGCATAATATTTTGTATCATTGTTATGCGGATGATGTGCAAATCTACCTGCCACTTCAGCCCAGCTGCTCTGTTCAAGCTCTGGTAAACTGCTTAAAGGAAGGTCAGGAATGGATGCAGTCAAACTTTCTTAATCTTAACAAGCTGAAGACTGAAGTCATTGTTTTTGGTCATTCTGACCTATTGAACTGTGACAGTGCCATAGGCCCACTGAGCTCCTATGAAAAGGACTATTCTAAAAATCTTGGTGTCATCTTTGGTTGTAATTTTAAATTTGAAAAGCAAGTCAGCTCTGTTCTTAAATCAAGTTTTTATTAGCTAAGGGTTTTAACTTCTTACGCTGTGACCGGCCCGTGCACGGTCCCTTTCACGTTTTTTTTTTTCTTTCCATATAAGAGCAAACATTCCCGAACGTGCATCATGACACTCTACACATCAAATGAAACCTTACAGTCTCCTCTTTTTGACTATGCAATTCATTTCCCGGCACAACAATCAGTCCCCGAGCACATGGGGCTTTTATACGGAAAAGCACAAAACTAGGTTTTTTACTTAGCTTACCTTTGAAGGCTCTGGACAGGTCAGACATCTGTATTTCACGATAAGCTTGGCATCAATTTGTCCGTAAGGATCCAGCGAATAAAATCCAGTAAAACAATTTAGTACAAAGCACGTGTTAGATCCAATACGACAGCGAAAGTCTTCCCAACTTACATAAGCGCCAGTGTTTTTTTCCTACTTCTTTAGCCTAAATCAAGCCAAATATAACTTTCCTCACTAAAACCGCGCTAGCAGCAGCTAAACATAAGGGTAAGCTATAGATTGACACTTAGATTATCCATAAAGACGCAGCGTGGGCTGGTCTAGAGCCATAAAGGTCCAATCATGTGTGACGCTCCGGTAAATATCAGCTAAGAGTTCCGCCCTTGCTGAGTCAACAAGTTAGGTTACACAGGATGATTGACAGTTCAGGTGAACAGCCAATCAGGAGCTGAACAGGGAGACATATAGTTTGTTAGGCCTTTCACAACAAGCTCCACGTGAAACAGCTGCGTAACGCGAAATTGCGGTCCGTGCGTAAACTGTGCGTAATTTACGCGCAGCCATGCGTCTTGCGCCTTTGCTGTTGATTTGAGTTTCCTTGATTGAAAATATGGCTAAAAGGACTGGAAAGAGAAAATATTTAAGTTTGGAGGCTGCAGATTTCAGCTCTGGAGTAGTCGGAGGTGGAGAATCAGGAAACAGATATGGACTGTGTGGAGGAGGCGTTTATGAAGGATGTACTTCTGGGTGTGTAAGTATCATTTTATTATGTATTTGATGTAGTATTTTAATAAAAATAAAACAATAAACATTAGATTTTTTTTGTGCATTTAGATCACTTTTTTGTAAAATAGACCTACTATTATTTATTGGGTGTTTAGATAAAATAAATAAGAAAATAAATAAGAATAGATTTTAGTTTTTAGATTTAGATTTTTGTCTTAGATAGTTTTAGTTTTGTCTTTATTGTATTTTGTACACTGTTTTTGCACTACTTGGCCAGAGAGAAACAAAATTTCGATTCACTATGTTGAACACATATGGGAGAATTGACAATAAAGCTGACTTTGATCTTTGAAAATAACATTTTAGAAAGCATATTTTGAGCTTATTTCCTGTTATATTTTTGTGTTTTTCTTACTAGTGTCATCACTGTGTACCAATAAAGCCCAACTGCAGATAAGGAGCCCTACCACGACCGGAGCAACAAAGAACGGATGGGCAGCAGTGGTGAGCGCACAAATGGCAGGCTGAAGTGTAGAAGATGTCAGTCAAAGACAGCTGTAAAATGTTCTACCTGTGACACTGCACTCTGCTTTATTCAAACAAGGGACTGCTACAGTCAGTGGAACACACCAGACTCTTAGTGTGTAAATATGTGTGGAACATTTAGTGTCCATGGTTTTTTGAAAATGTATACAGTGTGCAGTGTTATAGAATTTTTCAATACATATTTTCATTTTCAACACGTGTTTGGTCTATTTTTGATTGAAAAAAACACTTTTTTATAGAATGTAATTCTCAGGGACATAATATAGTGACCTTGTGTGCAGAAATGGATTCCTCTAGTTGTAAGCTTTCAGTAGAGCCCTCAATGATGTCTGTAGGTTGAATGAGTCAAAAGTTATTAAACGTTTTCTAAATGTTTCCAATTTGGATAGGTTTGGATAGGTTTGGATAAAGGCATGATCCCTGTATAAAACGCCTGGACAAAGTATAACAAAAAGTGGAGTAAAAAGTTTATTTTTACAGCTATTGATTCCCAATTTGAAATTTGAGTGGTCAACAACTTATTGTATTGAAAGATAGTGTATTTTAGGCCTCAGCTATGAACAGCAGCTATAGACACCTTTTATATTTAGAAAAAAATTAGGCGAGGATAAAAAAAACACTTTTTTTTTTGGTGTTCCAAGGTGTATAACTTTTTTCCAATCACATTTGGAGTGAATGTAAATGCTGAGGGTAAAACTAGAGAATGTTCCCTTTACACAGAGACCAAACATTTGTATATAATCCATATACTTCAATAACAGGAATGATTTTAATTTGGAGAGGTCCTTTTAGGGACAATTGCTCAAAAAAGGCCCTCCACTGTAAGGGGTTAAGCAAAATTAAATCGTACATTCCACATCTGCACTTTGAAAAGGCCATTCATGCATTTGTGACATCACAGCTCGATTATTGCAATTCGTTGTACGCTGGCATTGACCAGGCCCAGCTTAGGCGCCTACAGGGGGTCCAGAATGCAGCTGCTCGACTTTTAACATCACTCCTATTCTCAAATCCCTGCACTGGCTTCCTGTTCATTTTAGAATCCATTTTAAAATTTTAATGATTGTTTTTAAGAGTCTTAATGGCATAGCACCGGTGTATTTATTTGAACTCCTTCAGCCCCAGATCCCATCCAGAGGTCTGCTTTCTGCTGACCAGCACCTCCTGGTTGTCCCTAGGACCAGACTGAAGACCACAGGGGATACGGCCTTCTCTGTGGTCGGTCCACGACTGTGGAACACTTTACCTTTGCACATTATAACTGCACAATCACTGGAGCACTTTAAATCCCTGCTCAAAACGTACCTTTTCTCATTGGCCTTTACTCCGAGTTAGGAAGAGACACCTTGGCACCTTCTTGCTGTTGATGTTGTTGTTGTTAGGGACCGAGCCCGAAGGGGCACGAGGTCCCTATTGTTCTCGCTCTGTTTCTCTATTATTAGGGACCGAGCCCGAAGGGGCACGAGGTCCCTATTGTTCTCGCTCTGTTTCTCTATTATTATTAGGGACCGAGCCCGAAGGGGCACGAGGTCCCTGTTGTTCTCGCTCTGTTTCTCTATTATTAGGGACCGAGCCCGAAGGGGCACGAGGTCCCTATTGTTCTCGCTCTGTTTCTCTATTATTATTATTCTTGGGACACTTTTTTTTTCACACGCTTTTGGGCAATTTTGAGCATGTTCCCATGCTTCAAAACGAACGTGACTTTGCAGGGGCATCACGTAGGGCGGCAGCTACGCCTCCAAAAAGACCCGTCCCCCGGTGACCCCCAGGAGCTCGATAGCGCCCCCTAGCGCGTTGTCTTTCGGGGCTGGCATACCGTTTAAGATAGACGCACGAAATTCGGTAGGGACGTGTATCTCAATAAGACGAACAAACGCCTCACTGCAATGTCATGGCCACGCCCAACAGGAAGTGAGATAATTGGCCTGTTGTGTGATTTTCTAAAATTTGACATACAATGGAATTTGAAACACTTCTCCTACAACGTACCTCAGATGAGCTTAAATTTTGGTGAACATAATCTTAAGACGTTGGAGATGTTAAATTGCGAAGGATTTTCAAATAGGCGGTAATATGACGATACGGCGGATCGATAAAGTTAGGTATTTATTGAATCAGAGTTATGAGTTATGAATAGGAGGTATTTATTGAATTTGGAGTTCTTCCTCAGACTAAAACTTCACAGGGTAATGTACATGAGGACTACCAAGATTTTCATGCCAAATAACTGGCAGTCTGACATAGCGCCCCCATATGACAGGCCAGTGAACTGTCAGAAAATGTACAGCAAATGAGCGTTTTAACACACAGAGGATCGTGGGTGGCATACGATTTCAGCCAGACACATGAAAGTTGGTATGGGTGTGTATCTCACTAAGATGAACAAAATTGTAATTACAATGTCATGGCCACGCCCAACAGGAAGTGAGATAAGAAGACTTGTATTGGGATTTTGTGTGATATGACATCCAATGGATTTTAAAACACTCCTCCTACACCGTACATCAGATGGGCATAAATTTTGGTGTACGTGAGCTCAAGACATTGGAGATGTTAAATTGCGAAGGGATTTTTGATATCTTGTAAGATGACAAAATGGCGGCCTGATGAATTTTGCTACCATTTGAAAGTGCCAAATTCAATAGGAGGTGTGTCACCACTTCATTTTGAAACACTTCTCCTACACCGTACCTCTGATGGGCTTAAATTTTGGTGAACATAATCTTAAGACGTTGGAGATGTTAAATTGCGAAGGATTTTCAAATAGGCGGTAATACGACGATACGGTGGATCGATAAAGTTAGGTATTTATTGAATGGGAGTTATGAATGGGAGGTTTGTTTGAATTTGGAGTTCTTCCTCAGACTAAAACTTCACAGGGTAATGTAGATGAGGACTACCAAGATTTTCATGCCAAATAACTGGCAGTCTGACATAGCGCCCCCATATGACAGGCCAGTGAACTGTCAGAAATCTACCGCTAGCTGAGCCCCTAACAGGAAAAATTGTCCGATATGGCTTACCATTTTTGCCAGGCACACGAAATTCGGTATGGGTGTGCATCTCAGTAAGACGAACAAACGCAGGTGCGAGGTCCCGACCAACGCCGCTTGCGGCTTTAATATTATTATTATTATTCTTGGGACACTTTTTTTTAACACGCTTTTTGGCAATTTTGAACATGTTCCCATGCTTCAAAACGAACGAAACTTTGCACGGGCATCACGTAGGGCGGCAGCTACGCCTCCAAAAAGACCCGTCCCCCGGTGACCCCCAGGAGCTTGATAGCGCCCCCTAGCGCGTTGTTTTTCGGGGCTGGCGCGTTGTCTTTCAGGGCTGGCATACCGTTTAAGATAGGCGCACGAAATTTGGTAGGGACGTGTATCTCAATAAGACGAACAAACGCCTCTCTGCAATGTCATGGCCACGCCCAACAGGAAGTGAGATAATTGGCCTTTTGTGTGATTTTGTGGATATTGGACATACAATGGAATTTGAAACACTTCTCCTACACCGTACCTCAGATGGGCTTAAATTTTGGTGAACATAATCTTAAGACGTTGGAGATGTTAAATTGCGAAGGATTTTCAAATAGGCGGTAATATGACAATACGGCGGATCGATAAAGTTAGGTATTTATTGAATGTGAATTATGAGTTATGAATGGGAGATTTTTATTAAATTTGGAGTTCTTCCTCAGACTAAAACTTCACAGGGTAATGTAGATGAGGACTACCAAGATTTTCATGCCAAATAACTGGCAGTCTGACATAGCGCCCCCATATGATAGGCCAGTGAACTGTCAGAAAATGTACAGCAAATGAGCACTTTAACACAAAGAGGATCGTGGGTGGCATACGATTTCAGCCAGACACACGAAAGTTGGTATGGGTGTGTATCTCACTAAGATGAACAAAATTGTAATTACAATGTCATGGCCACGCCCAACAGGAAGTGAGATAAGAAGACTTGTATTGCGATTTTCTGTGATATGACATAGAATAGATTTTAAAACACTCCTCCTACACCGTACATCAGATGGGCGTAAAATTTGGTGTACATGAGCTCAAGGCATTGGAGATGTTAAATTGCGAAGGGACTTTTGATATCTTGTAAGATGACAAAATGGCGGCCTGATGAATTTTGCTACCATTTGAAAGTGCCAAATTCAATAGGAGGTGTCTCACCACTTCATTTTGAATTACTTCTCCTACAATGTACCTCAGATGGGCTTAAATTTTGGTGAACATAATCTTAAGACGTTGGAGATGTTAAATTGCGAAGGATTTTCAAATAGGCGGTAATATGACGATACGGCGGATCGATAAACTTAGGTATTTATTGAATGTGAGTTATGAGTTATGAATGCGCGTTGTCTTTCAGGGCTGGCATACCGTTTAAGATAAGCGCACAAAATTCGGTAGGGACGTGTATCTCAATAAGACGAACAAACGCCTCACTGCAATGTCATGGCCACGCCCATCAGGAAGTGAGATAATTGGCCTTTTGTGTGATTTTGTGTATATTGGACATACAATGGATTTTGAAACACTTCTCCTACACCGTACCTCAGATGGGCTTAAATTTTGGTGAACATAATCTTAAGACGTTGGAGATGTTAAATTGCGAAGGATTTTCAAATAGGCGGTAATATGACGATACAGCGGATCGATAAAGTTAGGTATTTATTGAATGGGAGTTATGAGTTATGAATGGGAGGTTTTTATTGAATTTGGAGTTCTTCCTCAGACTAAAACTTCACAGGGTGAATGTAGATGAGGACTACCAAGATTTTCATAACAAATAACTGGCAGTCTGACATAGCGCCCCCATATGACAGGCCAGTGAACTGTCAGAAAATGTACAGCAAATGAGCACTTTAACACAAAGAGGATCGTGGGTGGCATACGATTTCAGCCAGACACACGAAAGTTGGTATGGGTGTGTATCTCACTAAGATGAACAAAATTGTAATTACAATGTCATGGCCACGCCCAACAGGAAGTGAGATAAGAAGACTTGTATTGAGATTTTCTGTGATATGACATAGAATAGATTTTAAAACACTCCTCCCACACCGTACATCAGATGGGCGTAAATTTTGGTGTACATAAGCTCAAGACATTGGAGATGTTAAATTGCGAAGGGATTTTTGATATCTTGTAAGATGACAAAATGACGGCCTGATGAATTTTGCTACCATTTGAAAGTGCCAAATGCAATAGGAGGTGTGTCACCACTTCATTTAGCAGACACTTCTCCTACACCGTACCTCAGATGGGCTTAAATTTTGGTGAACATAATCTTAAGACGTTGGAGATGTTAAATTGCGAAGGATTTTCAAATAGGCGGTAATATGACGATACGGCGGATCGATAAACTTAGGTATTTATTGTTATGAGTTATGAATGGGAGGTTTTTATTGAATTTGCAGTTCTTCCTCAGACTAAAACTTCACAGAATAATGTAAATGAGGACTACCAAGATTTTCATGCCAAGTAACTGGCAGTCTGACATAGCGCCCCCATATGACAGGCCAGTGAACTGTCAGAAATCTACCGCTAGCTGAGCCCCTAACAGGAAAAATTGTCCGATATGGCTTACCATTTTTGCCAGGCACACGAAATTTGGTATGGGTGTGCGTCTCAGTAAGACGAACAAACGCAGGTGCGAGGTCCCGACCAACGCCGCTTGCGGCTTTAATTAGGGACCGAGCCCGAAGGGGGACGAAGGTCCCTATTGAAGTTGCTCTGTTTCTCTATTATTAGGGACCGAGCCCGAAGGGGCACGAGGTCCCTATTGTTCTCGCTCTGTTTCTCTATTATTATTAGGGACCGAGCCCGAAGGGGCACGAAGGTCCCTATTGAAGTTGCTCTGTTTCTCTATTATTATTAGGGACCGAGCCCGAAGGGGGACGAAGGTCCCTATTGAAGTTGCTCTGTTTCTCTATTATTAGGGACCGAGCCCGAAGGGGGACGAAGGTCCCTATTGAAGTTGCTCTGTTTCTCTATTATTATTAGGGACCGAGCCCGAAGGGGCACGAAGGTCCCTATTGAAGTTGCTTTGTTTCTCTATTATTATTATTCTTGTTCTTGTTCACGCGCTTTTGGGCAATTTTGAGCATGTTCCCATGCTTCAAAACGAACGTGACTTTGCAGGGGCATCACGTAGGGCGGCAGCTACGCCTCCAAAAAGTCCCGTCCCCCGGTGAACCCCAGGAGCTCGATAGCGCCCCCTAGCGCGTTGTCTTTCGGGGCTGGCATACCGTTTAAGATAGGCACACGAAATTCGGTAGGGACGTGTATCTCAATAAGACGAACAAACGCCTCACTGCAATGTCATGTCCACGCCCAACAGGAAGTGAGATAATTGGCTTTTTGTGAAATTTGACATACAATGGAATTTGAAACACTTCTCCTACACCGTACCTCAGAGGGGCTTAAATTTTGGTGAAGATAATCTTAAGATGTTGGAGATGTTAAATTGCGAAGGATTTTCAAATAGGCGGTAATATGACGATACAGCGGATCGATAAAGTTAGGTATGAGTTATGAGTTATGGATGGGAGTTATTTATTGAATTTGGAGATCCGTTTAAGATAGGCGCACGAAATTCGGTAGGGACGTGTATCTCAATAAGACGAACAAACGCTTCACTGCAATGTCATGGCCACGCCCAACAGGAAGTGAGATAATTGGCCTTTTGTGAAATTTGACATACAATGGAATTTGAAACACTTCTCCTACACCATACCTCAGATGGGCTTAAATTTTGGTGAACATAATCTTAAGACATTGGAGATGTTAAATTGCGAAGGATTTACAAATATGCGGTAATATGACGATACAGCGGATCAATAAAGTTAGGTATTTATTGAATGGGAGTTATGAGTTATGAATAGGAGGTATTTATTGAATTTGGAG
Source organism: Paratrypauchen microcephalus (assembly GCA_036785185.1). NCBI lineage: Eukaryota > Metazoa > Chordata > Actinopteri > Gobiiformes > Gobiidae > Paratrypauchen > Paratrypauchen microcephalus. Next base: position 525,332 of record JAVJIX010000312.1, on the reverse strand, counting down.
TTCTTCCTCAGACTAAAACTTCACAGGGTAATGTAGATGAGGACTACCAAGATTTTCATGCCAAATAACTGGCAGTCTGACATAGCGCCCCCATATGACAGGCCAGTGAACTGTCAGAAAATGTACAGCAAATGAGCGTTTTAACACAAAGAGGATCGTGGGTGGCATACGATTTCAGCCAGACACACGAAAGTTGGTATGGGTGTGTATCTCACTAAGATGAACAAAATTGTAATTACAATGTCATGGCCACGCCCAACAGGAAGTGAGATAAGAAGACTTGTATTGCGATTTTCTGTGATATGACATAGAATAGATTTTAAAACACTCCTCCTACACCGTACATCAGATGGGCATAAAATTTGGTATACATAAGCTCAAGACATTGGAGATGTTAAATTGCGAAGGGATTTTTGATATCTTGTAAGATGACAAAATGGCGGCCTGATGAATTTTGCTACCATTTGAAAGTGCCAAATTCAATAGGAAGTGTGTCACCACTTCATTTAGCAGACACTTCTCCTACACCGTACCTCAGATGGGCTTAAATTTTGGTGAACATAATCTTAAGACGTTGGAGATGTTAAATTGCGAAGGATTTTCAAATAGACGGTAATATGACGATACAGCGGATCGATAAACTTAGGTATTTATTGTTATGAGTTATGAATGGGAGGTTTTTATTGAATTTGGAGTTCTTCCTCAGACCAAAACTTCACAGGGTAATGTAGATGAGGACTACCAAGATTTTCATGCCAAATAACTGGCAGTCTGACATAGCGCCCCCATATGACAGGCCAGGGAACTGTCAGAAATCTACCCCTAGCTGAGCCCCTAACAGGAAAAATTGTCCGATATGGCTTACCATTTTTGCCAGGCACACGAAATTCGGTATGGGTGTGCGTCTCAGTAAGACGAACAAACGCAGGTGCGAGGTCCCGACCAACGCCGCTTGCGGCTTTAATTAGGCCCGAGCGCTGAAGAGCGCATAGGGCCTATTGTAACTGTTCTGCGGTGCGAAGCACTGCAGAACCAGCGTGGAACGTGTGAAACGCGCTGGTAGGTGTCAATGGACCCCACGGGTGGGTTACTGGACGCGCGCCCTTTCCATTGATATATTTAGTGTCACCATTCGTGGCACTATATTGTTACTGTTCTGGTTTTTCTTATTAGGCCCGAGCGCTAAAGCGTAGGGCCTTTTGTTACTGTTCTGCAGTGCGAAGCACTGCAAAACCAGCGTGCGCAAAACAAAGCGCGAAGCGCTTTGTTTTGTGCACGCAGCAGAGCGCGAAGCGCTCTCCCCTTTTTAAGCACCTAGCACTCATGTCAACGACTGGTGCCCGCTGACTTGGCACGGTGGCATCGCCCGTGGCCGCGATAGCGGCCAAATTGTAATTGTTCACCCCAAAACATTCTCGGCCCACCAGCGTGCACAAAACAAAGCGCAAAGCGCTTTGTTTTGTGCACGCAGCAGAGCGCGAAGCGCTCTCCCCTTTTTAAACACCTAGCACTCATGTCAACGACTGGTGCCCGCTGACTTGGCACGGTGGCATCGCCCGTGGCCGCGATAGCGGCCAAATTGTAATTGTTCACCCCAAAACATTCTCGGCCCACCAGCGTGCGCAAAACAAAGCGCGAAGCGCTTTGTTTTGTGCACGCAGCAGAGCGCGAAGCGCTCTCCCCTTTTTAAACACCTAGCACTCATGTCAACGACTGGTGCCCGCTGACCTGGCACGGTGGCACCGCCAGTGGCGGCAAAATTGTAATTGTTTTGTGGGCACACATGACATCGTGCACGCAGTGCACGATGTCATGTGTGCCCACAAAACCAGAGCGCGAAGCGCTCTCCCTTTTCCAAACACTCAATGCCACACTATAGTGACACTCATAGGATCCAATAGCACAGACTGGCACTGCCCATTGCCGCGAAAGCGGCATAATTGTAATCGTTAACCATCGTAAACGTCAAAAATATGTATTGGGCAAGTGAGTAATCGATGAGGTCAATGACGAGCGCAACGCGCTCGTCATTGACAATGGACCCCACGGGTGCGTTACTGGACGCGAGCCCTTTCCATTGATATATATATTGCCACCATAGGTGGCACCATATTGTTATTGTTCTGGTTTTTCTTATTATTTATTCTTATTATTTTCCTATACACTTTTTTCAGGTTTCGGGTACTTCCCACCGACGAAAACTCACGAAATTTTGCACAAAATTCAAGAACGCCAAAAAAGGAATTTACAAATAATCTGTATTAAAAAATCTTAAAAAATGTCTCGACAGCGCCCCCTAGAAAATCAAAATACATTGCGCCTATGGCTATACCCGAAAAATGAACTTTGTCGTAGACAAATGAAATTCGGGTGGTGGATAGGTCATGTCGTTACAAACCAAAAAATATATTATGCCGTTGCTAGGCGACCAACAGGAAGTCGGCCATATTGGAACGAGCATGTGACCCGGCGCCGAAGGCGCATTTTCCTGTCCTCGTATTTTAACGAACTCCTCCTAGGGTTTTTGACCCAGACTCACCAGAATCGTGCTGTATCATCTAGACAAGTGGGACATTAAAAGTTGTTAAAAGCGTTCTAAAAGAGTGAACGGTGTTTCCGTGACAACGCCACAAATTTCGGGTTTGTTTTTGCGATTCGCCATCAACCTTCGACGAGCGATAATTCGCGCATACTTTGGCCGATTTCACTCAAACTTTAATCGTTGGTGGACACCCCGGCCCTGAACAGATTGATATAAGAAAATCTGAAATGGATGCTATAGCGCCACCTAGGGAGATTGCATGGAAGCGCAAAATTTTACTTTGTCGTAGACATACCAAATTTGGTACACATATTCATGACGGGGTCTCGATCAAAAAACTCAATGACACCAACACGCCATGTCCCATCGTGTTGCCATGGCAACAGGCCAAACTTCTCTCCTTGCCAATGGGACACCCAGGAAAAACTTTGTCGTAGCCAAACCAAATTTGGTACACAGATGCATCATGGGAATAGGAACAAAAAACTATATTACACCGTTGCTAGGCGACCAACAGGAAGTCGGCCATATTGGAACGAGCACGTGACCTGGCACCGAGGGCGCATTTTCCTGTCCTCGTATTTTAACGAACTCCTCCTTGGGTTTTTGACCCAGACTCACCAGAATCGTGCTGTATCATCTAGACAAGTGGGACATTAAAAGTTGTTAAAAGCGTTCTAAAAGAGTGAACGGTGTTTCCGTGACAACGCCACAAATTTCAGGTTCGTTTTTGTGGCTCGCCATCACATTCGACGAGTGATAATTTGCACAAACTTTGGCCGATTTTACTCAAACTTTAACCGTTGGTGGACACCCCGGCCCTGAACAGATTGATATAAGAAAATCTGAAATGGACACTATAGCGCCCCCTAGGGAGATTGCATGGAAGCGCAAAATTTTACTTTGTCGTAGACATACCAAATTTGGTACATATATTCGTGACGGGGTCTTGATCAAAAAACTCAATGACGCCAACACGCCATGTCCCATCGTGTTGCCATGGCAACAGGCCAAACATCTGTCGTCACCAATGGGACGCCAGGCAAAAACTTTGTCGTAGCCAAACCAAATTTGGGACACAGATGCATCATGGGAATAGGACCAAAAAAGTATATTATGCGGTTGCTAGGCGACCAACAGGAAGTCGGCCATATTGGAACGAGCACGTGACCTGGCACCGAGGGCGCATTTTCCTGTCCTCGTATTTTAACGAACTCCTCCTAGGGTTTTTGACCCAGACTCACCAGAATCGTGCTGTATCATCTAGACAAGTGGGACATTAAAAGTTGTTAAAAGCGTTCTAAAAGAGTGAACGGTGTTTCCGTGACAACGCCACAAATTTCGTATTCGTTTTTGCAGCGATAATTCGCGCATACTTTGGCCGATTTCACTCAAACTTTAATGATTGATAGACACCCAGGCCCTGAACAGATTGATATAAGAAAATCTGAAATGGGTGCTATAGCGCCACCTAGGGAGATTGCATGGAAGTGCAAAATTTTACTTTGTCGTAAACATACCAAATTTGGTACACATATACGTGACAAAGTCTTGATCAAAAAACTCAATGACGCCAAAACGCCATGTCCCATCGTGTTGCCATGGCAACAGGCCAAACATCTGTTGTCACCAATGAGACACCAGGCAAAAACTTTGTCGTAGCCAAACCAAATTTGGTACACAGATGCATCATGGGAAGAGGAACAAAAAAGTATATTACGTCATTGCTAGGCAACCAACCAGCCATATTGGATAGGCCATGTGACCTGGTGGCAAAGGCGTCATTTCCTGTCAAACTTCGACGAATGATAATTCGCACATACTTTGGCCGATTTCACTCAAACTTTAATCGTTAGTGGACACCCCGGCCCTACACAGATTGATATAAGAAAATCTAAAATGGCCATAATAGCGCCCCCTAGGGAGATTGCATGGAACAGAAAAAATTTACTTTGCCGTAGACACACCAAATTTGGACCATACATTCGTGACACGGTCTTGATCAAAAAACATAGTGACACCCCCACTCCATCTCACATCATGTTGCCGTGGTAACAGGTCAAACGTCTGTCCCCGCCAATAGGATGCTCGACAAAGTTTGGTATAGCCACACCAAATTCGGTACATAGATGCATCATGGGCATAGGAATAAAAAAGTATATTACGTCGTTGCTAGGCAACCAACCAGCCATATTGGATAGGCCATGTGACCTGGTGTCAACGGCACCATTTTTTGTCCTCATATTTTTATTTATTCAATTGATTTATTAATGTTTGAACAGTGCAGGAAAGGCTTATGATTGACCCTCCTCTTAAAATAATTGAAATTAAAAGGCAAAACAAACAACCCCTTCCCACCTCAACCCCAGGCATTCAACACAAATGCATCCAGATAACGCACAAACTCACACATGCATGCAGCTAGAAAAAAGGGGAGGAAAATGGCGCGTTAGCACCACCCCCCTGTGAGTGCAAGCGAGGGCCGATCATCGCCGCTTGCGGCTATATTTAGGCCCGAGCGCTAAAGCGTAGGGCCTTTTGTTACTGTTCTGCAGTGCGAAGCACTGCAGAACCAGCGTGCACAAAACAAAGCGCGAAGCGCTTTGTTTTGTGCACGCAGCAGAGCGCGAAGCGCTCTCCCCTTTTTAAACACCTAGCACTCATGTCAACGACTGGTGCCCGCTGACATGGCACGGTGGCATTGCCCGTGGCCGCGATAGCGGCCAAATTGTAATTGTTCACCCCAAAACATTCTCGGCCCACCAGCGTGCGCAAAACAAAGCGCGAAGCGCTTTGTTTTGCGCACGCAGCAGAGCGCGAAGCGCTCTCCCTTTTTAAGCACCTAGCACTCATGTCAACGACTGGTGCCCGCTGACCTGGCACGGTGGCACCGCCCGTGGCGGCAAAATTGTAATTGTTTTGTGGGCACACATGACATCGTGCACGCAGTGCACGATGTCATGTGTGCCCACAAAACCAGAGCGCGAAGCGCTCTCCCTTTTCCAAACACTCAATGCCACACTATAGTGACACTCATAGGATCCAATAGCACAGACTGGCACTGCCCATTGCCGCGAAAGCGGCATAATTGTAATCGTTAACCATCGTAAACGTCAAAAATGTGTATTGGGCAAGTGAGTAATCGATGAGGTCAATGACGAGCGCAACGCGCTCGTCATTGACAATGGACCCCACGGGTGCGTTACTGGACGCGAGCCCTTTCCATTGATATATATATTGCCACCATAGGTGGCACCATATTGTTATTGTTCTGGTTTTTCTTATTATTATTATTATTAGGCCCGAGCGCTAAAGCGTAGGGCCTATTGTAATTGTTCTGCAGTGCGAAGCCCGCTGACATGGCACGGTGGCATTGCCCGTGGCCGCGATAGCGGCCAAATTGTAATTGTTCACCCCAAAACATTCTCGGCCCACCAGCGTGCGCAAAACAAAGCGCGAAGCGCTTTGTTTTGTGCACGCAGCAGAGCGCGAAGCGCTCTCCCCTTTTTAAACACCTAGCACTCATGTCAACGACTGGTGCCCGCTGACATGGCACGGTGGCATCGCCCGTGGCCGCGATAGCGGCCAAATTGTAATTGTTCACCCCAAAACATTCTCGGCCCACCAGCGTGCGCAAAACAAAGCGCAAAGCGCTTTGTTTTGCGCACGCAGCAGAGCGCGAAGCGCTCTCCCCTTTTTAAGCACCTAGCACTCATGTCAACGACTGGTGCCCGCTGACCTGGCACAGTGGCACCGCCCGTGCCGGCAAAATTGTAATTGTTTTGTGGGCACACATGACATCGTGCACGCAGTGCACGATGTCATGTGTGCCCACAAAACCAGAGCGCGAAGCGCTCTCCCTTTTCCAAACACTCAATGCCACACTATAGTGACACTCATAGGATCCAATAGCACAGACTGGCACTGCCCATTGCCGCGAAAGCGGCATAATTGTAATCGTTAACCATCGTAAACGCCAAAAATGTGTATTGGGCAAGTGAGTAATCGATGAGGTCAATGACGAGCGCAACGCGCTCGTCATTGACAATGGCCCCCACGGGTGCGTTACTGGACACGAGCCCTTTCCATTGATATATATATTGCCACCATAGGTGGCACCATATTGTTATTGTTCTGGTTTTTCTTATTATTATTTATTCTTATTATTTTTCTAACCCCTTTTTTCAGGTTTCGGGTACTTCCCACCGACGAAAACTCACGAAATTTTGCACAAAATTCAAGAATGCCAAAAAAGGAATTTACAAATAATCTGTATCAAAAAATCTTAAAAAATGGCTCGACAGCGCCACCTGGAAAATCAAAATACATTGCGCCAATGGCTATACCCGAAAAATGAACTTTGTCGTAGACAAACGAAATTCGGGTGGTGGATAGGTCATGTCGTTACAAACCAAAAAATATATTACGCTGTTGCTAGGCGACCAACAGGAAGTCGGCCATATTGACCCGAGCACGCGACCCGGCGCCGAAGGCGCAATTTCCTGTCTTCGTATTTTAACGAACTCCTCCTAGGGTTTTTGACCCAGACTCACCAGAATCGTGCTGTATCATCTAGACAAGTGGGACATTAAAAGTTGTTAAAAGCGTTCTAAAAGAGTGAACGGTGTTTCCGTGACAACGCCACAAATTTCAGGTTCGTTTTTGCGGCTCGCCATCAAACTTCGACGAGCGATAATTCGCGCATACTTTGGCCGATTTCACTCAAACTTTAATCGTTGGTGGACACCCCGGCCCTGAACAGATTGATATAAGAAAATCTGAAATGGGTGCTATAGCGCCACCTAGGGAGATTGCATGGGAGCGCAAAATTTTACTTTGTCGTAGACATACCAAATTTGGTACACATATTTGTGACGGGGTATCGATAAAAAAACTCAATGACGCCAACACGCCAAGTCCCATCGTGTTGCCATGGCAACAGGCCAAACATCTGTTGTCGCCAATGGGACGCCTGGCAAAAACGTTGTCGTAGCCAAACCAAATTTGGTACACAGATGCATCATGGGAATAGGAACAAAAAAGTATGTTATGCGGTTGCTAAGCGACCAACAGGAAGTCGACCATTTTGGACCGAGCACGTGACCTGGTACCGAGAGCGCAGTTTCCTGCCCTTGTATTTTAACGAACTCCTCCTAGGGTTTTTGACCCAGACTCACCAGAATCGTGCTGTATCATCTAGACGAAGTGGGACATTAAAAGTTGTTAAAAGCGTTCTAAAAGAGTGAACGGTGTTTCCGTGACAACGCCACAAATTACAGGTGTGTTTTTGCGGCTCGCCATCAAATTCGGCGAGTGATAATTGGCACATACTTTGGTCGATTTCACTCAAACTTCAATCGTTGGTGGACACCCCGGCCCTGAACAGATTTCTATAAGAAAATCTGAAATGGACACTATAGCGCCCCCTAGGGAGATTGCATGGAAGTGCAAAATTTTACTTTGTCGTAGACATACCAAATTTGGTACACACATTCGTGACAGGGTCTCGATAAAAAAACTCATTGATGCCAACACGCCATGTCCCATCGTGTTGTCATGGCAACAGGCCAAACACCAATGGGACGCCAGGCAAAAACTTTGTCATAGCCAAACCAAATTTGGTACACAGATGCATCATGGGTAGAGGAACAAAAAAGTATATTACATCGTTGCTAGGCAACCAACCAGCCATATTAGATAGACCATGTGACCTGGTGGCGAAGGCGCCATTTTGTGTCAAATTTCGACGAATGATAATTCGCACACACTTTGGCCGATATCACTCAAATTTTAATCGTTGGTGGACAACCCGGCCCTGAGCAGATTGATATAAGAAAATCTAAAATGGCCATATTAGCGCCCCCTAGGGAGATTGCATGGAACAGAAAAAATTTACTTTGCCGTCGACACACCAAATTTGGTACACACATTCATGACAGGGTCTCAATCAAAAAACTCAATGACGCCCCCACACCATCTCCCATCGTGTTGCCATGTCAACAGGCCAGACATCTGTCCTCGCCAATGGGACGCCAGGCAAAAACTTTGTCATAGCCAAACCAAATTTGGTACACAGATGCATCATGGGAAGAGGAACAAAAAAGTATATTACGTCATTGCTAGGCAACCAACCAGCCATATTGGATAGGCCATGTGACCTGATGTCAAAGGCACCATTTTCTGTCCTCATATTTTTATTGGGGCCAGGCAGCGGTAGCTGCAAGGCACCTATAGTGTTTCTATTGATTCCTATTATTGGGGCCAAGCAGCGGTAGCTGCAAGGCACCTATAGTGATTGTACTGATTCTTATTATTATTATATATTCTTCCGCCTCTGGGAGTCTATGGCAACCCCTAGAACCGTCTGGTAAAAAGTTGTGAAATTTGGCATGCACATTCCAGCCAGTCTCCTCATTACCCACAGCAATTTATAGGTCCCCACCCCCAACCCTCTAGCGCCACCAGCAGCTCAAAGTTGCAGGAATTTTCAGGTACATTTCTGCGTGTAACTTTTGAACCCTATGTCCAATTTTCAAAAACTTGGTATCCCTGGACTCCTTGGGCCAAGCCGAATCCAACGCACCCTATGACGTCATTTTCCGTCAGGGTGGATTTTCCGCCATTTTGAATTTTATGAAAAACACTCAAAATGCTTCTCCTCCCTCAATTTTTGACCAATTTTGATCAAATTTGGTACATAGCATCTTTGGACTGAGCCTCATCAGAAATTTACCCGGTTTTTTGATATCTCTTATCGTTTTGTCGTGAGAGCCAATCAAACGCGTCCAAAAAGTCGCCAAACAGGAAGTGAGCTCATATCTCGGGAACCCTTCATAGGATTATTTTCAAACTTTTCACAGATGTTCGTGTCCTTCTCAGGATTCCCCACAAAAAATTACAGGTCCCCACCGCAAACCCTCTAGCGCCACCAACAGGTCAAAATTTGAGGGACATTTCTGCTTGTAACTTTTGAACCGTAAGTCCGATTTTCAAAAATTTGGTATCCCTGGGATCCTTGGGCGAAGACTGATCCAACGCATCCTATGACGTCATGTCTGCCGGAATCAAATGTCCGCCATCTTGGATTTTGTGAAAATCAATAAAATTCTTCTGTTTCTACAACTTAACTTGTAATTTCCACAACATATGGTGTGCACCCACATTCTAGACAGTCTCATGATGCCCTTCAACAAATTTTACATCCCCACCCCCAACCCTCTAGCGCCACCAGCAGGTCAAAGTTGCAGGTACATTTCGGCTTGTAACTTTTGAACCGTACGTCCGATTCTCTAAAACTTGGCCGCGCTGGACTCCTTGGGGCAAGACAAATCCAACGCATTCTGTGACGTCATTTTCCACCAATAAGATTTTCCGCCATTTTGAATTTTATGAAAAACACTCAAAATGCTTCTCTTCCCTCAATTTTTGACCAATTTTGCTCAAATTTGGTACATAGCATCTTTGGACTGAGCCTCATCAGAAATTTACCCAGTTTTTTGATATCTCTTATCGTTTTGTCGTGACAGCCAATCAAACGCGTCCAAAAACTCGCCAAACAGGAAGTGAGCTCATATCTTGGGAACCCTTCATAGGATTATTTTCAAACTTTTCACACATATTCTAGTCTGTCCCAGGATTCGCCACAAAAAAATACAGGGCTCCAGCTCAAACCCTCTAGCGCCACCAATAGGTCAAAATTTGAGGGACATTTCTGTTGTAGCGGTTGATTAGCTCAACTGGTAAATCACAGATTTTTCCCCTCGGAGGCTGTCAGTTCAAATCCCCCTCTGGCAAGAGAGGGTTTATGCTGAGTCAGCACTATAGTTATATTTTAAGGTGTAAAATGTAAAAAAAAAAAAAAAAAAAACAGGTATAACGAGTGTTTTTTTTTTTCTTAAAACAAAAAACAAAACAAAACGGTAAAATCATGCACTGGACATTATAGCAGCTGTAAGAAATGAAAACTGACCACTGGAAATGATTTTAGCTGTGATGTATTTTAATGTCCAGTAGGGGGCAGCAAAGGTCTTTAGTGGTCTACTCTAGCGGCCCAGCACGGTCACGTGACGCCCAGTGACGTCAACTTCTCATTCCGCTTCTACTATCACATGAAATGTAAAAGATTGACAGGATTTCAAGGCAAGAACTTTTTGCTCTAAGCTTAGCGTGATTCGTTCTTTTTTTTAAAAGCTACGATTTGTGTGATTTGGAGAGGTCGGAGCGACTTGAAACGAAAACGGAGGTCACCTTACGGCCTAGATTGTACCGCGGACTCGCATCTGGCGTTACACGGCTGCTTCAAGCTCTGTTTACTTAGACAGAGACATCATTTTGCTTCGACTGTGCAGAGGTAAGTTGAGCTTTCTGTGGAGTTGCTTTGGAGGGTTTTTTTGTGCATAGAGTGATTAGACATTGATATTAAATGCAGTTGTGTACAATTATGAACGAAGTAATAAATATTGATGCCCGGTTTAAGTTTCAACGTCTCTTTACAATTGCAACAGCTAGCTAGCTTAGCATGCTGTAGTACATGTTCCTATGCAATAGCTAACCGTTTCTTGTAGTGTGTGACTAAATTTACATGTTTATTTGGATTAGTATCCAGTTGAAGAAGCCAGGGATGAAAGAGTTGCACCTTTTAGCGCGTGTTTTTTTTTCTGTGCATATGCGTTGAGAAAGATTTTTGGTGTGTATATATACGTATAGTTGTGTTTAGTGTCAACAACCGTCCCTTGAAAAATGGAACCATCTCGTATTCAGAAACAAAAGTACACGTCTCGTATCAAAAATCTACCGCGTGAGCAAATGTGAGCCATGCGCCACGCGTGTGAGTCGTGGCGCATGTAGCTCACGTGTGCTCACATGTGAGCCGCATGTGAGCCGTGACATGTGCGTGCTCTTACATGTGTCTGCGTGCTCACACATGTGCGTGCGTGCTTTCACATGTGCGTGCGTGCTTTCACATGTGCGTGCGTGCTTTCACATGTGCGTGCGTGCTCTCACATGTGTGTGCGTGCGTGCGTGCGTGCTCTCACATGTGAGTGCGTGTTCACACATGTGCGTGCGTGGTCACACATGTGCGTGCGTGCTCTCGCGTGCGTGCTGTCACATGTGCGTGCGTGCTGCGTGCTCACACATGTGCGCGCGCTCACATGTGCTCACGAGGTCTTTCGCAACAGCGTGTATCACAGGGGCGTACCAACGGGGGTGAAAAAAGTGTCCATATACAGTTGAGGACAAAATTATTACCCCCCCTACAAAATAGTCATTGTTTTAAAAGTATTTTTTATTTATTTGTTTATTTCAGGGACAGTACATATTAATCAACATTTGCATGTAAATATGCCAGAGTTAGCCAAAAGGCTAATTTCCATCTGTAGTCCCTTGACAGATGTTAACAAAAAATCACATTACAAAGTTAAAATTCATCATTCTAAAAAGTACATTACTTCAGTTAAAATTCATCATTCTAAAAAGTACATTACTTCAGTTAAAATTCATCATTCTAAAAAGTGCATTACTTAAGACAACTGCATTACAAACATTCACCCGCAATCAATAACTAGTCAATTACAAATATTCACTCTCACTCAATCATTTAATCACTTAATAATAATAATAATAATAATAATAATAATAATAATAATAATAATAAAGGCCAGTGTCCAGCAGGGGGGAGCGAGAGGTGGATGTCTTAATGTTGACAGCTCTGATTGTCTATGAGCCATTGTTTTAACTGTACTTTAAACGAAGTGTATGTGTTGAGGTTTCTGATGGTTGTGGGAGTGGCATTCCAGTACTGAGCAGCAACAGAAAAGGTAGTTTGACCGAAAAGACTTTTCCGGAGAGGGATGATACAGTCCCCTCTCGCTGCTCCTCTGGTTCTGCTGTGTTCAGAGGTCCGAGTGTTAATAAACTGTTTGAGTGGAGGAGAAGACAAACCATGGATGACTTTGTACAACAAACATAGATGAGCATATTTATCATGTTTTCCCAGCTGAGTAGGTTATGTTTTTGTAGTATTGGACAGTAGTGGTATGAATGGGGTTTACAGTCCAGAGTCTTTAAGGTGCGTTTGTACAGAGTGTGAATAGGTTTGAGGGCTGTGATAGTAATGTGAGACCAGACAGTTAGACAGTATGTGATATGAGATAGAATCATGGAATGCATAAACATTTTAGCGGCTCTAATAGACATTTGATGTCAACAAAAATAATAACACAGCTTTTTAGACATCCTAGTTATTTTGGGTGCTTACACTATTTCATTTTCCACACAGAAATAAAAAAAAAACTTGCGGAAAACTTAAAATTTCATAGGGGGGGGGGGGGGGGCGCTAATAATTTTGTCCTCAAGTGTATACACGGCTAGTGTAATCTATTATCAACTTGACATAGTTGTACTGTTATAGGCTTATGATGGACCCATTTATTTTGTTGCTTTGGATAACTGTTGCTATGCCATATTTACTATTGTAACAGATTTGAGTGATTCTAATTGAGATGTAAACGCATTGTTACTCATTTATTTCTGTTATACTTTTTAATACTGTGATAATGTGCTATACATGAATTGGCTATTGTCTAATAACATGTAACTCTTTTTTTTTTTTACTTCAGATGCCGCGTAAAAGCAAGCATTCCCGGGCAGCAGAGAGACGCCATGCAAGCAGACAGCTGTCTTCAGAGGCCCAGCTGTCTGCAGAAACCATTAAGACCTCTGAAGAGGGTGCGCCGCCTCGTAAAAAACGGCTTGCATTTCTGTCTAATCAAGTGTCTGATCAAGTGTCTAATCAAGTGTCTAATAACACTGGTTGTAACAAACTGGCTGAACAAATGTCTGAACAAAGCAAAGCAAAGCAAAGTCTTTCAAACAAAGTCAAAACAAAACCTCTTAAACTCTCTCAACTCTGTGACTCTGAGCTTTCTGACACTGTCTGTTTCAATGCTACCAATTCTGCCAGTCATTCTTTTGATTTTCCAGCAAAGCCTGTCCTGGTTGGATCTTTTCATCAAGGTCATTCACAGTTTGGTGACGTGCGCAACAGACAATGCGGTGCAATCAGCCTGACTGCCATTTTGAAGAGCAAAATGACGAGTGTACTAAGATGGCAGCGCGATGACTTGGATGATGTCTTAATTAAAGGTACGTGTTTATATCGGTCAATGAGAGCTCAGGGTAAAATAAGAGACAATGTTGCAAATCGGGGTTACATCACAGTGACAGAATTACCAAGACAACACAGTGAATGGAATTGTGATTTCTCAATTAACTTTGCTGATTCATACACAGATGTTGTTGGTGATGAAAATGACTATGGCCTTAATGATTATGTCATGCCAATTGATGTAGCTTTACAACGCACCCTTTTGAGTAATGATGCATGTTTGTTGACCCTTTCTGCAAGTACATGTGCAGTTGTTAAAGAAGGATCATGGTTTGCAGTGATTGATTCCCATGGTAATAGAATTGTTAACCAAGAACGGCAGAAGGCAAGTTGTGTTGTGTATTTCAGCTCTGTAGAAAGTCTTCACAGGTACATACTTCATTTGGCACAATCGATTGGAAAGAGCACAAGATTCGAAATAACTGGAGTTGATGTGACAATGGAATCAGCAAATGAACAGGCAACAGCTGTCATGACCAGTCCAGTTCAAAGCAATGTTCTAAAAGGTAAGAATTTTGCTAATCCAAAACTGACTAGAAGGACACCCAGTAGCAAAGTGTCTACAGTACAGGTGAGCACCAGCACTGAGAGCAAAGTAAGACTTTGTAATGCACAAACAGAAACACCAAGTGAGACAACAGACGATGTGCACATCACTAACGTGACAGTTCAGCAGCAATGCTTTAAACCTTTAACGTGCCAGGAACAGGAAGCTTTGTGCAAACGTCTTCAACTTCCCAATGAAATGTTGTCCACTCATGCAACAGTAGAGTTAAACAACATGGGTTGTCCGTGTAAGACGCAGACTATACAGCCAGATGGCAACTGTTTCTATCGTAGTCTTGCTTTCAGCATTTGTCAAAATGAAGGAAATCATTTAAAAATCAGAAGGGCTGTTGTTAAACACCTCCAAAAAAACAGTTCAAAGTTTGAAATGTATTTGAGAGACGAATACACATCTGTTCAAGACTACGTCAACAAATCAAGAATATTTTACTGCAACTCATGGGTCACAGAGATTGACATTTTTGCTGCTGCTGACTTCTTGCAATTAGACATCATGACCTACAACAATGGCAGATGGAATGCACACAGGCCTTCAGAACCCTTGTCGAGCAGAACCGGTTGCATTTACTTGAATCACACAGGCAACCATTATGATGTGGTGATATGTGTCAAAAAGGCAGGAAACAGAATTTGTGCTGGAATATGTGTAGAGAGCAATGACCCTCCCCGATCACAGCGGAACAGAAATCTGAAACAATCCGATAATACAAGAAAGCGAAGAAAGGCAGAAAAAGATAAAGAACGGTATGACAACGACAGCAGTTTCAAACGAAGAAAACTTACACGTCTTCAAGAGAACTACAACACAATTGAGACTGTTAAGCAGAAAAAGTGTCAGGATTCCCACAACCGTTTCTTGAAGAATTATCGTACAAACCCAGTGTTTCACAAATATTTGCTTGCATGTTCTCAAAGGAAATATAAAAATGATAAATCTTTTAGAGCAAATTGTCTCAAATACTCTACAATGAAATATCACACAAATGCACACTTTCAGAATATTGTCCGTAAATACTCTACAACGAAATATCACACAAATGCACACTTTCAGAATGTTGTCCGTGAATACTCTAAAATTAAATACCACAAAGACAAATGCTTTCAAAACAAGATTAAGCAGTGCAACAAGAGGAAGTACCGAGAAAGAGAAGGCATACGTCGTCTGAAAGTTCAGAGAAATGTGGAGAGAAGAAACGCAGCACAGAAAAACCGACAAGCCATTCATTGTGCCATTGCTCATTTTCGCCAGAATGTCAGCCGAGGTCCTGAATATGTATGCTCAGTCTGTCATAGATTGCTCTTCAGAAAGCAGGTTCTTGAATGTAGACCAGAATACTATGGCAGTAAAAGAGCTGATGTTGCTTCCCTGGCTAAGAGATGCATAACTTTACAGTATTTACATGTTTGCAATTCTGAATGTCAAAAGGAATGTTGTATGGCTGAGAGTCCCTCAAGCAAACTCTGGATTTGCTACACCTGTAATCGAAAAATTCTTGGTGGTAAACTTCCTGAACAGAGTGTTACAAACAATATGCATTTGAATGAAATTCCAGCAGAACTGAAATGTTTGAATTCCTTGGAACAACATCTTATTGCACGTCATATTCCCTTCATGAAACTTTTGTGTTTGCCAAGAGGTCGTCAAAGGGCATGCCACGGTCCATGTGTCAGTGTTCCTATTAATTCTACAACTGTAACAAATATACTTCCAAGAAATAAAGTGGATGACAAGATGATACGAGTCAAGCTCAAACGGAAACTTTCTTACAAAGCGCACTATGAATACCTCTATGTCCACACCGACCGTGTCAGAAATGCACTAAGCTTTTTGATGGCAAACAATAAGTGGTATGATGATGTTACTTTGAATGATGAATGGTCAAACCCTCTGGATGGCAATGATGCATATGAAGTTGACAATGCCGAACAGGAAATAGCTGATAACAGTGATGATGAAAATGCTGAAGAACAAGCAGAAGAAGATTTGACCTACATAAAAGACCAGCCTGGGCTTGTGTCAGACACCTCATTACAACCTGTTGATATCGGTGCAGAAATTATTGATCAAAATTTTCAGCACATACTGAACATGGCACCTGCTGAAGGCAATAGTCCAGTGAGATTGCTGTCTGACAAAACCAATGAGGCAAAATGTTTTCCTGTCCTATATCCTTTGGGTGGACCTACATTCCATGATGAAAGAGAGTCAAAAATAACATTGTCACGATACCTGAATACGCGCATTCTAAATGCTGATGGACGTTTTGCACGCAACACCGATTTCATTTTCTATGCCCAGTATATGTCAGAGGTACATCAAGTTGTGTCTAGTGTGTCAGTGGCATTGCGCAAAGGAGATTCCTCGCAAGATGTATCACCAGACATGTTATTAAACTCTAACTCACTCAGTCAGATGTTGCGGAATGATGAAGGATACAAGTTTCTACGTGGTATTCGTGGCACACCTCCATACTGGATGTCTGTACAGAAAGATTTATTTGCCATGATAAGACAACTCTCCATACCCACATTCTTTGCATCGTTTAGTTCTGCTGATTTGAGATGGCCTGAGATGTTGAACTCCATTCAAAGACTGGAAGGAAAGCAAACACCTGTTGATGATCTTGACTGGTCAGATAAATGTGGGCTCATACGCAGAAATCCTGTTACAGCAGCACGGATATTTGATCACCGCTGGCATTCATTTCTTCGAGATGTAATTTTGTCACCAGCTGCACCTATAGGTAAGATAAAGGACTACTTTTATCGTGTTGAATTTCAACAACGTGGTTCTCCTCATGTCCACTGCCTTTTCTGGGTTGAAAATGCTCCAAAGATCGACAGAGACAGTGATGCTCAAGTGGCAGAGTTCATTGACCGATATATCACATGTCAACTTCCACCAGAAACTGATAAAGAGCTTTTTGAGACAGTGGACAGTGTTCAAAAGCACAGCAAGAGACATTCCAAAACGTGCCGCAAGAAGAACACTGTGTGCAGGTTCCATTTCCCACGACCACCATCAAACCGCACTTTCATCTCAAGAGTCGATTCAGATGAGTCGAATGACAGCGATGAAATTAAACATGCCAATGCAGTCATGAAGGAAGTGAGATCTGCATTAACTAGACCTGATTTTAATTTCAACACAACTGATGCTTTTTTGACTCTCTGGGGATAGATCAAAGTGTGTTTGAACAGGCTTACAGTATATGCTCCACAAAGAACAGCATTGTCCTAATGCGAAGTCCTGCAGACATTTGGGTGAACCAGTACAACAAAGACTTGCTTCGTGCTTGGCAAGGCAATATGGACATTCAGTATGTCACAGATGCATATTCTGTTGTTGTGTATATACTGTCATACATCACAAAGGCAGAGCAGGAAATGGGTCTGTTGTTGCAACGTGCTCAAAACGAGGCAGTGAATGGCAATCTGGATGCAAAAGCAGCGTTCAAGCAGCTCGGAAGCGTATACCTACACAACCGGGAGGTCTCAGCTCAAGAGGCAGTCTATCGCTTAACACATATGCACTTGAAAGAATGCTCCCGTGATGTGCAGTTCATTCCCGTTGGCGAAAATCCTCTAAGAATGAGTTTACCTTTGCATGTGCTCCGAGCTAAAGCTCAGCAACAGTGTGAAGACGGTACCAGCATTTGGATGACCAATATTATTGAGCGGTATAAGAACAGACCTCAATCGGAAGAGTTTGGAGATTTGTGCTTAGCAAGTTTTTGTTCCGAGTACAGGGTTATTCCAAAGTCTCAGGTTCCAGCAGAACGAGATACACACGACATAATAGAGCTCACCAATAACTGTGGCTTTGTGAAACGGAGGACCCGAACACAGCCTGCTGTTGTGCGGTATCCCAGATTTTCTCCCACCAGAGACCCAGAAAAATACTTCCATTCTTTACTGCAGCTGTTTTTGCCTCACTACGAAGTCTGCCATCTTAAACCTCCCCCGTATGAAACGTATGAAGATTTTTACAACACCGGAGCAGTTAGATGTGGTGGCAAAGTTCAAACGGTAAAGTCGATTGTGGATTACAACAGAGGTCTATTTGAAAAAGAGAGTGATGAGATTGACAGAGCTAAGCAGTTGCTCGAAACCAACCCAGACTTACAATGTGCCTGGTCCAGAATTGCACCACAAGCAGAGCAAGAGCGTCTTTGTTGTTTGGAGCAGAGAAAAGACAAAGTTGTAGATGAGGAAGATGACGATGACGTTGCAGAACTTATGCCTGACCTGACAGCCAACCCACAGACTGCATGCTCAATGGAGACTAATCATGTGACTATGCCTCGACAAGATGCATTGGTTTTATTACGGTCATTAAACGAGGAACAGTCTGCTATCTTCTATGCCGTTCGCCAGTGGTGTTTGCAGAAACTTTTTGGACAAAATCCTGAACCATTACGATTATTCATTACCGGTGGAGCAGGAACAGGTAAAAGCCATCTGATTAAAGCCATTCATTATGAATGTACAAGGTTGTTGTCACAGATTGCTGAAAGTCCAGAGGATCTCACTGTGCTTCTAACCGCACCCACAGGTGTAGCTGCATACAACATCGGCGCTGCAACAATTCACCACACATTCTCAATAGGTGCAAATGTCCAACTGCCCTATCAGCCTCTGAGCGATGAGAAAGTCAATTCTTTACGAAGTAAAATGGGGAGCTTGCAAGTGCTGATTGTAGATGAAGTCTCTATGGTCGATCACCGCCTTTTGGCCTACATTCATGGTAGATTACGTCAAATAAAACAAACTGGTGATTATTCTCTCTTTGGCAATGTTTCTCTTATCTGTGTGGGTGACTTTTACCAATTGAGACCAGTGAAAGGCAAGGCTCTTTATGCAGACAATAATGGACCCAACCTGTGGGAGAACAACTTTGAACTTGCTGAGCTGACCACAGTCATCAGACAGGGTGAATCATCATTTGCTGAAATACTAAATCGCCTCAGAGTCCGTAAAAAAAATGAAACACTCAAAATGGAAGATGTTCTCAGACTAAAGCAGTGTGAAACTGGAGCAGACTCCACTGACCTTCACATCTATGCCACAAATGCAGAGGTGCAGGAATATAATGTGAAGAAATTGCACGAGACGTGTCCAGATACAGTAAAAATCCTAGCTCAAGATTTTCTGCGAAATCCCAAAACTGGAAGAATGGAAAAGATGACTGGCTTCCACACTAAAGTGTTCAATTCCTGTTTACCTAAATGTGTTCAATTGGGTATTGGAGCAAGGGTCATGCTGAAGAAAAACCTAGACGTGTCTGACGGCCTTGTGAACGGAGCATGTGGTACAGTTGTGAAAATCATCAGAGGTCAAGATGACGGTGATGTTCCTGCAGCCATTCACATTGAGTTTGAAGATCCTAATGTTGGCAAGATTCAGAGATCAAAGTCGAAAAGTGTTGAACGTTCAACAGTAGTGGAAATACAAGAGGACCAAGTGACCAATGCAGGTGGTGTGCGAAGGCAACTTCCAGTTAATTTAGCATGGTCTGTGACCGTCCACAAATGCCAGGGCCTTACAGTTGAAAGAGCTTTTGTATCACTGAAAAAGATCTTCGCTCCAGGTCAAGCCTATGTTGCACTGAGTCGTGTGAAAAGTCTTGATGGACTGATTGTTGATGACTTCAAAGAGTCTGCTATATATTGTGACGAGAAAGTACAGTCAGCCTTGGAAAGCATGCCAAAGTTCAGCTATGGAATGTCTACTTTGGCTAATGTCAACACTGTGTGTACCATTGCACTTCATAACGTACAGAGTTTGAAAGCTCACATTAAGGATGTACAAGCCCATAAAGTATTAACAAAAGCTGATTGCATTTGTTTAACCGAGACGTGGCTGAACACAGAAAGCGGAGAAGAACTGCAACTACCAGGATACCGTTTCAATCACAATCCAAGAGTAAACTGTTATGATGATTCTAATCCAGTGTTTGCAGGGTTGAGACAACAACAAAGAGGTGGTGTTGGCATATTTTATTCTGATGACATTGATGTGCAGGTGTCAATTCCAAACCGATGCAATTTGGAATGCCTATATTTTCAGATGCCCAACGTCAATTTGATTGCTGCTGTTTTATACAGGCCAAGCTCTTACAAGATTGATGCATTTCGACAACAGCTGTTACAGGTCATCATTGAACTTGACAATCACCCTGGTAGGAAACTCATAATGGGAGACTTCAACGAGGACATCTTTGTATCATCTACAATTGCTAAGTTACTAGATCAGCATGGATACCGTCAATGCGTGCAAACAGCCACCACTGAAAAAGGAACGTTGATAGATCATGTGTACTATAAAGGTGCCGGAGATGTTGCTGTTGAGGTTGTGCCAACATACTTCAGTTTCCATGAAGCGATATTAATCTCACTCCAGTAATTGTTTTGCATTGATGGAATGTCATAAGCAGATAAGTATATTCAAGATGTGGTAAGTATATTCAAGATGTGCCAACTTTAGTTTTCACAAAGTGATGTTTGACTCACTCCTATAACTGTTGTGCATCAAAAGAACTTGATGAGCAGGTACGTATATGGCCAGTCAGTGATGATGTGTGGCAGTGGCAATGTTTGTCTTTTTTTCCCCCTCTTCAGGCTAATATTGTGTCTGCAAATATACAGCATACATTGAAACACCCACTGTGATATTGGTCTTCCTGGTGAATATTTATGTCTTGAAATAATGTTAAAGATCCCATGACTTGGTACTTCTTGATGCTTTTATATGGCTCCTTAATGGTTCCCTAATACTGTAAATGAATCCTTCTTCAAAATCAACAGTCGCTTCATGAGTCTAGATAAGTGTCTAAAATGCTTTAGGCCCCCACTCCTTTACACAGAAAATAAAATTAAACCACTGGTACACTATATTACCAAAAGTATTCGCTCACCTGCCTTGACTCATACTATGAACTGAAGTGCCATCCCATTCCTAACCCATAGAGTTCAATATGATGTCGGTCCACCTTTTGCAGCTATTACAGCTTCAACTCTTCTGGGAAGACTATCCACAAGGTTGAGAGTGTTTATAGGAATTTTTGACCATTCTTCCAAAGGCACATTGGTGAGGTCACACACTGATGTTGGTCGAGAAGGCCAGGCTCTCAATCTCCGCTCTAATTCATCCCAAAGGTGTTCTATCGGGTTCAGGTCAGGACTCTGTGCAGGCCAGTCAAGTTCATCCACACCAAACTCGTCATCCATGTCTTTATAGACCTTGCTTTGTGCACTGGTGCACAGTCATGTTGGAAGAGGAAGGGGCCCGCTCCAGACTGTTCCCACAAGGTTGGGAGCATGGAATTGTGCAAAATGTTTTGGTATCCTGAAGCATTTAAAGTTTCTTTCACTGGAACTAAGGAGCCAAGCCCTGTGGCCAGGCCAAGTGATTAGGACACCTGATTCTGATCATTTGAATGGGTGAGCGAATACTTTTGGTAATATAGTGTATTTCAGAGGTCCAGAGGGTTGGATAAGGGACTTGCGAGCCTAGAAACACTCGCACGTGCCTCCAGGCAAATAAAAAAAACGCATTTCGCATTGCGTAGCTCCCTGATTTCCAGAGACGGGGGCGTGATTTCCAGAGACAGGGGGTGGACATCCAGACGGTGGTGGAACTGCATTTGCATTTCATTTTTCGTCGTGACGTAACATAGGTGCCTTGTTCAAAATCGCCCGTTTGGGCTGGGTTTTTTTCAAACACAGAAAAGGACCGCAAATGCTCAGTTTAGACATTTCGCAACTTTTAGCCATAGGGGGGGGCCTAAACTGGCTAGGGAAACTCACATTAACGTTCAAAAACCTCAGAAAGTGAAAATTTCATGCCATGGGACCTTTAACAAAAATGTTACATACAAAGTATGAGTATTGGAGTGACTGTATTCTTTGGATCTACAATTTGGGTGATTGTGCCCAAAGTTTGAGGAGATGAGAAAGAGACTCGTACTAATGGTGTGGATAAGCGTTTTAATATACAAGTTAGAAGAAGGAGAAAATGCCTGTGGAGAACATCGTCAGCACTTCCCAGAGGGAGACCAGACACCGAGAGGAGGTCCTTGGGGGGAGTGTCACAACTGACAACCTGACCAGGTGAGGGGGACATTGAACAGTGATTAGTTTTATATGAAAACTTGAGACAATATTAAACACAGATGCTTTCTTTTATTTTCCCCTACTTTACACTTTTTGTTTTTAAACTCTTCATCTGCTGTTTATTGTTGTGCTTTTTTGTGAAGCACACCGACCTGCCTCTGTGTATGAAATGCACTATACAATTAAACTCGCCTTCCCTTGTCTATAGACCTAAACGCAGGTGGCTCAATGGCTCAACGGATGGATCGCGACTGGCAACCTGAGCAACAGTGGTCCAGCCTAGATGGATGTTGGAGAGCATGGGGGCGAGAGACAGTGGTCCAGCCTAGATGGATGTTGGAGAGCATGGGGGCGAGAGACAGTGGTCCAGCCTAGATGGATGTTGGAGAACATGGGTGTGAGAGGTCAGTCCCCAACAAAGATTAGTGAGAAACATTCTTTTCTGGATGTTGTTGCCTTCTGTCAGAGCACCCTCCCTGGAGTCTCTCTCTGTGTCTCTGTATCTCTCTCTCTGTATCTCTCTCTGTGTCTGTCTCTCTCTGTGTCTGTCTCTCTCTCTGCGTCTCTCTCTCTTTTTTCCCACCACCCAGGCCCTATGACTGGGGCATGCAGACATTTTGCAGTATTACTGGTGCAATATGGATTTACGTGATTACCCTGCTCCAGTACCACGTGTCTGATTGCAGTCATACCACATAGTTTTATTAATATTTGTTTGTTGATGTGACAGACAGAGAGGAGGTCCTGTGGGGGGCAGCATCACAACTGACAACCTGACGTGACCAGGTCAGGGAGACAGTGAACAGTGAGTTTTATATCAAAACTTGAGACAATACTGAACACAAATGCCTTCTTTTAATGACAAACTTTTGATTTTGTTTTTGTCTATAGACCTAAACGCGGGCAACTTAATGGCTCAACGGATGGATCGCGACTGGCAACCTGAGCAACAGTGGTCCAGCCTAGATGGATGTTGGAGAGCATGGAGGTGAGAGGTCAGTCCCCCAAAAGATTAGTGAGAAACATTCTTACTTAATCTGCTGTTTATTGTTGTGCTTTTTTGTGAAGCATACAGACCTGACTCTGTGTGTGAAATGCACTATACAATTAAACTCGCCTTCCCTTGTCTATAGATCTATACGCAGGTGGCTCAATGGCTCAACGGATGGATCGCGACTGGCAACCTGAGCAACAGTGGTCCAGCCTAGATGGATGTTGGAGAACATGGGGGCGAGAGACTGGTCCAGTGTAGATGGACGTTGGAGAGCATGAGGGTGAGAGGTCAATCCCCAACAAAGATTAGTGAGAAACATTCTTTACTGGATGTTTTGGCCTTCTTTTGAAGCACCCTCCCTGAAGTTCTGCATTCACCATGCTGCCTCTTTTCTCTCTCTGTCTCTCTGTCTCCAGGCCCCATGGATTTACTCGGATGCCCTGCTCCACTATCTCATCTGTCTCAAGTACCATCTGTTTGACTGCAGTCATGCCATCTAGTTTTAATATTTGTTTCTAGAAGTGTTGTGAAAGTTACTTTAAAAGTGGAATTGGTTAGTTACAAATTACCTTGTTTAAAATGTAATTGTAGTGTAACTATTTCAATGATTATAACTAATTTGTTTTTGATTACTTTTATTCACTTTCATTACTTTGTTGGTAAAATTCTTAGATTTATAAACAATGTTTTGTTTAGGCCTACATATTTTTTGCACTACATCTTGGCTTTTATAGGCCTATGTAAACTATACTGTCTATTGTCTTGTTTTGGTGTATCTACTTGACCACTGGAAGTACTATTGTCTATTGTTTTTGAGAGCTATGCCTAAACCAACATCGAGACTGAAAATAAATTCTTTGTATATGCAAGTATACCAATTGTACCTATACCTTTGATTCCCCACAAAAAATGACAGGGCCCCAGCTCAAACCCCTTAGTGCCAGCAACAGGTCAAAATTTGGGGGACATTTCTGCTTGTAACTTTTGAACCGTAAGTCCGATTTTGAAAAACTCTGTATCCCTGGGATCCTCGGGCGAAGACCGATCCAACGCATCTCATCGAATTAGGCTGGGTCGCTGCTTGGCCCCACATTGCTGCTTGCAGCTATATTTATTATTATTACGCAATATTCTTCCGCCATAGGAAGTCTATGGCAACCCCTAGAACCGTCTGGTAAAAAGTTGTGAAATTTGGCATGCACATTCCAGCCAGTCTCCTCATTACCCACAGCAATTTATAGGCCCCCAACCCCAACCCTCTAGCGCCACCAGCAGCTCAAAGTTGCAGGAATTTTCAGGTACATTTCTGCGTGTAACTTTTGAACCGTATGTCCAATTTTCAAAAACTTGGTATCCCTGGACTCCTTGGGCCAAGCCGAATCCAACGCACCCTGTGACGTCATTTTCCGTCAGGGTAGATTTTCCGCCATTTTGAATTTTATGAAAAACACTCAAAATGCTTCTCCTCCCTCAATTTTGGACCAATTTTGCTCAAATTTGGTCCATAGCATCTTTGGACTGAGCCTCATCAGGGACGTACCCGGTTTTTTGATATCTCTTATCGTTTTGACGTGACAGCCAATCAAACGTGTCCGAAAAGTCGCCAAACAGGAAGTGAGCTCATATCTCGGGAACCGTTTATAGGATTATTTTCAAACTTTTCACAGATGTTCGTGTCCTTCCCAGGATTCCCCACACAAAATTACAGGTCCCCACCTCAAACCCTCTAGCGCCACCAACAGGTCAAAATTTTAGGGACATTTCTGCTTGTAACTTTTGAACCGTAAGTCCGATTTTCAAAAAATTGGTATCCCTGGGATCCTTAGGCGAAGACTGATCCAACGCATCCTATGACGTCATGTCTGCCGGAATAGAATGTCCGCCATCTTGGATTTTTTTGAAAATCAATAAAATTCTTCTGTTTCTACAACTTAACTTTTAATTTCCACAACAAATGGTGTGCACCCACATTGTAGACAGTCTCATGATGCCCTTCAACAAATTTTACGTCCCCACCCCCAACCCTCTAGCGCCACCAGCAGGTCAAAGTTGCAGGTACATTTCGGCTTGTAAGTTTTGAACCGTACGTCCGATTTTGTAAAACTTGGCCTCGCTGGACTCCTTGGGGCAAGACGAATCCAACGCATTCTGTGACGTCATTTTCGGCGGGTAAGATTTTCCGCCATTTTGAATTTTATGAAAAAAATTCAAAATGCTTCTCCTCCCTCAATTTTGGAGCAATTTTGCTCAAATTTGGTCCATAGCATCTTTGGACGGAGCCTCATCAGAGACGTACCCGGTTTTTTGATATCTCTTATCGTTTTGATGTGACAGCCAATCAAACGTGTCCGAAAAGTCGCCAAACAGGAAGTGAGCTCATATCTCGGGAACCGTTTATAGGATTATTTTCAAACTTTTCACAGATGTTCGTGTCCTTCCCAGGATTCCCCACAAAAAATTACAGGTCCCCACCTCAAACCCTCTAGCGCCACCAACAGGTCAAAATTTGAGGGACATTTCTGCTTGTAATTTTTGAACCGTAAATCAGATTTTCAAAAACTTGGTATCCCGGGGATCCCTGGGCCAAGTCGAATCAAATGCACACCATGACGTCATGTCAGCCGGAATAGAATGTCCGCCATTTTGAATTTTATGAAAAACACTCAAAATGCTTCTCCTCACTCAATTTTGGACCAATTTTGCTCTAATTTGGTACAGAGCATCTTTGGACTGAGCCTCATCACAAACTTGCCTGGAGCTTTGATATCTCTTATCGTTTTGTCGTGAGAGCCAATCAAACGCGTCCTAAAAGTCGCCAAACAGGAAGTGAGCTCATATCTCGGGATCCCTTCATAGGATTATTTTCAAACTTTTCAGACTTATTCTAGTCTGTCCCAGGATTCCACACAAAAAATTACAGGGCCTCAGGTCAAATCCTCTAGCGCCACCAACGGGTCAAAATTTGAGGGACTTTTCTGCTTGTAACTTTTAAAGCGTAAGTCCGATTTTCAGAAACTTGGTATCCCTGGGATCCTCGGGCGAAGACTGACCCAACGCATCTCATCGAATTAGGCCGGGTCGCTGCTTGGCCCCACATTGCTGCTTGCAGCTATATTTTATTCAATTGATTTTTTAATGTTTGCACCCAGCATTTAAAAGAACAAAAATACACACAAAAGAAGAATAAAATAACAGAACAGTGCAGGAAAGGCTTATGAGTGACCCTCCTCTTCAAATAATTGAAATTAAAAGGCAAAACAAACAACCCCTCCCCACCTCAACCCCAGGCATTCAACACACACACACACATGCAGATAACGCACAAACTCACACATGCATGCAGCTAGAAAAAAGGGGAGGAAAATGGCGCGTTAGCGCCACCCCCCCAGAGAGTGCAAGCGAGGGCCGATCATCGCCGCTTGCGGCTATATTTTATTCTTATTATTATTTTCCTCCCCCCCTTTTTTCAGGTTTCGGGTACTTCCCACCGACGAAAACTCACGAAATTTTGCACAAAATTCAAGAACGCCAAAAAAGGAATTTACAAATAATCAGTATTAAAAAATCTTAAAAAATGGCTCGACAGCGCCACCTGGAAAATCAAAATACATTGCGTCTATGGCTATACCCGAAAAATGAACTTTGTCGTAGACAAACAAAATTCGGGTGGTGGATAGGTCATGTTGTTACAAACCAAAAAATATATTATGCCGTTGCTAGGCGACCAACAGGAAGTCGGCCATATTGGAACGAGCACGTGACCCGGCGCCGAAGGCGGAGTTTCCTGTCCTCGTATTTTAACGAACTCCTCCTAGGGTTTTTGACCCAGACTCACCAGAATCGTGCTGTATCATCTAGACAAGTGGGACATTAAAAGTTGTTAAAAGCGTTCTAAAAGAGTGAACGGTGTTTCCGTGACAACGCCACAAATTTCGGGTTCGTTTTTGCGATTCGCCATCAACCTTCGACGAGCGATAATTCGCGCATACTTTGGCCGATTTCACTCAAACTTTAATCGTTGGTGGACACCCCGGCCCTGAACAGATTAATATAAGAAAATCTGAAATGGGTGCTATAGCGCCACCTAGGGAGATTGCATGGAAGCGCAAAATTTTACTTTGTCATAGACATACCAAATTTGGTACACATATTCGTGACGGGGTATCGATCAAAAAACTTAATGACGTCAACACACCATGTCCCATCGTGTTGCCATGGCAACAGGCCAAACATCTGTCGTCGCCAATGGGACGTCCGGCATAAACTTTGTCATAGCCAAACCAAATTTGGTACACAGATGCATCATGGGAATAGGAACAAAAAAGTATATTATGCGGTTGCTAGGCGATCAACAGGAAGTCGGCCATTTTGGACCGAGCACGTGACCTGACACCGAGGGCGCATTTTCCTGTCCTCGTATTTTAACGAACTCCTCCTTGAGTTTTTGACCCAGACTCACCAGAATCGTGCTGTATCATCTAGACAAGTGGGACATTAAAAGTTGTTAAAAGCGTTCTAAAAGAGTGAACGGTGTTTCCGTGACAACGCCACAAATTTCAGGTTCGTTTTTGAGACTCGCCATCAAATTCGATGAGCGATAATTCACGCATACTTTGGCCGATTTCACTCAAACTTTAATCGTTGGTGGACACCCCGGCCCTGAACAGATTGATATGAGAAAATCTGAAATGGACACTATAGCGCCACCTAGGGAGATTGCATGGAAGTGCAAAATTTTACTTTGTCGTAGACATACCAAATTTGGTACACACATTTGTGACGGGGTCTTGATCAAAAAACTCAATGACGCCAACACGCCATGTCCCATCGTGTTGCCATGGCAACAGGCCAAACATCTGTCGTCACCAATGGGACGCCAGGCAAAAACTTTGTCGTAGCCAAACCAAATTTGGTACACAGATGCATCATGGGAATAGGAACAAAAATGTATATTAAGCGGTTGCTAGGCGACCAACCAGCCATATTGGATAGACCATGTGACCTGGTGGCAAATGCGTCATTTCTTGTCAAACTTCGACAAGTGTTAATTCACGCATACTTTGGCTGATTTCACTCAAACTTCAATCATTGGTGGACACCGCGGCCCTGAACAGATTGATATAAGAAAATCTGAAATGGACACTATAGCGCCCCCTAGGGAGATTGCATGGAAGTGCAAAATTTTACTTTGTCGTAGACATACCAAATTTGGTACACACATTCGTGATAGGGTCTCGAGCAAAAATCTCAATGATGACCCCATGGCATCTCCCATTGTGTTGCCATGGCAACAGGCCAAAAATCTGTCGTCATCAATGGGACGCTAGGCAAAAACTTTGTCCTAGTCAAACCAAATTTGGTACACAGATGCATCATGGGAAGAAGAACAAAAAATTATATTACACCATTGCTAGGCAACCAACCAGCCATATTGGATAGACCATGTGACCTGGTGGCAAAGGCGTCATTTCCTGTCAAACTTCGACGAGTTAAAATTTCGCTCATACTTTGGCCGATTTTACTCAAACTTTAATCGTTGCTGAACACCCCGGCCCAACACAGATTGATATAAGAAAATCTCAATTGGCCGTAATAGCGCCCCCTAGGGAGATTGCATGGAACAGAAAGATTTTACTTTGCCGTAGACACACCAAATTTGGACCACACATTCGTGACAGGGTCTCGATCAAAAATCTCAATGATGACCCCGCGGCATCTCCCGTCATGTTGCCATGGTAACAGGTCAAACAGCTGTCCCTGCCATTAGAACGCCGGCAAAAGCTTTGGTGTAGCCACACCTAATTTAGTACATATATGGCTCATGGGAATAGGAAAATGGCGCGTTAGCGCCACCCCCCCTGCGAGTGCAAGCGAGGGCCGATCATCGCCGCTTGCGGCTATATTTCTTATTATTATTATTATTTATTAGGCCCGAGCGCTAAAGCGTAGGGCCTTTTGTTACTGTTCTGCAGTGCGAAGCACTGCAGAACCAGCGTGCACAAAACAAAGCGCGAAGCGCTTTGTTTTGTGCACGCAGCAGAGCGCGAAGCGCTCTCCCCTTTTTAAACACCTAGCACTCATGTCAACGACTGGTGCCCGCTGACTTGGCACGGTGGCATCGCCCGTGGCCGCGATAGCGGCCAAATTGTAATTGTTCACCCCAAAACATTCTCGGCCCACCAGCGTGCGCAAAACAAAGCGCGAAGCGCTTTGTTTTGCGCACGCAGCAGAGCGCGAAGCGCTCTCCCCTTTTAAGCACCTAGCACTCATGTCAACGACTGGTGCCCGCTGACCTGGCACGGTGGCACCGCCCGTGGCGGCAAAATTGTAATTGTTTTGTGGGCACACATGACATCGTGCACGCAGTGCACGATGTCATGTGTGCCCACAAAACCAGAGCGCGAAGCGCTCTCCCTTTTCCAAACACTCAATGCCACACTATAGTGACACTCATAGGATCCAATAGCACAGACTGGCACTGCCCATTGCCGCGAAAGCGGCATAATTGTAATCGTTAACCATCGTAAACGTCAAAAATATGTATTGGGCAAGTGAGTAATCGATGAGGTCAATGACGAGCGCAACGCGCTCGTCATTGACTATGGACCCCACGGGTGCGTTACTGGACACGAGCCCTTTCCATTGATATATATATTGCCACCATAGGTGGCACCATATTGTTATTGTTCTGGTTTTTCTTATTAGGGGGCCAAGCACCAGAGGTGCTGGGCACCCTCTAGGAATTGTATTCCGTTGCCTAGGCGAGTTGCCTAGTAACCCTTTGATCTTTGCTTTGATGTTCGGGTCTGAAAGTTATTATTATTATTCTTCTAGTATAGGAAGTCTATGGCAGCCCCTAGAACCGTTTGGTAAAAAGTTGTGAAATTTGGCATGTACATTCCAGCCAGTCTCCTCATTACCCACAGCAATTTATAGGTCCCCAGCTCCAACCGTCTAGTGGCACCAGCAGGTCAAAGTTGCAGAAATTTGTCAACTGCCTAGCAACGCACCTAGCAACCTTTGATCTGTCTTTGATGTGTCTGTTCTGACAGGGTTAGACCCTGACCCTGTCAGACCCTGTCAGACCCTGTCAGACCCTGTCAGACCCTGTCAGACCCTGTCAGACCCTGTCAGACCTTGTTAGACCCTGTCAAACGGTGCTTGGCCCCCGCATTGCTGCTTGCAGCTATATTTAGGGGGCCAAGCACCAGAGGTGCTGGGCACCCTCTAGGAATCGTATTCCGTTGCCTAGGCGAGTTGCCTGGTAACCCTTTGATCTTTGCTTTGATGTTCTGGTCTCAGGATTATTATTATTATTCTTCTATTCTATAGGAAGTCTATGGCAGCCCCTAGAACCGTCCGGTAAAAAGTTGTGAAATTTGGCATGCACATTCCAGCCAGTCTCCTCATTACCCACAGCGATTTATAGGTCCCCAGCCCCAACTGTCTAGTGGCACCAGCAGGTCAAAGTTGCAGAAATTTGTCAATTGCCTAGCAACGCATATAGCAACCTTTGATATGTCTTTGATGTGTCTGTTCTGACAGGGTTAGACCCTGACCCTGTCAGACCCTGTCAGACTCTGTTAGATCCTGTCAGACCTTGTTAGACCCTGTCAAACGGTGCTTGGCCCCCGCATTGCTGCTTGCAGCTATATTTATTATTTATTCTTATTTATTAGGCCCGAGCGCTAAAGCGTAGGGCCTATTGTAATTGTTCTGCAGTGCGAAGCACTGCAGAACCAGCGTGCGCAAAACAAAGCGCGAAGCGCTTTGTTTTGCGCACGCAGCAGAGCGCGAAGCGCTCTCCCCTTTTTAAACACCTAGCAGTCATGTCAACGACTGGTGCCCGCTGACCTGGCATGGTGGCATCGCCCGTGGCCGCGATAGCGGCCAAATTGTAATTGTTCACCCCAAAACATTCTCGGCCCACCAGCGTGCGCAAAACAAAGCGCGAAGCGCTTTGTTTTGTGCACGCAGCAGAGCGCGAAGCGCTCTCCCCTTTTAAGCACCTAGCACTCATGTCAACGACTGGTGCCCGCTGACATGGCACGGTGGCATCCCCCGTGGCCGCGATAGCGGCCAAATTGTAATTGTTCACCCCAAAACATTCTCGGCCCACCAGCGTGCGCAAAACAAAGCGCGAAGCGCTTTGTTTTGCGCACGCAGCAGAGCGCGAAGCGCTCTCCCCTTTTAAGCACCTAGCACTCATGTCAACGACTGGTGCCCGCTGACTTGGCACGGTGGCATCGCCCGTGGCCGCGATAGCGGCCAAATTGTAATTGTTCACCCCAAAACATTGTCGGCCCGTGTGAGCTGAGACAGAGCGCTGCTCATGCAACAGAGCGCGAAGCGCTCTCCTGTTTCCAAGCATAGTGGCACTCATGTCAGTGACTTGTGCCCGCTGACCTGGCATGGTGGCACCGCCCGTGGTGGCAAAATTGTAATTGTTTTGTGGGCATACATGACATCGTGCACGCAGTGCACGATGTCATGTGTGCCCACAAAACCAGAGCGCGAAGCGCTCTCCCTTTTCCAAACACTCAATGCCACACTATAGTGACACTCATAGCATCCAATGGCACAGACTGGCACTGCCCATTGCCGCGAAAGCGGCATAATTGTAATCGTTAACCATCGTAAACGCCAAAAATATGTATTGGGCAAGTGAGTAATCGATGAGGTCAATGACGAGCGCAACGCGCTCGTCATTGACAATGGACCCCACGGGTGCGTTACTGGACACGAGCCCTTTCCATTGATATATATATTGCCACCATAGGTGGCACCATATTGTTATTGTTCTGGTTTTTCTTATTCTTATTATTATTTTCCTCCCCCCCTTTTTTCAGGTTTCGGGTACTTCCCACGGACGAAAACTCACGAAATTTTGCACAAAATTCAAGAACGCCAAAAAAGGAATTTACAAATAATCTGTATTAAAAAATCTTAAAAAATGGCTCGACAGCGCCACCTGGAAAATCAAAATACATTGCGCCTATGGCTATACCCGAAAAATGAACTTTGTCGTAGACAAATGAAATTCGGGTGGTGGATAGGTCATGTCGTTACAAACCAAAAAATATATTATGCCGTTGCTAGGCGACCAACAGGAAGTCGGCCATATTGGAACGAGCACGTGACCCGGCGCCGAAGGCGGAGTTTCCTGTCCTCGTATTTTAACGAACTCCTCCTAGGGTTTTTGACCCAGACTCACCAGAATCGTGCTGTATCATCTAGACAAGTGGGACATTAAAAGTTGTTAAAAGCGTTCTAAAAGAGTGAACTGTGTTTCCGTGACAACGCCACAAATTTCGGGTTCGTTTTTGCGGCTCGCCATCAAACTTCGACGAGCGATAATTCGCGCATACTTTGGCCGATTTACCTCAAATTTTAATCGTTGGTGGACACCCCGGCCCTGAACAGATTGATATAAGAAAATCTGAAATAGGTGCTATAGCGCCACCTAGGGAGATTGCATGGAAGCGCAAAATTTTACTTTGTCGTAGACATACCAAATTTGATACACATATTCGTGACAGGGTCTTGATCAAAAAACTCAATGACGCCAACACGCCATATCCCATCGTGTTGCCATGGCAACAGGCCAATCTTCTCTCCTTGCCAATGGGACGCCAGGCAAAAACTTTGTCGTAGCCAAACCAAATTTGGTACACAGATGCATCATGGGAAGAGGAACAAAAAAGTATATTATGCCGTTGCTAGGCGACCAACAGGAAGTCGGCCATTTTGGACCGAGCACGTGACCTGGCACCGAGGGCGCATTTTCCTGTCCTCGTATTTTAACGAACTCCTCCTAGGGTTTTTGACCCAGTCTCACCAGAATCGTGCTGTATCATCTAGACAAGTGGGACATTAAAAGTTGTTAAAAGCGTTCTAAAAGAGTGAACGCTGTTTCCGTGACAACGCCACAAATTTCAGGTTCGTTTTTGCGGCTCGCCATCAAACTTCGACGAGCGATAATTCGCACATACTTTGGCCGATTTCACTCAAACTTTAATTGTTGGTGGACACCCCGGCCCTGAACAGATTGATATAAGAAAATCTGAAATGGGTGCTATAGCGCCACCTAGGGAGACTGCATAGAAGCGCAAAATTTTACTTTGTCGTAGACATACCAAATTTGGTACACACATTCGTGACAGGGTCTCGGTCAAAAAACTCAATGACGCCAATACGCCATGTCCCATCGTGTTGCCATGGCAACAGGCCAAACATCTGTCATCACCAATGAGACACCAGGCAAAAACTTTGTCGTAGCCAAACCAAATTTGGTACACAGATGCATCATGGGAATAGGAACAAAAAAGTATATTAAACGGTTGCTAGGCGACCAACAGGAAGTTAGCCATATTGGCCTGAGCACGTGACTCGGAGTTGAAGGCGCATTTTCCTGTCTTCGTATTTTAACGAACTCCTCCTAGGGTTTTTGACCCAGACTCAAACTTCAATTGTTCAT
Source organism: Paratrypauchen microcephalus (assembly GCA_036785185.1). Taxonomy (NCBI): domain Eukaryota; kingdom Metazoa; phylum Chordata; class Actinopteri; order Gobiiformes; family Gobiidae; genus Paratrypauchen; species Paratrypauchen microcephalus. The sequence goes on along the minus strand of JAVJIX010000312.1, from coordinate 491,471 downwards.
GGACACCCTAGCCCTGAACAGATTGATATGAGAAAATCTAAAATGGACACTATAGCGCCACCTAGGGAGATTGCATGGAAGTGTAAAATTTTACTTTGTCGTAGACGTACCAAATTTGGTACACACATTTGTGATAGGGTCTCGATAAAAAAACTTAATGACGCCCCCGCGCCATCTCCCATCGTGTTGCCATGGCAACAGGCCAAACATCTGTACTCGCCATTAGGATCCTCTGCAAAAACCTTGTCATAGTCAAACCAAATTTGGTACACAGATGCATCATGGGAAGAGGAACAAAAAAGTATATTACGTCGATGCTAGGCAACCAACCAGCCATATTGGATAGACCATGTGACCTGGTGGCAAAGGCGTCATTTCCTGTCAAATTCGGCGAGTGATAATTGGCACATACTTTGGCCGATTTCACTCAAACTTCAATTGTTCATGGACACCCTAGCCCTGAACAGATTGATATGAGAAAATCTAAAATGGACACTATAGCGCCCCCTAGGGAGATTGCATGGAAGTGTAAAATTTTACTTTGTCGTAGACATACCAAATTTGGTACACACATTTGTGACAGGGTCTCGATCAAAAAACTCAATGACACCCCCGCGCCATCTCCCATTGTGTTGCCATGGTAACTGGCTAAACATCTGTCCTTGCCAATGGGACGCCTGGCAAAAACTTTGGTGTAGTCAAATCAAATTTGGTACACAGATGCATTATGGGAATAGAAACAAAAAAGTATATTATACCATTGCTAGGCAACCAGCCAGCCATATTGGATAGGCCATGTGACCTGGTGTCAAAGGCACCATTTTCTGTCCTCATATTTTTATTTATTGAATTGATTTTTTTAATGTTTGCACCCAGCATTTTAAAAGAACAAAAATACACACAAAAGAAAAAGAAAATAACAGAACAGTGCAGGAAAGGCTTATGATTGACCCTCCTCTTCAAATAATTGAAATTAAAAGGCAAAACAAACAACCCCTCCCCACCTCAACCCCAGGCATTCAACACAAATGCATCCAGATAACGCACAAACTCACACATGCATCCAGCTAGAAAAAAGGGGAGGAAAATGGCGCGTTAGCGCCACCCCCCAGCGAGTGCAAGCGAGGGCCGATCATCGCCGCTTGCGGCTATATTTATTATTATTATTTTCCTCCCCCCCTTTTTTCAGGTTTCGGGTACTTCCCACGGACGAAAACTCACGAAATTTTGCACAAAATTCAAGAACGCCAAAAAAGGAATTTACAAATAATCTGTATTAAAAAATCTTAAAAAATGGCTCGACAGCGCCACCTGGAAAATCAAAATACATTGCGCCAATGGCTATACCCGAAAAATGAACTTTGTCGTAGACAAATGAAATTCGGGTGGTGGATAGGTCATGTCGTTACAAACCAAAAAATATATTATGCCGTTGCTAGGCGACCAACAGGAAGTCGGCCATATTGGAACGAGCACGTGACCCGGCGCCGAAGGCGGAGTTTCCTGTCCTCGTATTTTAACGAACTCCTCCTAGGGTTTTTGACCCAGACTCACCAGAATTGTGCTGTATCATCTAGACAAGTGGGACATTAAAAGTTGTTAAAAGCGTTCTAAAAGAGTGAACGGTGTTTCCGTGACAACGCCACAAATTTCGGGTTCGTTTTTGCGATTCGCCATCAACCTTCGACGAGCGATAATTCGCGCATACTTTGGCCGATTTCACTCAAACTTTAATCGTTGGTGGACACCCCGGCCCTGAACAGATTAATATAAGAAAATCTGAAATGGGTGCTATAGCGCCACCTAGGGAGATTGCATGGAAGCGCAAAATTTTACTTTGTCGTAGACATACCAAATTTGGTACACATATTCATGACGGGGTCTCGATCAAAAAACTCAATGACACCAACACGCCATGTCCCATCGTGTTGCCATGGCAACAGGCTAAACTTATCTCCTTGCTAATGGGACGCCAGGCAAAAACTTTGTCGTAGCCAAACCAAATTTGGTACACAGATGCATCATGGGAATAGGAACAAAAAACTATATTACACCGTTGCTAGGCGACCAACAGGAAGTCGGCCATATTGGAACGAGCACGTGACCCAGCACCGAGAGCGCATTTTCCTGTCCTCGTATTTTAACGAACTCCTCCTAGGGTTTTTGACCCAGACTCACCAGAATCGTGCTGTATCATCTAGACAAGTGGGACATTAAAAGTTGTTAAAAGCGTTCTAAAAGAGTGAACGGTGTTTCCGTGACAACGCCACAAATTTCGTGTTCGTTTTTGTGGCTCGCCATCAAATTCGACGAGTGATAATTCGCACATACTTTGGCCGATTTCACTCAAACTTTAATCGTTGGTGGACACCCCGGCCCTGAACAGATTGATATAAGAAAATCTGAAATGGGTGCTATAGCGCCACCTAGGGAGACTGCATAGAAGCGCAAAATTTTACTTTGTCGTAGACATACCAAATTTGGTACACACATTCGTGACAGGGTCTCGGTCAAAAAACTCAATGACGCCAATACGCCATGTCCCATCGTGTTGCCATGGCAACAGGCCAAACATCTGTAATCACCAATGAGACACCAGGCAAAAACTTTGTCGTAGCCAAACCAAATTTGGTACACAGATGCATCATGGGAATAGGAACAAAAAAGTATATTAAACGGTTGCTAGGCGACCAACAGGAAGTTAGCCATATTGGCCTGAGCACGCGACCCGGAGTTGAAGGCGCATTTTCCTCTCCTCGTATTTTAACGAACTCCTCCTAGGGTTTTTGACCCAGACTCACCAGAATCGTGCTGTATCATCTAGACAAGTGGGACATTAAAAGTTGTTAAAAGTGTTCTAAAAGAGTGAACAGTGTTTCCGTGACAACGCCACAAATTTCAGGTTCGTTTTTGAGACTCGCCATCAAATTCGATGAGCGATAATTCACGCATACTTTGGCCGATTTCACTCAAACGTTAAACGTTGGTGGACACCCCGGCCCTGAACAGATTTCTATAAGAAAATCTGAAATGGACACTATAGCGCCACCTAGGGAGATTGCATGGAAGCGCAAAATTTTACTTTGTCGTAGACATACCAAATTTGGTACATATATTCGTGACGGGGTCTTGATAAAAAAACTCAATGACGCCAACACGCCATGCCCCATCGTGTTGCCATGGCAACAGGCCAAACATCTGTCGTCACCAATGGGACGCCAGGCAAAAACTTTGTCGTAGCCAAACCAAATTTGGTACACAGATGCATCATGGGAATAGGAACAAAAAACTATATTACACCGTTGCTAGGCGACCAACAGGAAGTCGGCCATATTGGAACGAGCACGTGACCCGGCACCGAGGGCGCATTTTCCTGTCTTCGTATTTTAACGAACTCCTCCTAGGGTTTTTGACCCAGACTCACCAGAGTCGTGCTGTATCATCTAGACAAGTGGGACATTAAAAGTTGTTAAAAGCGTTCTAAAAGAGTGAACGGTGTTTCCGTGACAACGCCACAAATTTCGTGTTCGTTTTTGCGGCTCGCCATCAAACTTCGACAAGGGATAATTCGCGCATACTTTGGCCGATTTCACTCAAACTTTAATCGCTGGTGGACACCCCGGCCCTGAACAGATTAATATAAGAAAATCTGAAATGGACACTATAGCGCCACCTAGGGAGATTGCATGGAAGCGCAAAATTTTACTTTGTCGTAGACATACCAAATTTGGTACACACATTTGTGATAGGGTCTCGATCAAAAAACTCAATGACGCCCCCACACCATCTTCCCATCGTGTTGCCATGGCAACAGGCCAAACATCTGTCCTTGCCATTAGGATCCTCTGCAAAAACTTTGTCATAGTCAAACCAAATTTGGTACACAGATGCATCATGGGAAGACGAACAAAAAAGTATATTATACCATTGCTAGGCAACCAACCAGCCATATTGGATAGACCATGTGACCTGGTGGCGAAAGCGCCATTTTCTGTCAATCTTCGACGAGTGATAATTCACACATACTTTGGCCGATTTTACTCAAACTTTAATCGTTGCTGAACACCCCGGCCCTACACAGATTGATATAAGAAAATCTCAATTGGCCGTAATAGTGCCCCCTAGGGAGATTGCATGGAACAGAAAGATTTTACTTTGCCGTAGACAAACCAAATTTGGACCACACATTCGTGACAGGGTCTCGATCAAAAAACACAGTGACACCCCCACTCCATCTCTCATCATGTTGCCATGGTAACAGGTCAAACAGCTGTCCCTGCCATTAGGACGCCGGCAAAAGCTTTGGTGTAGCCACACCTAATTTAGTACATATATGGCTCATGGGAATAGGAACAAAAAGTACATTATGCCATTGCTAGGCGACCAACCAGCCTTATAGGACAGACCATGTGACCTATTGGTGACGGCGCTACTTCCTGTCAAACTTGGACGAGTGATAATGTGCTAATAGTTTGGCTGATTTCACTCAAACTTTACTCATTGGTGTACACCCTGGCCCTGAACAGATTTAGATAAAAAAATCTGAAATGACCGTAATAGCGCCCCCTAGGGTTGGCATGGAAAAGAAACATTTTACTTTGCCGTAGACACACCAAATTTGGACCACACATTCGTGACACGGTCTTGATCAAAAAACATAGTGACATCCCCATGCCATCTCACATCGTGTTGCCATGGTAACAGGCAAAACGTCTGTCCCCGCCAATAGGATGCTCGACAAAGTTTGGTATAGCCACACCAAATTCGGTACATAGATGCATCATGGGCATAGGAATAAAAAAAAGAATATTACGTCGTTGCTAGGCAACTAACCAGCCATATTGGATAGGCCATGTGACCTGGTGTCAAAGGCACCATTTTCTGTCCTCATATTTTTATTTATTCAATTGATTTATTAATGTTTGCACCCAGCATTTAAAACAACAAAAATACACACAAAAGAAAATAACAGAACAGTGCAGGAAAGGCTTATGATTGACCCTCCTCTTAAAATAATTGAAATTAAAAGGCAAAACAAACAACCCCTCCCCACCTCACCCCCAGGCATTCAATACAAATGCATCCAGATAACGCACAAACTCACACATGCATCGAGCTAGAAAAAAGGGGAGGAAAATGGCGCGTTAGCGCCACCCCCCCTGCGAGTGCAAGCGAGGGCCGATCATCGCCGCTTGCGGCTATATTTATTATTATTATTTTTACGACCACTTTTTTCAGGTTTCGGGTACTTCCCACGGACGAAAACTCACGAAATTTTGCACAAAATTCAAGAACGCCAAAAAAGGAATTTACAAATAATCTGTATTAAAAAATCTTAAAAAATGGCTCGACAGCGCCCCCTAGAAAATCAAAATACATTGCGCCAATGGCTATACCCGAAAAATGAACTTTGTCGTAGACAAATGAAATTCGGGTGGTGGATAGGTCATGTCGTTACAAACCAAAAAATATATTATGCCGTTGCTAGGCGACCAACAGGAAGTCGGCCATATTGGAACGAGCACGTGACCCGGCGCCGAAGGCGGAGTTTCCTGTCCTCGTATTTTAACGAACTCCTCCTAGGGTTTTTGACCCAGACTCACCAGAATCGTGCTGTATCATCTAGACAAGTGGGACATTAAAAGTTGTTAAAAGCGTTCTAAAAGAGTGAACGGTGTTTCCGTGACAACGCCACAAATTTCGTGTTCGTTTTTGCGGCTCGCCATCAAACTTCGACGAGCGATAATTCGCGCATACTTTGGCCGATTTCACTCAAACTTTAATCGTTGGTGGACACCCCGGCCCTGAACAGATTGATATAAGAAAATCTGAAATGGGTGCTATAGCGCCACCTAGGGAGATTGCATGGAAGCACAAAATTTTACTTTGTCGTAGACATACCAAATTTGGTACACATATTCGTGATGGGGTATCGATCAAAAAACTCAATGACGCCAACACGCCATGTCCCATCGTGTTGCCATGGCAACAGGACAAAGATCCGTCCTCGCCAATGGGACGCCAGGCAAAAACTTTGTCGTAGCCAAACCAAATTTGGTACACAGATGCATCATAGGAATAGGAACAAAAAAGTATATTACGCGGTTGCTAGGCGACCAACAGGAAGTCGGCCATTTTGGACCGAGCACGTGACCTGGGACCTAGGGCGCATTTTCCTGTCCTCGTATTTTAACGAACTCCTCCTAGGGTTTTTGACCCAGACTCACCAGAATCGTGCTGTATCATCTAGACAAGTGGGACATTAAAAGTTGTTAAAAGCGTTCTAAAAGAGTGAACGGTGTTTCCGTGACAACGCCACAAATTTCAGGTTCGTTTTTGTGGCTCGCCATCAAATTCGACGAGCGATAATTCGCACATACTTTGGCCAATTTCACTCAAACTTTAATTGTTGGTGGACACCCCGGCCCTGAACAGATTGATATAAGAAAATCTGAAATGGACACTATAGCGCCCCCTAGGGAGATTGCATGGAAGTGCAAAATTTTACTTTGTCATAGACATACCAAATTTGGTACACACATTCGTGACAGGGTCTCGGTCAAAAAACTCAATGACGCCAATACGCCATGTCCCATCGTGTTGCCATGGCAACAGGCCAAACATCTGTCATCACCAATGAGACACCAGGCAAAAACTTTGTCGTAGCCAAACCAAATTTGGTACACAGATGCATCATGGGAATAGGAACAAAAAAGTATATTAAACGGTTGCTAGGCGACCAACAGGAAGTTAGCCATATTGGCCTGAGCACGCGACCCGGAGTTGAAGGCGCATTTTCCTGTCCTCGTATTTTAACGGAACTCCTCCTAGGGTTTTTGACCCAGACTCACCAGAATCGTGCTGTATCATCTAGACAAGTGTCACATTAAACGTTGTTAAAAGCGTTCTAAAAGAGTGAACGGTGTTTCCGTGACAACGCCACAAATTACAGGTGTGTTTTTGCGGCTCGCCATCAAATTCGGCGAGTGATAATTGGCACATACTTTGGCCGATTTCACTCAAACTTCAATTGTTCATGAACACCCCAGCCCTGAACAGATTGATATGAGAAAATCTAAAATGGACACTATAGCGCCCCCTAGGGAGATTGCATGGAAGTGTAAAATTTTACTTTGTCGTAGACATACCAAATTTGGTACACACATTTGTGACAGGGTCTCGATCAAAAAACTCAATGACGCCCCCGCGCCATCTCCCATTGTGTTGCCATGGTAACTGGCTAAACATCTGTCCTTGCCAATGGGACGCCTGGCAAAAACTTTGGTGTAGTCAAATCAAATTTGGTACACAGATGCATTATGGGAATAGAAACAAAAAAGTATATTATACCATTGCTAGGCAACCAACCACCCATATAGGATAAACCATGTGACCTGGTGGTGACGGCGCTACTTCCTGTCAAACTTGGACGAGTGATAATGTGCTAATAGTTTGGCTGATTTCACTCAAACTTTACTCGTTGGTGTACACCCTGGCCCTGAACAGATTGACATAAAAAAAATCTTAAATGGCCATAATAGCGCCCCCTAGGGTAATTGCATGGAAAAGAAGAATTTTACTTTGCCGTAGACACACCAAATTTGGACCACACATTCGTGACATGGTCTTGATCAAAAAACATAGTGACACCCCCATGCCATCTCACATCGTGTTGCCATGGTAACAGGCCAAACCTCTGTCCCCGCCAATAGGATGCTCGACAAAGTTTGGTATAGCCACACCAAATTCTGTACATAGATGCATCATGGGAATAGGAATAAAAAAGTATATTACGTCGTTGCTAGGCAACCAGCCACCCATATTGGATAGGCCATGTGACCTGGTGTCAAAGGCACCATTTTCTGTCCTCATATTTTTATTTATTCAATTGATTTTTTTAATGTTTGCACCCAGCATTTAAAAGAACAAAAATACACAAAAAAGAAAAAGAAAATAACAGAACAGTGCAGGAAAGGCTTATGAGTGACCCTCCTCTTAAAATAATTGAAATTAAAAGGCACAAAAAAACAACCCCTCCCCACCTCAACCCCAGGCATTCAACACAAATGCATCCAGATAACGCACAAACTCACACATGCATCCAGCTAGAAAAAAGGGGAGGAAAATGGCGCGTTAGCGCCACCCCCCCAGTGAGTGCAAGCGAGGGCCGATCATCGCCGCTTGCGGCTATATTTAGGCCCGAGCGCTGAAGAGCGCATAGGGCCTTTTGTAACTGTTCTGCGGTGCGAAGCACTGCAGAACCAGCGTGGAACGTGTGAAACGCGCTGGTAGGTGTCAATGGACCCCACGGGTGGGTTACTGGACGTGCGCCCTTTCCATTGATATATTTTGTGTTACCATTCGTGGCACTATATTGTTACTGTTCTGGTTTTTCTTCTTATTAGGCCCGAGCGCTGAAGAGCGCATAGGGCCTTTTGTAACTGTTCTGCGGTGCGAAGCACTGCAGAACCAGCGTGGAACGTGTGAAACGCGCTGGTAGGTGTCAATGGACCCCACGGGTGGGTTACTGGACGTGCGCCCTTTCCATTGATATATTTTGTGTTACCATTCGTGGCACTATATTGTTACTGTTCTGGTTTTTCTTATTATTATTATTATTATTATTATTATTATTTTCCCGACCACTTTTTCAGGTTTCGGGTACTTCCCACTGACGAAAACTCACGAAATTTTGCGCAAAATTCAAGAACGCCAAAAAAGGAATTTACAAATAATCTGTATTAAAAAATCTTTAAAAATGGCTCCACAGCGCCACCTCAAAAATCAAAAAATGGCTATACCCGATAAATGAACTTTGTCGTAGATAAACGAAATTCGGGTGGTGGATAGGTCATGTCGTTACGAACCAAAAAATATATTATGGCATTGCTAGGCGACCAACAGGAAGTCAGCTATATTGGGCCGAGCACGCGACCTGGCACCGAGGGAGCATTTTCCTGTCCTCGTATTTTAACGAACTCCTCCTAGGGTTTTTGACCCAGACTCACCAGAATTGTGCTGTATCATCTAGACAAGTGGGACATTAAAAGTTGTTAAAAGCGTTCTAAAAGAGTGAACGGTGTTTCCGTGACAACGCCACAAATTTCGGGTTCGTTTTTGCGTCTCGCCATCAAATTTCAATGAGCGATAATTCGCGCATACTTTGGCCGATATCACTCAAACTTTAATCGTTGGTGGACACCCCGGCCCTGAACAGATTGATATAAGAAAATCTGAAATAGGTGCTATAGCGCCACCTAGGGAGATTGCATAAAAGCGCAAAATTTTACTTTGTCCTAAACATACCAAATTTGGTACACATATTCGTGACGGGGTATCGATCAAAAAACTTAATGACGTCAACACGCCATGTCCCATCGTGTTGCCATGGCAACAGGCCAAACATCTGTCGTCGCCAATGGGACGCCCGGCATAAACTTTGTCGTAGCCATACCAAATTTGGTACACAGATGCATCATGGGATAAGGAACAAAAAAGTATATTATGCGGTTGCTAAGCGACCAACAGGAAGTCGGCCATTTTGGACCGAGCACGTGACCTGGCACCGAGAGCACATTTTCCTGTCTTTGTATTTTAACGAACTCCTCCTAGGGTTTTTGACCCAGACTCACCAGAATCGTGCTGTATCATCTAGACAAGTGGGACATTAAAAGTTGTTAAAAGCGTTCTAAAAGAGTGAACGGTGTTTCCGTGACAACGCCACAAATTTCAGGTTCGTTTTTGTGGCTCGCCATCAAATTCGACGAGTGATAATTCGCACATACTTTGGCCGATTTCACTCAAACTTCAATCGTTTGTGGACACCCTGGCCCTACACAGATTGATATAAAAAAATCTGAAATGGACACTATAGCGCCACCTAGGGAGATTGCATGGAAGTGCAAAATTTTACTTTGTCGTAGACATACTAAATTTGGTACACACATTCGTGACAGGGTCTCGATCAAAAATCTCAATGATGACCCCGGGCATCTCCCATCGTGTTGCCATGGCAACAGGCCAAACATCTGTCCTTGTCATTAGGATTCTCTGGAAAAACTTTGGCGTAGTCAAACAAAATTTGGTACACAGATGCATCATGGGAAGATAAACAAAAAGTATACTATACCGTTGCTAGGCAACCAACCAGCCATTTTGGATAGACCATGTGACCTGGTGGCGAAGGCGCCATTTCCTGTCAAACTTCGACGAGTGATAATTTGCACATACTTTGGCCGATTTTACTCAAACTTTAATCGTTGGTGGACACCCCGGCCCTACACAGATTGATATAAGAAAATCTCAATTGGCCGTAATAGCGCCCCCTAGGGAGATTGCATGGAATAGAAAAATTTTACTTTGCCGTAGACACACCAAATTTGGACCAGACATTCGTGACATGGTCTCGATCAAAAAACACAGTGACACCCCCACTCCATCTCACATCATGTTGCCATGGTAACAGGTCAAACATCTGTCCCTGCCATTAGGATGCCCGGCAAAAACTTTGGTGTAGCCACACCTAATTTGGTACATAGATGGTTCATGGGAATAGGAAAATGGCGCGTTAGCAGGGGGCTGCGAGTGCAAGCGAGGGCCGATCATCGCCGCTTGCGGCTATATTTAGGCCCGAGCGCTGAAGAGCGCATAGGGCCTATTGTAACTGTTCTGCGGTGCGAAGCACTGCAGAACCAGCGTGGAACGTGTGCAACGCGCTGGTAGGTGTCAATGGACCCCACGGGTGGGTTACTGGACGCGCGCCCTTTCCATTGATATATTTAGTGCCACCATTCGTGGCACTATATTGTTACTGTTCTGGTTTTTCTTCTTCTTATTATTATTATTATTTTCCCGACCACTTTTTTCAGGTTTCGGGTACTTCCCACTGACGAAAACTCACGAAATTTTGCGCAAAATTCAAAAACGCCAAAAAAGGAATTTACAAATAATCTGTATTAAAAAATCTTTAAAAATGGCTCCACAGCGCCACCTCAAAAATCAAAATACATTGCGCCTATGGCTATACCCGATAAATGAACTTTGTCGTAGATAAACGAAATTCGGGTGGTGGATAGGTCATGTCGTTACGAACCAAAAAATATATTATGGCGTTGCTAGGCGACCAACAGGAAGTCAGCTATATTGGGCCGAGCACGCGACCCGGCACCGAGGGTGCATTTTCCTGTCTTCGTATTTTAACGAACTCCTCCTAGGGTTTTTGACCCAGACTCACCAGAATTGTGCTGTATCATCTAGACAAGTGGGACATTAAAAGTTGTTAAAAGCGTTCTAAAAGAGTGAACGGTGTTTCCGTGACAACGCCACAAATTTCGGGTTCGTTTTTGCGTCTCGCCATCAAATTTCAACGAGCGATAATTCGCGCATACTTTGGCCGATATCACTCAAACTTTAATCGTTCGTTGACACCCCGGCCCTGAACAGATTGATATAAGAAAATCTGAAATAGGTGCTATAGCGCCACCTAGGGAGATTGCATGGAAGCGCAAAATTTTACTTTGTCGTAGACATACCAAATTTGGTACACATATTCGTGACGGGGTATCGATCAAAAAACTTAATGACGTCAACACGCCATGTCCCATCGTGTTGCCATGGCAACAGGCCAAACATCTGTCGTCGCCATTGGGACGCCCGGCATAAACTTTGTCGTAGCCATACCAAATTTGGTACACAGATGCATCACGGGATAAGGAACAAAAAAGTATATTATGCGGTTGCTAAGCGACCAACAGGAAGTCGGCCATTTTGGATCGAGCACGTGACCTGGCACCGAGGGTGCATTTTCCTGTCCTCGTATTTTAACGAACTCCTCCTAGGGTTTTTGACCCAGACTCACCAGAATCGTGCTGTATCATCTAGACAAGTGGGACATTAAAAGTTGTTAAAAGCGTTCTAAAAGAGTGAACGGTGTTTCCGTGACAACGCCACAAATTTCAGGTTTGTTTTTGTGGCTCGCCATCAAATTCGACGAGTGATAATTCGCACATACTTTGGCCGATTTCACTCAAACTTCAATCGTTTGTGGACACCCCGGCCCTGAACAAATTGATATAAGAAAATCTGAAATGGACGCTATAGCGCCCCCTAGGGAGATTGCATGGAAGTGCAAAGTTTTACTTTGTCGTAGACATACCAAATTTGGTACACACATTCGTGACAGGGTCTCGATCAAAAATCTCAATGATGACCCCGGGCATCTCCCATCGTGTTGCCATGGCAACAGGCCAAACATCTGTCCTTGTCATTAGGATTCTCTGGAAAAACTTTCGTGTAGTCAAACAAAATTTGGTACACAGATACATCATGGGAAGATAAACAAAAAGTATATTATACCATTGCTAGGCAACCAACCAGCCATTTTGGATAGACCATGTGACCTGGTGGCGAAAGCGCCATTTCCTGTCAAACTTCGACGAGTGATAATTCGCACATACTTTGGCCGATTTGACTCAAACTTTAATCGTTGGTGAACACCCCGGCCCTACACAGATTGATATAAGAAAATCTCAATTGGCCGTAATAGCGCCCCCTAGGGAGATTGCATGGAAGAGAAAAATTTTACTTTATCGTAGACGCACCAAATTTGGACCAGACATTTGTGACATGATCTCGATCAAAAAACACAGTGACACCCCCACTCCATCTCACATCATGTTGCCATGGTAACAGGTCAAACATCTGTCCCTAACATTAGGATGCCCGGCAAAACCTTTGGTGTAGCCACACCTAATTTAGTACATAGATGGTTCATGGGAATAGGAAAATGGCGCGTTAGCGCCACCCCCCTGCGAGTGCAAGCGAGGGCCGATCATCGCCGCTTGCGGCTATATTTAGGCCCGAGCGCTGAAGAGCGCATAGGGCCTTTTGTAACTGTTCTGCGGTGCGAAGCACTGCAGAACCAGCGTGGAACGTGTGAAACGCGCTGGTAGGTGTCAATGGACCCCACGGGTGGGTTACTGGACGTGCGCCCTTTCCATTGATATATTTCGCGCCACCATTCGTGGCACTATATTGTTACTGTTCTGGTTTTTCTTATTAGGCCCGAGCGCTGAAGAGCGCATAGGGCCTTTTGTAACCGTTCTGCGGTGCGAAGCACTGCAGAACCAGCGTGGGACGTGTGCAACGCGCTGGTAGGTGTCAATGGACCCCACGGGTGCGTTACTGGACGTGCGCCCTTTCCATTGATATATTTTGTGCCACCATTGGTGGCACTATATTGTTACTGTTCTGGTTTTTCTTATTAGGCCCGAGCGCTGAAGAGCGCATAGGGCCTTTTGTAACTGTTCTGCGGTGCGAAGCACTGCAGAACCAGCGTGGAACGTGTGAAACGCGCTAGTAGGTGTCAATGGACCCCACAGGTGGGTTACTGGACGTGCGCCCTTTCCATTGATATATTTTGTGTTACCATTCGTGGCACTATATTGTTACTGTTCTGGTTTTTCTTATTATTATTATTATTAGGCCCGAGCGCTGAAGAGCGCATAGGGCCTATTGTAACTGTTCTGCGGTGCGAAGCACTGCAGAACCAGCGTGGAACGTGTGCAACGCGCTGGTAGGTGTCAATGGACCCCACGGGTGGGTTACTGGACGTGCGCCCTTTCCATTGATATATTTTGTGTTACCATTCGTGGCACTATATTGTTACTGTTCTGGTTTTTCTTATTATTATTAGGCCCGAGCGCTGAAGAGCGCATAGGGCCTTTTGTAACTGTTCTGCGGTGCGAAGCACTGCAGAACCAGCGTGGAACGTGTGAAACGCGCTGGTAGGTGTCAATGGACCCCACGGGTGGGTTACTGGACGTGCGCCCTTTCCATTGATATATTTTGTGCCACCATTCGTGGCACTATATTGTTACTGTTCTGGTTTTTCTTATTCTTATTATTATTAGGCCCGAGCGCTGAAGAGCGCATAGGGCCTATTGTAACCGTTCTGCGGTGCGAAGCACTGCAGAACCAGCGTGGAACGTGTGCAACGCGCTGGTAGGTGTCAATGGACCCCACGGGTGCGTTACTGGACGCGCGCCCTTTCCATTGATTATATATAGTGCCACCATTCGTGGCACTATATTGTTACTGTTCTGGTTTTTCTTATTCTTATTATTTTCCCGACCACTTTTTCAGGTTTCGGGTACTTCCCACTGACGAAAACTCACGAAATTTTGCGCAAAATTCAAGAACGCCAAAAAAGGAATTTACAAATAATCTGTATTAAAAAATCTTTAAAAATGGCTCCACAGCGCCACCTCAAAAATCAAAATACATTGCGCCTATGGCTATACCCGATAAATGAACTTTGTCGTAGATAAACGAAATTCGGGTGGTGGATAGGTCATGTCGTTACGAACCAAAAAATATATTACGGCGTTGCTAGGCGACCAACAGGAAGTCAGCTATATTGGGCCGAGCACGCGACCCGGCGCCGAGGGTGCATTTTCCTGTCTTCGTATTTTAACGAACTCCTCCTAGGGTTTTTGACCCAGACTCACCAGAATCGTGCTGTATCATCTAGACAAGTGGGACATTAAAAGTTGTTAAAAGCGTTCTAAAAGAGTGAACGGTGTTTCCGTGACAACGCCACATATTTCGGGTTCGTTTTTGCGGCTCGCCATCAAACTTCGACGAGCAATAATTCGTGCATACTTTGGCCGATTTCAGTCAAACTTTAATCGTTGGTGGACACCCGGGCCCTGAACAGATTGATATAAGAAAATCTGAAATGGGTGCTATAGCGCCACCTAGGGAGATTGCATGGAAGCGCAAAATTTTACTTTGTCGTAGACATACCAAATTTGGTACACATATTCATGACGGGGTATCGATCAAAAAACTCAATGACGCCAATACGCCATGTCCCATCGTGTTGCCATGGCAACAGGCCAAACATCTGTCCTCGCCAATGGGACGCCAGGCAAAAACTTTGTCATAGCCAAACCAAATTTGGTACACAGATGCATCATGGGAAGAGGAACAAAAAAGTATATTATGGGGTTGCTAGGCGACCAACAGGAAGTCGGCCATTTTGGACCGAGCACGTGACCTGGCACCGAGGGCGCATTTTCCTGTCCAGGTATTTTAACGAACTCCTCCTAGGGTTTTTGACCCACACTCACCAGAATCGTGCTCTATCATCTAGACAAGTGGGACATTAAAAGTTGTTAAAAGCGTTCTAAAAGAGTGAACGGTGTTTCCGTGACAACGCCACAAATTACAGGTGTGTTTTTGTGGCTCGCCATCAAATTCGACGAGTGATAATTTGCACATAGTTTGGCCGATTTCACTCAAACTTTAATCGTTGGTGGACACCCGGGCCCTGAACAGATTTCTATAAGAAAATCTGAAATGGACACTATAGCGCCCCCTAGGGAGATTGCATGGGAGCGCAAAATTTTACTTTGTCGTAGACATACCAAATTTGGTACATATATTCCTGACGGGGTCTTGATCAAAAAACTCAATGACACCAACACGCCATGTCCCATCGTGTTGCCATGGCAACAGGCCAAACATCTGTCGTCACCAATGGGATGTCAAGCAAAAACTTTGTCGTAGCCAAACCAAATTTGGGACACAGATGCATCATGGGAATAGGACCAAAAAAGTATATTTCGCCATTGCTAGGCGACCAACAGGAAGTCGGCCATTTTGGACCGAGCACGTGACCTGACACCGAGGGCGCATTTTCCTGTCTTCGTAATTTAACGAACTCCTCCTAGGGTTTTTGACCCAGACTCACCAGAATCGTGTTGTATCATCTAGACAAGTGGGACATTAAAAGTTGTTAAAAGCGTTCTAAAAGAGTGAACGGTGTTTCTGTGACAACGCCACAAATTTCGGGTTCGTTTTTGAGACTCGCCATCAAATTCGATGAGCGATAATTCACGCATACTTTGGCCGATTTCACTCAAACTTTAATCGTTGGTGGACACCCCGGCCCTGAACAGATTTCTATAAGAAAATCTGAAATGGACACTATAGCGCCACCTAGGGAGATTGCATGGAAGTGCAAAATTTTACTTTGTCGTAGACATACCAAATTTGGTACACACATTCGTGACGGGGTCTTGATCAAAAAACTCAAAGACGCCAACACGCCATGTCCCATCGTGTTGCCATGGCAACAGGCCAAACATCTGTCGTCACCAATGGGACGCCAGGCAAAAACTTTGTCGTAGCCATACCAAATTTGGTACACAGATGCATCATGGGAATAGGAACAAAAAAGTATATTAAGCGGTTGCTAGGCGACCAACCAGCCATATTGGATAGACCATGTGACCTGGTGGCAAATGCGTCATTTCTTGTCAAACTTCGACAAGTGTTAATTCACGCATACTTTGGCTGATTTCACTCAAACTTCAATCATTGGTGGACACCCCGGCCCTGAACAGATTGATATAAGAAAATCTGAAATGGACACTATAGCGCCCCCTAGGGAGACTACATGGAAGTGCAAAATTTTACTTTGTCGTAGACATACCAAATTTGGTACACACATTCGTGATAGGGTCTCGAGCAAAAATCTTAATGATGACCCCATGGCATCTCCCATCGTGTTGCCATGGTAACAGGTCAAACAGCTGTCCCTGCCATTAGAACGCCGGCAAAAGCTTTGGTGTAGCCACACCTAATTTAGTACATATATGGCTCATGGGAATAGGAAAATGGCGCGTTAGCGCCACCCCCCCTGTGAGTGCAAGCGAGGGCCGATCATCGCCGCTTGCGGCTATATTTATTATTATTTTCCCGACCACTTTTTCAGGTTTCGGGTACTTCCCACGGACGAAAACTCACGAAATTTTGCGCAAAATTCAAGAACGCCAAAAAAGGAATTTACAAATAATCTGTATTAAAAAATCTTTAAAAATGGCTCCACAGCGCCACCTCAAAAATCAAAATACATTGCGCCTATGGCTATACCCGATAAATGAACTTTGTCGTAGATAAACGAAATTCGGGTGGTGGATAGGTCATGTCGTTACGAACCAAAAAATATATTACAGCGTTGCTAGGCGACCAACAGGAAGTCAGCTATATTGGGCTGAGCACGCGACCCGGCACCGAGGGTGCATTTTCCTGTCTTCGTATTTTAACGAACTCCTCCTAGGGTTTTTGACCCAGACTCACCAGAATCGTGCTGTATCATCTAGACAAGTGGGACATTAAAAGTTGTTAAAAGCGTTCTAAAAGAGTGAACGGTGTTTCCGTGACAACGCCACAAATTTCGGGTTCGTTTTTGTGGCTCGCTATCAAATTCGACGAGTGATAATTCGCACATACTTTGGCCGATTTCACTCAAACTTTAATCGTTGGTGGACACCCCAGCCCTGAACAGATTTCTATAAGAAAATCTGAAATGGACGCTATAGCGCCACCTAGGGAGATTGCATGGAAGTGCAAAATTTTATTTTGTCGTAGACATACCAAATTTGGTACACACATTCGTGACGGGGTCTCGATCAAAAATCTCAATGATGACCCCGGGGCATCTCCCATCGTGTTGCCATGGCAACAGGCCAAACATCTGTCCTTGTCATTAGGATTCTCTGGAAAAACTTTGACGTAGTCAAACAAAATTTGGTACACAGATGCATCATGGGAAGATAAACAAAAAGTATATTATACCGTTGCTAGGCAACCAACCAGCCATTTTGGATAGACCATGTGACCTGGTGGCGAAGGCGCCATTTCCTGTCAAACTTCGACGAGTGATAATTCGCACATACTTTGGCCGATTTTACTCAAACTTTAATCGTTGGTGAACACCCCGGCCCTACACAGATTGTTATAAGAAAATCTGAAATAGGTGCTATAGCGCCACCTAGGGAGATTGCATGGAAGCGCAAAATTTTACTTTGTCGTAAACATACCAAATTTGGTACACCCATTCGTGACATGGTCTTGATCAAAAAACATATTAACACCCCCACTCCATCTCACATCATGTTGCCATGGTAACAGGTCAAACATCTGTCCCTGCCATTAGGATGCCCGGCAAAAACTTTGGTGTAGCCACACCTAATTTGGTACATAGATGGTTCATGGGAATAGGAAAATGGCGCGTTAGCAGGGGGCTGCGAGTGCAAGCGAGGGCCGATCATCGCCGCTTGCGGCTATATTTATTATTATTATTATTTTCCCGACCACTTTTTTCAGGTTTCGGGTACTTCCCACTGACGAAAACTCACGAAATTTTGCGCAAAATTCAAGAACGCCAAAAAAGGAATTTACAAATAATCTGTATTAAAAAATCTTAAAAAATGGCTCCACAGCGCCACCTCAAAAATCAAAATACATTGCGCCTATGGCTATACCCGATAAATGAACTTTGTCGTAGAGAAACGAAATTCGGGTGGTGGATAGGTCATGTCGTTACGAACCAAAAAATATATTATGGCGTTGCTAGGCGACCAACAGGAAGTCAGCTATATTGGGCCGAGCACGCGACCCGGCACCGAGGGTGCATTTTCCTGTCTTCGTATTTTAACGAACTCCTCCTAGGGTTTTTGACCCAGACTCACCAGAATCGTGCTGTATCATCTAGACAAGTGGGACATTAAAAGTTGTTAAAAGCGTTCTAAAAGAGTGAACGGTGTTTCCGTGACAACGCCACAAACTTCTGGTTCGTTTTTGCGGCTCGCCATCAAATTTCAACGAGCGATAATTCGCGCATACTTTGGCCGATATCAGTCAAACTTTAATCGTTCGTTGACACCCCGGCCCTGAACAGATTGATATAAGAAAATCTGAAATGGGTGCTATAGCGCCACCTAGGGAGATTGCATGGAAGCGCAAAATTTTACTTTGTCGTAGACATACCAAATTTGGTACACATATTCGTGACGGGGTATCGATCAAAAAACTTTATGACGTCAACACGCCATGTCCCATCGTGTTGCCATGGCAACAGGCCAAACATCTGTCGTTGCCAATGGGACGCCCGGCATAAACTTTGTCGTAGCCATACCAAATTTGGTACACAGATGCATCACGGGATAAGGAACAAAAAAGTATATTATGCGGTTGCTAAGCGACCAACAGGAAGTCGGCCATTTTGGATCGAGCACGTGACCTGGCACCGAGGGTGCATTTTCCTGTCCTCGTATTTTAACGAACTCCTCCTAGGGTTTTTGACCCAGACTCACCAGAATCGTGCTGTATCATCTAGACAAGTGGGACATTAAAAGTTGTTAAAAGCGTTCTAAAAGAGTGAACGGTGTTTCCGTGACAACGCCACAAATTTCAGGTTCGTTTTTGTGGCTCGCCATCAAATTCGACGAGTGATAATTCGCACATACTTTGGCCGATTTCACTCAAACTTCAATCGTTGGTGGACACCCCGGCCCTGAACAGATCAATGTAAGAAAATTTTAAATGGACGCTACAGCGCCACCTAGGGAGATTGCATGGA
This sequence comes from Paratrypauchen microcephalus, assembly GCA_036785185.1. NCBI lineage: Eukaryota > Metazoa > Chordata > Actinopteri > Gobiiformes > Gobiidae > Paratrypauchen > Paratrypauchen microcephalus. The sequence goes on along the minus strand of JAVJIX010000312.1, from coordinate 472,042 downwards.
AGTGCAAAATTTTATTTTATCGTAGATATACCAAATTTGGTACACACATTCGTGACAGGGTCTCGATCAAAAATCTCAATGATGACCCCGGGCATCTCCCATCGTGTTGCCATGGCAACAGGCCAAACATCTGTCCTTGTCATTAGGATTCTCTGGAAAAACTTTGACGTAGTCAAACAAAATTTGGTACACAGATGCATCATGGGAAGATAAACAAAAAGTATATTATACCGTTGCTAGGCAACAAACCAGCCATTTTGGATAGACCATGTGACCTGGTGGCGAAGGCGCCATTTCCTGTCAAACTTCGACGAGTGATAATTCGCACATACTTTGGCCGATTTTACTCAAACTTTAATCGTTGGTGAACACCCCGGCCCTACACAGATTGATATAAGAAAATCTCAATTGGCCGTAATAGTGCCCCCTAGGGAGATTGCATGGAACAGAAAAATTTTACTTTGCCGTAGACACACCAAATTTGGACCACACATTCGTGACATGGTCTCGATCAAAAAACACAGTGACACCCCCACTCCATCTCACATCATGTTGCCATGGTAACAGGTCAAACATCTGTCCCTGCCATTAGGATGCCCGGCAAAAGCTTTGGTGTAGCCACACCTAATTTGGCACATAGATGGTTCATGGGAATAGGAAAATGGCGCGTTAGCAGGGGGCTGCGAGTGCAAGCGAGGGCCGATCATCGCCGCTTGCGGCTATATTTAGGCCCGAGCGCTAAAGCGTAGGGCCTTTTGTTACTGTTCTGCAGTGCGAAGCACTGCAGAACCAGCGTGCACAAAACAAAGCGCGAAGCGCTTTGTTTTGTGCACGCAGCAGAGCGCGAAGCGCTCTCCCCTTTTTAAACACCTAGCACTCATGTCAACGACTGGTGCCCGCTGACTTGGCACGGTGGCATCGCCCGTGGCCGCGATAGCGGCCAAATTGTAATTGTTCACCCCAAAACATTCTCGGCCCACCAGCATGCGCAAAACAAAGCGCGAAGCGCTTTGTTTTGCGCACGCAGCAGAGCGCGAAGCGCTCTCCCCTTTAAGCACCTAGCACTCATGTCAACGACTGGTGCCCGCTGACCTGGCACGGTGGCACCGCCCGTGGCGGCAAAATTGTAATTGTTTTGTGGGCACACATGACATCGTGCACGCAGTGCACGATGTCATGTGTGCCCACAAAACCAGAGCGCGAAGCGCTCTCCCTTTTCCAAACACTCAATGCCACACTATAGTGACACTCATAGGATCCAATAGCACAGACTGGCACTGCCCATTGCCGCGAAAGCGGCATAATTGTAATCGTTAACCATCGTAAACGTCAAAAATGTGTATTGGGCAAGTGAGTAATCGATGAGGTCACCACGGTTGACAATGGACCCCACGGGTGCGTTACTGGACACGAGCCCTTTCCATTGATATATATATTGCCACCATAGGTGGCACCATATTGTTATTGTTCTGGTTTTTCTTATTAGGCCCGAGCGCTAAAGCGTAGGGCCTTTTGTTACTGTTCTGCAGTGCGAAGCACTGCAGAACCAGCGTGCACAAAACAAAGCGCGAAGCGCTTTGTTTTGTGCACGCAGCAGAGCGCGAAGCGCTCTCCCCTTTTTAAGCACCTAGCACTCATGTCAACGACTGGTGCCCGCTGACTTGGCACGGTGGCATCGCCCGTGGCCGCGATAGCGGCCAAATTGTAATTGTTCACCCCAAAACATTCTCGGCCCACCAGCGTGCGCAAAACAAAGCGCGAAGCGCTTTGTTTTGCGCACGCAGCAGAGCGCGAAGCGCTCTCCCCTTTCTAAGCACCTAGCACTCATGTCAACGACTGGTGCCCGCTGACCTGGCACGGTGGCACCGCCCGTGGCGGCAAAATTGTAATTGTTTTGTGGGCACACATGACATCGTGCACGCAGTGCACGATGTCATGTGTGCCCACAAAACCAGAGCGCGAAGCGCTCTCCCTTTTCCAAACACTCAATGCCACACTATAGTGACACTCATAGGATCCAATAGCACAGACTGGCACTGCCCATTGCCGCGAAAGCGGCATAATTGTAATCGTTACCCATCGTAAACGTCAAAAATGTGTATTGGGCAAGTGAGTAAACGATGAGGTCAATGACGAGCGCAACGCGCTCGTCATTGACAATGGACCCCACGGGTGCGTTACTGGACGCGAGCCCTTTCCATTGATATATATATTGCCACCATAGGTGGCACCATATTGTTATTGTTCTGGTTTTTCTTATTCTTATTATTATTTTCCTCCTCCCTTTTTTTCAGGTTTCGGGTACTTCCCACCGACGAAAACTCACGAAATTTTGCACAAAATTCAAGAACGCCAAAAAAGGAATTTACAAATAATCTGTATTAAAAAATCTTTAAAAATGGCTCGACAGCGCCACCTGGAAAATCAAAATACATTGCGCCAATGGCTATACCCGAAAAATGAACTTTGTCGTAGACAAATGAAATTCGGGTGGTTGATAGGTCATGTCGTTACAAACCAAAAAATATATTATGCCGTTGCTAGGCGACCAACAGGAAGTCGGCCATATTGGAACGAGCACGTGACCCGGCGCCGAAGGCGCAGTTTCCTGTCCTCGTATTTTAACGAACTCCTCCTAGGGTTTTTGACCCAGACTCACCAGAATCGTGCTCTATCATCTAGACAAGTGGGACATTAAAAGTTGTTAAAAGCGTTCTAAAAGAGTGAACGGTGTTTCCATGACAACGCCACAAATTTCGGGTTCGTTTTTGCGATTCGCCATCAACCTTCGACGAGCGATAATTCGCGCATACTTTGGCCGATTTCACTCAAACTTTAATCGTTGGTGGACACCCCGGCCCTGAACAGATTGATATAAGAAAATCTGAAATGGGTGCTATAGCGCCACCTAGGGAGATTGCATGGAAGCGCAAAATTTTACTTTGTCGTAGACATACCAAATTTGGTACACATATTTGTGACGGGGTATCGATCAAAAAACTCAATGACGCCAACATGCCATGTCCCATCGTGTTGCCATGGCAACAGGCCAAACTTCTCTCCTTGCCAATGGGACACCCAGGAAAAACTTTGTCGTAGCCAAACCAAATTTGGTACACAGATGCATCATGGGAATAGGAACAAAAAACTATATTACACCGTTGCTAGGCGACCAACAGGAAGTCGGCCATATTGGAACGAGCACGTGACCCGGCACCGAGGGCGCATTTTCCTGTCTTCGTATTTTAACGAACTCCTCCTAGGGTTTTTGACCCAGACTCACCAGAATCGTGCTGTATCATCTAGACAAGTGGGACATTAAAAGTTGTTAAAAGCGTTCTAAAAGAGTGAACGGTGTTTCCGTGACAACGCCACAAATTTCGGGTTCGTTTTTGCGGCTCGCCATCAAATTTCAACGAGCGATAATTCGCGCATACTTTGGCCGATATCACTCAAACTTTAATCGTTCGTTGACACCCCGGCCCTGAACAGATTGATATTAGAAAATCTGAAATAGGTGCTATAGCGCCACCTAGGGAGATTGCATGGAAGCGCAAAATTTTACTTTGTCGTAGACATACCAAATTTGGTACACATATTCGTGACGGGGTATCGATCAAAAAACTTAATGACGCCAACACGCCATGTCCCATCGTGTTGCCATGGCAACAGGCCAAACATCTGTCGTCGCCAATGGGACGCCCGGCATAAACTTGGTCGTAGCCAAACCAAATTTGGTACACAGATGCATCATGGGATAAGGAACAAAAAAGTATATTATGCGGTTGCTAAACGACCAACAGGAAGTCGGCCATTTTGGACCGAGCACGTGACCTGGCACCGAGGGAGCATTTTCCTCTCCTCGTATTTTAACGAACTCCTCCTAGGGTTTTTGACCCAGACTCACCAGAATCGTGCTGTATCATCTAGACAAGTGGGACATTAAAAGTTGTTAAAAGCGTTCTAAAAGAGTGAACGGTGTTTCCGTGACAACGCCACAAATTTCAGGTTCGTTTTTGTGGCTCGCCATCAAATTCGACGAGTGATAATTCGCACATACTTTGGCCGATTTCACTCAAATTTCAATCGTTAGTGGACACCCCGGCCCTGAACAGATTTCTATAAGAAAATCTGAAATAGGTGCTATAGCGCCACCTAGGGAGATTGCATGGAAGTGCAAAATTTAATTTTATCGTAGACATACCAAATTTGGTACACACATTCGTGACAGGGTCTCAATCAAAAATCTCAATGATGACCCCGGGCATCTCCCATCGTGTTGCCATGGCAACAGGCCAAACATCTGTCCTTGTCATTAGGATTCTCTGGAAAAACTTTGGTGTAGTCAAACAAAATTTGGTACACAGATGCATCATGGGAAGATAAACAAAAAGTATATTATACCGTTGCTAGGCAACCAACCAGCCATTTTGGATAGACCATGTGACCTGGTGGCGAAGGCGCCATTTCCTGTCAAACTTCGACGAGTGATAATTCGCACATACTTTGGCCGATTTTACTCAAACTTTAATTGTTGGTGAACACCCCGGCCCTACACAGATTGATATAAGAAAATCTCAATTGTCGGTAATAGCGCCCCCTAGGGAGATTGCATGGAACAGAAAAATTTTACTTTGCCGTAGACACACCAAATTTGGACCAGACATTTGTGACATGGTCTCGATCAAAAAACAGTGACACCCCCACTCCATCTCACATCATGTTGCCATGGTAACAGGTCAAACATCTGTCCCTGCCATTAGGATGCCCGGCAAAAACGTTGGTGTAGCCACACCTAATTTGGTACATAGATGGTTCATGGGAATAGGAAAATGGCGCGTTAGCAGGGGGCTGCGAGTGCAAGCGAGGGCCGATCATCGCCGCTTGCGGCTATATTTAGGCCCGAGCGCTAAAGCGTAGGGCCTATTGTAATTGTTCTGCAGTGCGAAGCACTGCAGAACCAGCGTGCACAAAACAAAGCGCGAAGCGCTTTGTTTTGTGCACGCAGCAGAGCGCGGAGCGCTCTCCCCTTTTTAAACACCTAGCACTCATGTCAACGACTGGTGCCCGCTGACATGGCACGGTGGCATCGCCCGTGGCCGCGATAGCGGCCAAATTGTAATTGTTCACCCCAAAACATTCTCGGCCCACCAGCGTGCGCAAAACAAAGCGCAAAGCGCTTTGTTTTGCGCACGCAGCAGAGCGCGAAGCGCTCTCCCCTTTTTAAGCACCTAGCACTCATGTCAACGACTGGTGCCTGCTGACCTGGCACGGTGGCACCGCCCGTGGCGGCAAAATTGTAATTGTTTTGTGGGCACACATGACATCGTGCACGCAGTGCACGATGTCATGTGTGCCCACAACACCAGAGCGCGAAGCGCTCTCCCTTTTCCAAACACTCAATGCCACACTATAGTGACACTCATAGGATCCAATAGCACAGACTGGCACTGCCCATTGCCGCGAAAGCGGCATAATTGTAATTGTTAACCATCGTAAATGCCAAAAATGTGTATTGGGCAAGTGAGTAATCGATGAGGTCAATGACGAGCGCAACGCGCTCGTCATTGACAATGGACCCCACAGGTGCGTTACTGGACACGAGCCCTTTCCATTGATATATATATTGCCACCATAGGTGGCACCATATTGTTATTGTTCTGGTTTTTCTTATTATTTATTCTTATTATTTTCCTATACACTTTTTTCAGGTTTCGGGTACTTCCCACCGACGAAAACTCACGAAATTTTGCACAAAATTCAAGAACGCCAAAAAAGGAATTTACAAATAATCTGTATTAAAAAATCTTAAAAAATGGCTCGACAGCGCCACCTGGAAAATCAAAATACATTGCGCCAATGGCTATACCCGAAAAATGAACTTTGTTGTAGACAAATGAAATTCGGGTGGTGGATAGGTCATGTCGTTACAAACCAAAAAATATATTATGCCGTTGCTAGGTGACCAACAGGAAGTCGGCCATATTGGAACGAGCACGTGACCCGGCGCCGAAGGCGCAGTTTCCTGTCCTCGTATTTTAACGAACTCCTCCTAGGGTTTTTGACCCAGACTCACCAGAATCGTGCTGTATCATCTAGACAAGTGGGACATTAAAAGTTGTTAAAAGCGTTCTAAAAGAGTGAACGGTGTTTCCATGACAACGCCACAAATTTCGGGTTCGTTTTTGCGATTCGCCATCAACCTTCGACGAGCGATAATTCGCGCATACTTTGGCCGATTTCACTCAAACTTTAATCGTTGGTGGACACCCCGGCCCTGAACAGATTAATATAAGAAAATCTGAAATGGGTGCTATAGCGCCACCTAGGGAGATTGCATGGAAGCGCAAAATTTTACTTTGTCGTAGACATACCAAATTTGGTACACATATTCATCACGGGGTCTCGATCAAAAAACTCAATGGCACCAACACGCCATGTCCCATCGTGTTGCCATGGCAACAGGCCAAACTTCTCTCCTTGCCAATGGGACACCCAGGAAAAACTTTGTCGTAGCCAAACCAAATTTGGTACACAGATGCATCATGGGAATAGGAACAAAAAAGTATATTATGCGGTTGCTAGACGACCAACAGGAAGTCGGCCATTTTGGACCGAGCACGTGACCTGGCACCGAGAGCGCATTTTCCTGTCCTCGTATTTTAACGAACTCCTCCTAGGGTTTTTGACCCAGACTCACCAGAATCGTGCTGTATCATCTAGACAAGTGGGACATTAAAAGTTGTTAAAAGCGTTCTAAAAGAGTGAACGGTGTTTCCGTGACAACGCCACAAATTTCGTGTTCGTTTTTGCGATTCGCCATCAACCTTCGACGAGCGATAAATCGCATATACTTTGGCCGATTTCACTCAAACTTTAATCGTTGGTGGACACCCCGGCCCTGAACAGATTGATATGAGAAAATCTAAAATAGGTGCTATAGCGCCACCTAGGGAGATTGCATGGAAGCGCAAAATTTTACTTTGTCGTAGACATACCAAATTTGGTACACATATTCGTGACGGGGTATCGATCAAAAAACTTAATGACGTCAACACGCCATGTCCCATTGTGTTGCCATGGCAACAGGCCAAACATCTGTCGTCGCCAATGGGACGCCTGGCAAAAACTTTGTCGTAGCCAAACCAAATTTGGTACACAGATGCATCATGGGAATAGGAACAAAAAAAGTATATTACGCGGTTGCTAGGTGACCAATAGGAAGTCGGCCATTTTGGACCGAGCACGTGACCTGGGACCGAGGGCGCATTTTCCTGTCCTCGTATTTTAACGAACTCCTCCTAGGGTTTTTGACCCAGACTCACCAGAATCGTGCTGTATCATCTAGACAAGTGGGACATTAAAAGTAGTTAAAAGCGTTCTAAAAGAGTGAACGGTGTTTCCGTGACAACGCCACAAATTTCGTGTTCGTTTTTGTGGCTCGCCATCAAATTTCGATGAGCGATAATTCGAGCTTACTTTGGCCGATTTCACTCAAACTTTAATCGTTGGTGGACACCCCGGCCCTGAACAGATTGTTATAATAAAATCGGAAATGGGTGCTATAGCGCCACCTAGGGAGATTGCATGGAAGTGCAAAATTTTACTTTGTCGTAGACATACCAAATTTGGTACACACATTCGTGACAAAGTCTCGATCAAAAAACTCAATGACGCCAACACGCCATGTCCCATCGTGTTGCCATGGCAACAGGCCAAACATCTGTCGTCACCAATGAGACACCAGGCAAAAACTTTGTCGTAGCCAAACCAAATTTGGTACACAGATGCATCATGGGAAGAGGAACAAAAAAGTATATTACGTCGATGCTAGGCAACCAATCAGCCATATTGGATAGATCATGTGACCTGGTGGCAAAGGCGTCATTTCATGTCAAACTTCGACGAATGATAATGCGCTCATACTTTGGCCGATTCACTCAAACTTTAATCGTTGGTGGACACCCTGGCCCTGAACAGATTAATATAAGAAAATCTTAAATGGGTGCTATAGCGCCACCTAGGGAGATTGTGTGGAACAGAAAAATTTTACTTTGTCGTAGACATACCAAATTTGGTACACACATTCATGACAGGTTCTCAATCAAAAAACTCAAAGACGCCCCCACATCATCTCCCATCGTGTTGCCATGGCAACAGGCCAAACATCTGTCCTCGCCAATGGGACGCCAGGCAAAAACTTTGTGATAGTCAAACCAAATTTGGTACACAGATGCTTCATGGGAAGAGGAACAAAAAAGTACATTACGCCATTGCTAGGCGACCAACCAGCCTTATAGGACAGACCATGTGACCTGGTGGTGACGGCGCTACTTCCTGTCAAACTTGGACGAGTGATAATGTGCTAATAGTTTGGCCGATTTCACTCAAACTTTACTCGTTGGTGTACACCCTGGCCCTGAACAGATTGACATTAAAAAAATCTGAAATGGCCGTAATAGCGCCCCCTAGGGTAATTGCATGGAAAAGAAACATTTTACTTTGCCATAGGCACACCAAATTTGGACCACACATTCGTGACACGGTCTTGATCAAAAAACATAGTGACACCCCCACGCCATCTCACATCGTGTTGCCATGGTAACAGGCCAAACCTCTGTCCCCGCCAATAGGATGCTCGACAAAGTTTGGTATAGCCACAACAAATTCGGTACATAGATGCATCATGGGCATAGGAATAAAAAAAGAATATTACGTCGTTGCTAGGCAACTAACCAGCCATATTGGATAGGCCATGTGTTAAAGGCACCATTTTCTGTCCTCATATTTTTATTTATTCAATTGATTTATTAATGTTTGCACCCAGCATTTAAAACAACAAAAATACACACAAAAGAAAAAGAAAATAACAGAACAGTGCAAGAAAGGCTTAAGAGTGACCCTCCTCTTAAAATAATTTAAATTAAAAGGCAAAACAAACAACCCCTTCCCACCTCACCCCCAGGCATTCAACACACATGCATCCAGATAACGCACAAACTCACACATGCATCCAGCTAGAAAAAAGGGGAGGAAAATGGCGCGTTAGCGCCACCCCCCCAGCGAGTGCAAGCGAGGGCCGATCATCGCCGCTTGCGGCTATATTTATTATTATTATTTATTCTTATTATTTTTCTAACCCCTTTTTTCAGGTTTCGGGTACTTCCCACCGACGAAAACTCACGAAATTTTGCACAAAATTCAAGAATGCCAAAAAAGGAATTTACAAATAATCTGTATTAAAAAATCTTAAAAAATGGCTCGACAGCGCCACCTGGAAAATCAAAATACATTGCGCTAATGGCTATACCCGAAAAATGAACTTTGTCGTAAACAAACGAAATTCGGGTGGTGGATAGGTCATGTCGTTACAAACCAAAAAATATATTACGCCGTTGCTAGGCGACCAACAGGAAGTCGGCCATATTGGCCCGAGCACGCGACCCGGCGCCGAAGGCGCATTTTCCTGTCTTCGTATTTTAACGAACTCCTCCTAGGGTTTTTGACCCAGACTCACCAGAATCGTGCTGTATCATCTAGACAAGTGGGACATTAAAAGTTGTTAAAAGCGTTCTAAAAGAGTAAACGGTGTTTCCATGACAACGCCACAAATTTCGGGTTCGTTTTTGCGGCTCGCCATCAAACTTCGACGAGCGATAATTCGTGCATACTTTGGCCGATTTCACTCAAACTTTAATCGTTGGTGGACACCCTGGCCCTGAACAGATTTATATAAGAAAATCTGAAATGGGTGCTATAGCGCCACCTAGGGAGATTGCATGGAAGCGCAAAATTTTACTTTGTCGTAGACATACCAAATTTGGTACACATATTTGTGACGGGGTATCGATCAAAAAACTCAATGACGCCAACACGCCATGTCCCATCGTGTTGCCATGGCAACAGGCCAAACATCTGTCGTCGCCAATGGGACGCCAGGCAAAAACTTTGTCGTAGCCAAACCAAATTTGGTACACAGATGCATCATGGGAATAGGAACAAAAAAATATATTACACTGTTGCTAGGCGACCAACAGGAAGTCGGCCATATTGGAACGAGCACGTGACCCGGCACCGAGAGCGCATTTTCCTGTCCTCGTATTTTAACGAACTCCTCCTAGGGTTTTTGACCCAGACTCACCAGAATCGTGCTGTATCATCTAGACAAGTGGGACATTAAAAGTTGTTAAAAGCGTTCTAAAAGAGTGAACGGTGTTTCCGTGACAACGCCACAAATTTCGGGTTCGTTTTTGCGGCTCGCCATCAAACTTCGACGAGCGATAATTCGCGCATAGTTTGGCCGATTTCACTCAAATTTTAATCGTTGGTGGACACCCCGGCCCTGAACAGATTGATATAAGAAAATCTGAAATGGGTGCTATAGCGCCACCTAGGGAGATTGCATGGAAGTGCAAAATTTTACTTTGTCATAGACATACCAAATTTGGTACACATATTCGTGACGGGGTCTCGATCAAAAAACTCAATGACGCTCCCGCGCAAGCTCCCATCGTGTTGTCATGGCAACAGGCCAAACATCTGTCCTCGCCATTAGGATGCCCGGCAAAAGCTTTGGTGTAGCCACACCTAATTTAGTACATATATGGCTCATGGGAATAGGAAAATGGCGCGTTAGCGCCACCCCCCCTGCGAGTGCAAGCGAGGGCCGATCATCGCCGCTTGCGGCTATATTTATTATTATTATTATTTTCCTCCCCCCCTTTTTTCAGGTTTCGGGTACTTCCCACCGACGAAAACTCACGAAATTTTGCACAAAATTCAAGAACGCCAAAAAAGGAATTTACAAATAATCTGTATAAAAAAATCTTAAAAAATGGCTCGACAGCGCCCCCTAGAAAATCAAAATACATTGGGCCTATGGCTATACCCGAAAAATGAACTTTGTCGTAGACAAATGAAATTCGGGTGGTGGATAGGTCATGTCTTTACAAACCAAAAAATATATTACGCTGTTGCTAGGCGACCAACAGGAAGTCGGCCATATTGACCCGAGCACGCGACCCGGCGCCGAAGGCGCAATTTCCTGTCTTCGTATTTTAACGAACTCCTCATAGGGTTTTTGACCCAGACTCACCAGAATCGTGCTGTATCATCTAGACAAGTGGGACATTAAAAGTTGTTAAAAGCGTTCTAAAAGAGTGAACGGTGTTTCCGTGACAACGCCACAAATTTCGGGTTCGTTTTTGCGGCTCGCCATCAAATTTCAACGAGCGATAATTTGCGCATACTTTGGCCGATTTCACTCAAACTTCAATTGTTCATGGACACCCTAGCCCTGAACAGATTGATATGAGAAAATCTAAAATGGACACTATAGCGCCCCCTAGGGAGATTGCATGGAAGTGTAAAATTTTACTTTGTCGTAGGCATACCAAATTTGGTACACACATTTGTGACAGGGTCTCGATCAAAAAACTCAATGACGCCCCCGCGCCATCTCCCATTGTGTTGCCATGGTAACTGGCTAAACATCTGTCCTTGCCAATGGGACGCCTGGCAAAAACTTTGGTGTAGTCAAATCAAATTTGGTACACAGATGCATTATGGGAATAGAAACAAAAAAGTATATTATACCATTGCTAGGCAACCATCCAGCCATATTGCATAGACCATGTGACCTGGTGGCGAAGGCGCCACTTCCGATCACACTTCGACGAGTGATAATGCACTCATAGTTTGGCCGATTTAACTCAAACTTTAATCGTTGTTAGACACCCTGGCCCTAAACAGATTGATATAAAAAAATCTAAAATGGCCGTTATAGCGCCCCCTAGAGTAATTGCATGGAACAGAAAAATTTTACTTTGTCATAGACATACCAAATTTGGTACACACATTCATGACAGGGTCTCGATCAAAAAACTCAATGACGCCAACACACCATGTCCCATCGTGTTGCCATGGCAACAGGCCAAACATCTGTCCTTGCCAATGGAACGCCAGGCAAAAACTTTGTCATAGTCAAACCAAATTTGGTACACAGATGCATCATGGGAAGAGGAACAAAAAAGTACATTACGCCATTGCTTGGCAACCAACCACCCATATAGGATAAACCATGTGACCTGGTGGTGACGGCGCTACTTCCTGTCAAACTTGGACGAGTGATAATGTGCTAATAGTTTGGCTGATTTCACTCAAACTTTACTCGTTGGTGTACACCCTGGCCCTGAACACATTGACATAAAAAAAATCTTAAATGGCCATAATAGCGCCCCCTAGGGTAATTGCATGGAAAAGAAGAATTTTACTTTGCCGTAGACACACCAAATTTGGACCACACATTCGTGACACGGTCTTGATCAAAAAACATAGTGACACCCCCATGCCATCTCACATCGTGTTGCCATGGTAACAGGCCAAACCTCTGTCCCCGCCAATAGGATGCTCGACAAAGTTTGGTATAGCCACACCAAATTCTGTACATAGATGGATCATGGGAATAGGAATAAAAAAGTATATTACGTCGTTGCTAGGCAACCAGCCACCCATATTGGATAGGCCATGTGACCTGGTGTCAAAGGCACCATTTTCTGTCTTCATATTTTTATTTATTCAATTGATTTTTTTAATGTTTGCACCCAGCATTTAAAAGAACAAAAATACACACAAAAGAAAAAGAAAATAACAGAACAGTGCAGGAAAGGCTTATGATTGACCCTCCTCTTAAAATAATTGAAATTAAAAGGCACAAAAAAACAACCCCTCCCCACCTCAACCCCAGGCATTCAACACAAATGCATCCAGATAACGCACAAACTCACACATGCATCGAGCTAGAAAAAAGGGGAGGAAAATGGCGCGTTAGCGCCACCCCCCCAGTGAGTGCAAGCGAGGGCCGATCATCGCCGCTTGCGGCTATATTTATTATTATTATTATTTTCCTCCCCCCCTTTTTGCAGGTTTCGGGTACTTCCCACCGACGAAAACTCACGAAATTTTGCACAAAATTCAAGAACGCCAAAAAAGGAATTTACAAATAATCTGTATTAAAAAATCTTTAAAAATGGCTCGACAGCGCCACCTGGAAAATCAAAATACATTGCGTCTATGGCTATACCCGAAAAATGAACTTTGTCGTAGACAAACGAAATTCGGGTGGTGGATAGGTCATGTTGTTACAAACCAAAAAGTATATTACGCCGTTGCTAGGTGACCAACAGGAAGTCAGCCATATTGGCCCGAGCACGCGACCCGGCGCCGAAGGCGCATTTTCCTGTCTTCGTATTTTAACGAACTCCTTCTAGGGTTTTTGACCCAGACTCACCAGAATCGTGCTGTATCATCTAGAGAAGTGGGACATTAAAAGTTGTTAAAAGCGTTCTAAAAGAGTGAACGGTGTTTCCATGACAACGCCACAAATTTCGGGTTCGTTTTTGCGGCTCGCCATCAAACTTCGACGAGCGATAATTCGTGCATACTTTGGCCGATATCACTCAAACTTTAATCGTTGGTGGACACCCCGGCCCTGAACAGATTGATATGAGAAAATCTGAAATGGGTGCTATAGCGCCACCTAGGGAGATTGCATGGAAGCGCAAAATTTTACTTTGTCGTAGACATACCAAATTTGGTACACATATTCGTGACGGGGTATCGATCAAAAAACTTAATGACGTCAACACGCCATGTCCCATCGTGTTGCCATGGCAACAGGCCAAATATCTGTCATCGTAAATGGGACGCCCGGCATAAACTTTGTCGTAGCAAAACCAAATTTGGTACACAGATGCATCATGGGAATAGGAACAAAAAAGTATATTATGCGGTTGCTAGGCGACCAACAGGAAGTCGGCCATTTTGGACCGAGCACGTGACCTGGCACCGAGGGCGCATTTTCCTGTCCTCGTATTTTAACGAACTCCTCCTTGGGTTTTTGACCCAGACTCACCAGAATTGTGCTGTATCATCTAGACAAGTGGGACATTAAAAGTTGTTAAAAGCGTTCTAAAAGAGTGAACAGTGTTTCCGTGACAACGCCACAAATTTCAGGTTCATTTTTGCAGCTCGCCATCAAACTTCGACGAGCGATAATTCGCGCATACTTTGGCCGATTTCCCTCAAACTTTAATCGTTGGTGAACACCCCGGCCCTGAACAGATTGATATGAGAAAATCTAAAATGGCCACTATAGCGCCCCCTAGGGAGATTGCATGGAAGTGTAAAATTTTACTTTGTTGTAGACATACCAAATTTGGTACACACATTTGTGACAGGGTCTCGATCAAAAAACCCAATGACCCCCCCGCGCCATCTCCCATCTTGTTGCCATGGCAACAGGCCACACATCTGTCGTCACCAATGAGATGTCTGGCAAAAACTTTGTCATAGCCAAACCAAATTTGGTACACAGATGCATCATGGGTAGAGGAACAAAAAAGTATATTACGTCGTTGCTAGGCAACCAACCAGCCATATTGGATAGACCATGTGACCTGGTGGCGAAGGCGCCATTTCCTGTCAAATTTCGATAAGTGATAATTCGTGTATACTTTGGCTGATTTCACTCAAACTTCAATCGTTGGTGGACACCCTGGCCCTGAACAGATTGATATGAGAAAATCTAAAATGGCCACTATAGCGCCCCCTAGGGAGATTGCATGGAAGTGTAAAATTTTACTTTGTCGTAGACATACCAAATTTGGTACACACATTTGTGATAGGGTCTCGATCAAAAAACTCAATGACGCCCCCCCCGCGCCATCTCCCATCATGTTGCCATGGCAACAGGCCAAGCATCTGTCCTCGCCAATGGGACGCCTGGCAAAAACTTTGTCGTCGCCCAGTCAAATTTGGTACACAGATGCATCATGGGAAGAGGAACAAAAAAGTACATCACGCCATTGCCAGGCAACTAACCAGCCATATAGGATAGACCATGTGACCTGGGGGCAATGTTCCCCCTAATGTTTTATGTGTCTGAGCAAACACACTAACTCCCTGAGCGCTCCTTGGACTCCTGTGCGCGACATCCGACACGCACCCCCGCTACACGCACCCCCGCTACACGCACCCCCGCTACACGCACCCCCGCCACACGCACCCCCGCTACACGGTGTTGCGAAAGAGCTGCGCGTGCTCGCGGCTTGCCCGTGCTCGTGGCTTACACCGGTAGAAGTTTAATACGAGACACATACTTTTGTTTCTGAATACTGGACGATTCCCCCGTATTCAGATGACCCCGCGGCTGAAAAAAAAGCGGAACTCTTTCATTCCTGTGCTGCATAGGTTTTCTTGTGCGCTGAGAATGTGTGAGCAGTGCGCAATTGCACAGGCGCGCAGCTTAGAGGGAACGTTGCCTGGGGGTGACGGCGCTACTTCCTGTCAAACTTCGACGAGTGATAATTCGCACATACTTTGGCTGATTTCACTCAAACTTGAATCGTTGGTGGACACCCTGACCCTGAACAGACTGATATAAGAAAATATAAATTGGCCGTAATAGCGCCCCCTAGGGTAATCGCATGGAACAGAAAAATTTTACTTTGTCGTAGACATACAAGGTTTGGTACACAAATTCGTGGCATGTTGTCAATGAAAAAAGTCAATGACACCCACATGCCATGTCCCATTGTGTTGCTATGGCAGTAGGCCAAACAAGTGATCTGTCCTCGCCAATAGCATGCATGGCAAAAACTTTAGCATAGACACACCAAATTTGGTACATATATGCATTATGGGAATAGGAACAAAAAAGTATATTACGCCGTTGCTAGGCAACCAACGGGACATTGGCCATATTGGATAGACCATGTGACCTGGTGGCGAAGGCGCCATTTCCTGTCCTCATATTTTTATTCATTCAATTTATCGATTAATGTTTGCACCAAGCATTTAAAAAAACAAAAATATACACAAACAAAAAGAAAATAACAGAACAGTGCAGGAAAGGCTTATGATTGACCCTCCTCTTAAAATTATTGACATTCAACACACATGCATCCAGATAACACAAACTCACACGTGCACCCACACACACACACACACAAAATAAAACCACCTGTGATTTGATACATGTAAGTTCGAGCTGTTTATTGTCACTATGGAACATTCCAGTCAGAGCAATGATAGTAGATCCAAAGAAACAAGCAGGTGACGGACCCTGCACCAGAACACTTGCAGAGTGCACCTTTAAGCTTTCATCTTGTCAACTGTGATCATTTTGTGACAATTCAGCAAAATGACAACAACCTATAATTATTATAATGCAAAACATTTATAAAGCTTATTTACTGTAATATCATTGGGTGTTTTGAACCTAATTCCACCAATTACCTTTTGTGTTAGGGATTATTGAAAATGTTTCCTGCCAAAATTACTGCCCCAGACTCACTATAATGTTACTGGGACATACACAAGAAACAAATAAAGACACACATTCAGCCAGTGTATAACTAAAGGATACCTTTAAAATACTACTCTTGGAAAAATGGGTCCCAAACTTTTCGTAGTCATGTACCCCGAAACCTTTGATGAATCTTATCAAATTAAAACAAGGGCAATATGGGAGCACAGGTAATTAAATGGTCTTTGGATAGACTAGCCTACATTTGTTACACATTATAACCCAGTGCACGTAGTGCTATATATATATATATATACACTGTAATGACCTGAGGCTTTTCTACTCTTCAGGAACCTTTTATTGCTGAACAGATCTCAAGTCTCATTTAGCATTAACAGCACACCTAATGTCACAGTGCAACAACCCAGCAACTCTTTCTTAGTTATTAACTTCTAACCCACACTTGCCACACACATGCACACACACTCTCGTACCCACACACATGCGCACACCAGCAAACCACTTAAAGGCACATACACATAAAACATCAGTAGGTAACAGAACACAATTAAGCCCAGTTATCACAATACTATATATTTTTAATGCTGCTTGAAATTTTATTTAATGTTTTTTTTAATAAGGCTTTAATTTCAACAGAATCCATTTAATGACTGTTAATGCTTTTTAATGCCCCGCAGAAACCCTGCTTATTGATATTTCATAAGAAAGTGCAATATAATTAATAGTAATATAATATACTAATATATAATATTAATATCATGAATTATTAATATAATAAATATAACTAATAATAAGTAATATACTTAACTCTAGAATCTGCAAACCACCAATAGGAACAAAGCAAAATACGCCCCACCCCCCTCCCAAACCAGAAGACCGTGATAGCACCCATATAAAATCAAAATATACTGTGCTTATGACCATACGCCATATTGCTTGTCATAGATGCACCATTCATGTCTCCTGTAATGCAAGTTTTTGTATCATCATAATTTGCACATACTTTGTCACTTCATGACATTGATATTGACTCTTGATGGAAAAAGTAAATCATTGCCACATCCCATGTCTGATCATGTTGACATGGTGATGTCCCAAAAATACACATCCATGCCCCAACACAAAATGTGTTGTCACCAAACTGAATTTGTTGCACATATTTATCAACATGTTTGGAAGCACAAAATTACATGACATTATGATTTGTGACAAACAGTAATGCACCTTGGATTGATCACATTCTCCCTTGAATATGCACCTTTAAAATTGTATTTAAAAGAAAAAAAGGCCACAGCCCACCTCACATCTTGTTGCCCAGAAGAAATGGCTCAAATATCAACCAGTCAGTGAGTTGTCCCGAGGTCTGAAACTCTCCCTTACATTAGTTGTAGCCAAACCCAATTTCAGGCACACATTTTGACAAAACCATGTGCACTCTTGATTTGAACATTTTGCATCTTAAGAAATTGACGATGTCTAAATAAATAAGTGAGAGCGACAGGGAGAGAGAGAGCGCGACAGGGAGAGAGAGAGCGCGACAGGGAGAGAGAGATAGGGACAGATAGAGAGCGCGAGAGGACCAGCGCCACACGTCTAAAGCAGGACTAAACCAGGTCTAAACCAGGACATAAGGACGAAAGCCGGTCCAAACCACACCACGTCTAAAGCATTTATACAAGGAATGCATTTAAGTCAGTTTATAAAGACATCTCTCCTTTGAGAAACGATGGTTTATTAAACAATCAAAGGAACTTGTGGAGATACTTTATCATAATGTGAAGAGTCAAATATTTAACCATTACACACATACAAGGCAATTATAGGTGAGTAAAAACAGCTGTCAGTGTACTCTCAAATTATGTTCCCTTTTTGCTGAAGCAGGTGACAATCCAAAATGAACAAATTATCTTTGCAAAATATGGTGGAATACCGTTGCTTTACTGCAGTACAATAGTATATTCTCATAGTACATGTAATTACTATACACAGCTCCAGCGCAGTGTTATCAAGAGACCCAAATAAGTGGCACATTTCACCATGATTCAAATGTTTGAATAGACAGAAAAACATTCAAATAAACTTATGAGCAAATGATATGTTTTCAGTTTTGTCTCACACACTTGTTAAGGTCATATAAGGCCACATTTATCATGGGACATTTCCTCAGCTGTTTAGGTGCTCCTCAGCTAAGATGAAAAACTACCATTTTACTATTTTAGAAAATTAAAAGTTAAACCTAAACATCACTATTAGGACACATTAGGGACAGCAGCAGACCGCACGAGCAGGAGGGAGGCCTGGTGTGACCAGAGAACCCACAGGTCTTGTACAGTCAGTGGAAACCCCACAGGTCTTGTACAGTCAGCGTGTACAGTGGAGAGATGACCCAATGTACTTGGACCACTCAGTGTGATGAATCCCTCGTCTTCTGGAGGAGGTGGAGCAGAATGGACTTTATGTCTGATTGGTTCAAAGTCCTGTCCTGCACAGTGAAAACCAGTAATGACACACACATTAAGAAAACTACAAAACTATGTTCACATGTACATTCAGATCCAAAGGCCGTTTATATAAATCAAACAGATAAATTAATAGAGGAATCCCACACATTTGGGAAAGGTGTATTTTCACCATTTAAATAATGATTTCAATATGAGCATGATTAATATGCAGCCCTTATTATAACTGGAGTAATAAAGCAACATGTAACATACCTAATCAGGGGCAGGAGTCTGGGCCAGCACAGCTCCAGCGCAGTGTTGGCTTTACTTTGTCATCTGTATTTGACCCATTTCATGAATCATGAGCATCTTATCAGCCAACACTTCTGTGGCCCCAGCAGTGGAGGCTGCAAATGAGAAAAGAATATTCATATAAAACATTTCAAACTGTTCTGTCATTGTTATATTAGATGTGATGAACATAACAGACAGTGTCTAGTATCTACACCAGTGTCTGCACCTGTTCAAGGAGCCTAATGTCCATCTTAAATCTGACCTGTCCAGTGTTATTTACAGATTGTAAAAAACAGATAATCTATTATCTGCATATGATGGAGGCTTATATTACATGATTTACAAGTAAATATAAACTTGGATATAGTCAAACTGTGTCTTTTAAGTTTAATGTATGAAATAATGTGTTTTTATCTTACCTCCGAGCTACAATGGCCAAGTGTTTATGTGTTTCCATGAAAACGTCCTCGTCGAAGCTTCATTAATCCCTCTTTTCCTCTGACAGGAAAAACATTATTAGTGTTTGATGTAAATCTGTCCAAATACGAAGGTTTGAGCAGACTTTTTATCACGTTACCTGTAGATTATTAGCAAAACTTTTAGCTCAAAGCTCAGCGATTCACACAAATTAAAACAAATGTATTTGATAGTTTTGTGGTTTATGGACGTATTTTTTCATTTACAGTTGTGTTAGTCATGATTTCCTAAAGTTAAAAGCGTGTACTCACATGTTTTCTCCGCTCTCTGGACGGTCTTTTTGCTTCGTATTTTCAAACATCTGTCTGCCGCCGCGTGGTGCATGATGGGATATATGACGGTGCGAAATGTGCTTGGATGTGCCCTTCATTCACGGCCCAATCTCCATGGAAACGAGGGCGGTTTTCAGGCCGCATTTGAAGTGTGCATGGAAAAGAAATAAGACAGCACTATTATCACATACAAAACACCAAGGCGAGATAATAACAAAACAAATACATTACTTTTCTAAGACGCTGAAATGTTCCATTGAAGAAACATCCAGCTATCAGAGCACTGAGCTGATGAACGTGTTCCTGGAGCCTGGGCCTGGAGCCTGGGCCTGGAGACAAAGGGGTGTGAATACACTCTCTCAAATATACGTCTGGAACAGTACCTTCTATTATTAACTAGGGAAAGTCAAAACTGGGTCTTGGGATAATACCTTCATTTTTAATCTTAAAATGCAGTCTCCTTCCATCACAGCGTCTCTTACAGCTATCACTTGAGAATGTGAAGACCACACTTTGTATCTTTTAAGTTGGTAACCTGGGGAAGTGGCTGTGGTGTGACGGCCATCACAAGTAACAAAAAAAGACTGAAAGGCTTGACTGCATTATAATCCTAGTACATTTACATGAGGCCAAATGTCATTAAACATATGTGAATGTAGTTTAGTGAAGATGGCTACTTTTATTCACCAATGCAAAAAATGATTAATAAATCTTGTAAACAAGGGAATCTCAACATTTTTTTGCTTACACTACAATTACACTACATCTATACATTTACCTTTTGCTTTGCAATGGCTGTGCAACAGCCAAAGATCTTCCAGTTGTGGCATCTGCCACACTCCGAGACCTTTAAGAAAATTGTCATGATAAACAAATTAATAATGTCCTAATCTAATTGGCTGAACAAAATGAGTCCATAACATAACACAGAAATAAATCACATCCAACACATACCCATCTGTCAATATCCACTGAGATGCCAACCCTGTAAAATCTGGAGCATATGCTGCATGTCCCTCAAATGGTGATGAATGGAATTCAATGAATAGTGATCTGGCTTCATCCCTTATTTGGATCACTCTTCTAGTATCTCCGTAGAAGAGCTGTCCATCTGCAGTGAACAATCACAAAGTGATAAACAACAACATTTTCCGAGACATGGATATATTTGAACACACCTTTGCCTACTTACCCTTCTGAGAATGCCTCCTTGAGCTCAACTTCTGAGACTTGGTATAACCTTCTGGGTATTCCCCCCTAGTCAGGAACTCAAAAACCTACTTGGAGGACTAAATCAGAACCAAGTCAAACCACATCAGGACTAAAGCTGGACCAAACCACGCCAGGTTTACAGCAGGTCTAAACCAGCCCCACTCTAGGACTAAATCAGGACCAAGTCAAAACACATCAGGACTAAAGCCGGACCAAACCACGCCAGGTCTACAAGCAGGTCTAAACCAGCCTCACTCTAGGACTAAATCAGGACCAAGTCAAACCACATCAGGACTAAAGCTGGACCAAACCACGCCAGGTTTACAGCAGGTCTAAACCAGCACCACTCTAGGACTAAATCAGGACCAAGTCAAAACACATCAGGACTAAAGCCGGACCAAACCACGCCAGGTCTACAAGCAGGTCTAAACCAGCCTCACTCTAGGACTAAATCAGGACCAAGTCAAACCACATCAGGACTAAAGCCTTCCTTGGGGTACACATCACTGAGGATCTGTCCTGGACACTACATACAGACACTGTGGTTAAGAAAGCCCGACAAAGACTCTACTTCCTGAGGAAGATGAGGAAGTTGGTGTATGAACACCAGCATCCTCACAAACATCTACAGGTGCACCATCGAGAGCCTGCTGACGGGCTGCATCACAGTGTGGTACGGGAACTGAACTGCTCAGAGCCGCAAAGCACTACAGAGGGTGGTGCGAGCGGCAGAGGTCATCATTGCAGCAGTCTCCCCTCCATCCAGGACATTCACCACAGCAGGGGTCTGCGTAAGGCACACAACATCACTAAGGACCATATTCATCCGGCACAAGGACTATTCCGTCTGCTACCCTCTGGTAGACGATACAGGAGCCTGCCAGCACGCACAAAAACACTCAAAGACAGATATTACCCCCAAGCTGTCAGACTACTGAACTCTGGGTAATACTCTAAATAATACTGAACTCTCAATAATACTGCACTAAACTACCTTTCATTAAGCATAATATGTTTACTGCTGCTGCTCTGTATGAATGTATCATGTTTGTCACTACCTCACCGTAAACTACTGTTACCTGTGCAATAACCTATGTGCAATATCTATACCATACTATGTGCAATATGAAATCCACATGCAACACCTATACCACACCATATTATGTGCAGTCTGTGAAATACTTTTATCTTTAATTTAATCCTACCTGCACATATTTTATTATATTGTTTATTATAATGTTTACTTCTTCCCCTGCACTTTTGCAACACTTTTTTACCATGTACTATTACTGCTGTTATTAGTACTTCTGACTATCTTAGCGAGTCACCGGTTCTTCTGATCCTAAGCATTTCATTGCATTGTTGACCTTGTGTTGATTCTGCATATGACAAATAAACAATCTTGAATCTTGAAGCCAGACCAAACTACACCAGGTCTAAAACAGAACTAAACCACGACCACACCGGGTCTAAAGCAGGACTAAACCAACACAACACCAGGACTAAAACAGAACTAAACCATGACCACACTAGGACTAAAGCAGGATCACACAAGGACTGATGCAGAACAAAACTAGCATCAGACCTGGCCCAAATTAAACCAAAAGATCAAACACAGAACCAATATGTATTAAGTAAAGAAAAGTACAAAGCTTCAATCGCATTAGCATAATCACATGATTATTATATATATTTTTGGATTATATTATTGATTATTACATGATTAGATACACGGAAAAAAGTATAGTAAATAAATGACCAACAGCGATACATAATTTAACTATTCAAATACTTAAAAAAACACGCAATCCCTTCATGATCAGAGAAATATGTTGGCACCACCACAGAGTGAACCTCAAAGGTTGTCGTTTTAACAAATACATGGTCAATTAATGTTCCTCTCTCTGTTGTAGGACATTCAACATGCTGACTATACCCTTGATCAAGCATAAATTTAGACCATTTTGAGGCTTTCTGTATATTGTCATTAAAGTCTCCCACAATAACAATTGTTTCACTTTTAAAATGTATCCAATTAAATAACTTTTTCATATTTTTGATGAACAATGACATGGGATAAGATGGGGGACGATAAATTACAACAACTAAAATATTGTAAGCCAAACAGTTGTATGCTACACATTCTAGATCAACATTAGGTACTGTGACTTCATAAGCTACATTTACGTCACAGTACACACCAACTCCGCCGTGTTGTTGGCTACAGAACGCCACAAGTGCTGGGTCAGTACTACATTTATAACTATCACTACGGGGATGACTATGAAACTGAAATCCATCCATCTGAACAGTGTCTAAACAAGAGTCACCCCTTAGCCACGTCTCTGTTACAGCGATGCAGTTAGGCTGCCAAGGCTGTGTAGCGAATGCCAAATCTGACACATGTCTGTGTAATCCATGCACATTCATCAAAAATAATGTAAAGTCTTGCACACTAGTGATGGGCCTAGATATGTAATCTGTCATGAAGGATGGCATATAATGGAGTGCAAATTTAACATGATCATTGCAATAAATTGATTTTTGATCAAACTTTTGGATTATGAGCCCGGATAATGTTCTAACTCTGCTCAACGCGACATAAGCCTGACCGGACGTGAAAATTTTGTCGAGGGACACGACCGCACTATCAACAGAAATGCCTTGAACCTTGTGAACAGTACAGGCCCAAGCAAGTCTGAGAGGAAACTGACGACGAATGCCACCTTTTTTATTTGCTCGTTCTTCCTCTGGTTCAATGCGTGTGCATCCAATTAGATTTGGCGTTGGGGGTATATACCGCTTTCTTTTTTGAACACCAGCATTAACATCATCAAATAAAACATAAACGGCAACCGGAAACCTTTCATTAGACCACACTATATCTTTTACTATACCGCATAAACCATTAACTAGGCCATCATTTACATCAATATTTTTACATAACATAACACGCGCACCATTACCCAATAATAGCTGTTCTGACAGGCACGTGTAAGGCGCATCACTATGGGGGACTATCCTTGCCTCTAATTTCCCAGTCTTCTTATTGAGTCCAAAGTCCTGTGCATGTATTTCAACATAATCTGGGCAAGTGCGGGTAAGTTTTTTGGCATTGTAGTCATCCACTTGTTGATTTCTTGGGAAAATATGTAGTGTGTCAGGTTCCTCGCCAGTTTCACAGCGTCTTAAAATTGTAACGTCACTGCTTAACATGGGTGTAGTTCTAGAACGAGTTCTCAATCGGTTTAACAAACTGGCAAATATTTCATCTTTTTGGCGGACAATTGTTCTTAATTCAACACATGAAAATAAACTCGTCCAGAAGTTCACGCCTTCAATGTCTTTGTATAGGGGTTTCCCTTTAACGGGTGCCAATTGATAAAAATCTCCTACAGCAATGATGGCTACATTGCCAAATGGAGAAAAGTCACCTGTTTGCTTGATTTGTCTTAACCTACCGTGAACATATGTGAGTAAATTGTGATCAACCATAGATATTTCATCAATAATCAAAATTTGTAAATCACAATACTTTACACGCAGAGAATTTAACTTCTCTTCACCTAAAGGGGAGTAGGGCAAACTCAAAAAAGTTCCAATGTGAAATGTTGTGTGGATAGTAGCTGCGTTTAAATTATAAGCTGCCATCCCAGTTGGTGCAGTTAACAGCACACTAATGCTATCAGGATTTCGGCACAGAGGGGCCAATAACCTCATTGCCTCATACTGTATTGCTTTTATCAGGTGACTTTTCCCCGTCCCCGCCCCACCAGTAATAAATACATGCAATGGCTCAGGATTATTACCAGCTACTTTATCCAAACACCAAGCACGGATTTTATAAAAGATGGACAACTGTTCTTGATTTAATGTACGAACTAAATCCAAACCCTCTTGTCTACTCAATATATTATTACGCTTTTCTAAATGGAATATTTCTTCCTGACATACAGCTAAATCAGGAATGGCAAGTGGTTCTTCTTCAAGATTTCCTTGGCGTTGATGTTCCATTTCATTTATGCAGTCCATTCTTTCAGACTCTTGTTCTGGGCATAAACGTGACCACGCATTTTCCACGTCTGGATTAAGGTCAACTTCTTTCTGGAGCTCCTCTAAATCTTCTTTAATTGTTTCAAATTTGCGCCTGTTTGATTTTACAACAGAACATACGCTACGCATTGAACCATTGGAAAACTGAACATTACCATTTTTATAAAACTGCAAGAACGACGCAAAGCTTTCCGGCTTTAAATGGTGACGATAGGGCACAAACAATTCAATCATACTTCTGTAATACTGTTCTGGGTTTTTTGTTTTTGAAAAACGCGCATAACGAATGACTGCTGCTTGAGTACGTGAGCGTTTAACTATAAATCCATGATCAGATTGTAGTGGGATTGAGTTTTTAGATTTTTCACCTTTTGTTAGTACACGATATTCAGATGCAAATGTTGCCATACACATGTCATTGAACACACTATTGTTGGGACGGTTCTTATATCTATCAATAATGTTTAACATCCAGATATCGTCTTCTCGATCTGTTTCATCAATTGTATTTAAGGGCCTGCTCATTCTAACTATGTTCTCTCCTGTGGGTATAAACACAACTTTTCTGGAACATTCTTTTAAATGCATATTAGTAAGTAAATAAACTGCTTCCTGTGCAGACACCTCTCTGTTATGAAGGAAAACAGAACCAATTTTTTTCAGGGCACCTTTGGCATCTAAATTTCCTTTGCGGGCTTCTTTTTGGGCCATACTTAACAATAATCCCATTTCTCTTTCAGATTTGGAAATATATGAGATTATATAAACAATACAAGCGTATGGATCCACAACATACTGAATGTCAAAATTAGCATTCCACGTTTTGAGGATAAAACGACTATACTGATTATTCCAAATCTCAGAAATATTTCTCTTTAAAACGATATGTGTGCGACCGCCCAAACAATTATATGCTTTTTCGTATACTTCCTGACTAAACCCAAGAGATTCAAATACAGCATCAGGACAGTCATAAGGACAGTTATCCATCAGGCTGATCTTTTTCACATTAGACACCATCTCCACACCGTGTGCTGTAGGCATTGTTGTATGGCAGATACACTCCACCTGATTATCATGTGTACTAACATCAGTTTTGGCAGGGTGACATTTTGGGCATTTGGGTTTTGGCTCAGATTTTTTAAAGAAAGTACGGGAAGATATAGGACGCGGGAAATTAAAGCGGCATTGTGTTTGTTTTTTTTTACAAGTTTTTGAGTGTCGTTTAGAATGTTGCTGCACAGACGTGACTACTTCATACAAAGGATCGTCCTCGGCTGGCAGCTCACATGTGACGTATTTATCAATAAACTCAATCACTTCTTCATCAGTGTTTTCATGAAGTTTGGGTGCATTTTTTACCCAAAACAAACAGTGTACATGAGGAGAACCTCTCTGCTGGAACTCAACCCGATAGAAATAATCAATAATTTCACCAATGGGATGTGACGGAGACATTAGTACTTCTTTAAGAAATATATGCCAGCGATAGTCAAACATCCTGGCCGCGATTACCGGGTTACGCCTTAAGAGTTCACAGCGCTCGGACCACTCTAGGTCTTCTACTGTTTGTAATCGACCTTCATGTCTCAGGATAGTGTTAAGTAAATTTTTCCAGCGCATATCAGCACTGGAAAATGAACAGAACCAGGTTGGGACCCCTAACTGGCGCACCATCGCTACCAAATCACTAGACGCCGATTGCCAGTAGGCTGGACTTCCTCTTATAGGTTTAAGAAACCGGTATCCACTGTCATGCTCCAGCATCGTTCTCAAAGTTTCTTTAATATTCGATTCATTGCCCTGAGAAAATGTAACTGTATCACCTTTTCGAAGTGCAATGGATACACTTGAAACTACTTGTTGAAGAACGGATATGTAGTATGCATAAAAGAGATACAGTAAACTCCTTGAAAATCGTCCATCGGCATGCATTATTCTGTTATTTAAATAACGCATTAAAGTTATCCGTACAGGTCTCTTATCATGAAACGTAAACTGACCGCGGGGAAAGAGACATGGAAAGCACTTGGCTTCATTCTCACGATCTGAGAGTAATTTCACCGGATTGTTACCCTCTGTTGGAGCCAGATTTAAAATACCATCCAAGTACTGATCCAATATTTCTTGACCTAAATCCAGGGGCAAAGAACAAGTGTCCTGAAATACACAGTATCGCTGTTGGTCATGCAAGAGTTCATCATTTAGCTCTTCATCTTCAGTTTTTTCCTTTTCTTGCTCTGAAGTCGGCATTTTGTCATCAAGAAATGGGTCTACCTCTTCACAAAATTCGCTCATATCATCTTGAAAGACTTCTTCCATCTCTTCCTTTGAAAATTCATTTATCCATGATTCATCAAATTGTATGTCCTTAAAAAACGTATTGATCCTTTTCAAACACTTAATGGCATGTTTTATACGAATTGTATCAACAAATTGAAATTCATAATGGCCTTTATACGTCAGTTTACGTTTTAGCTTTACTGGTAACAATACACCACCCAAGTCAGAGCGCGGCAAAATGTTTACAGTCTGAGTTAGGTTTGAAGGGCAGCAGACTATTGGCCCATGACAAGCTCTCTGTCCTCCTCTGGGTAAAGCGATTATCTTCATCATTGCAACATTGGGGGATACCAGAAGTTCTTCTACACTGTTTAAGCTTGACAGTTCTTCTGGGATGGGGTCAAGTTCTAAGTTATTAACTGCACTTTCAGCTGGAGTGTCACCTCTTTTTATCTTTCGGTGACAGGTATAACATATCCAGAGTTTACCTTTGGCAGTTGTTTTTATCGGGCATGGGCTCACACAGTGACTGCTACATTTATGCAAATATGTGTCCTTTATACACTTTTTAGCTGCAATTAATGAGTTTTCTTTCTTTGTATAGTTATCCATGTTACAATGTATAACCGAATTTTCAAAAAACATTCTATGGCACACAGAACAGATGAATTCTGGGCCCTTCTCAACTTTAGTCAAGAAACTCTCCATGACATATTCTAAGTCCTTTAATTTGAGTTTGTGGAGTTTCTTGGTCATTTTTATTGTTTCTTGGATATGCTTTTTGTTTTTGCTGTTATGATATCGGGTTTTACTACTTATGATTTTTTCCTTTCTGTATACTGGGTCTTCGTATTTTTCTTTACTTGCAGCTTTTAATCTCTCCCGATGTGAATTACTTTTCCGGTACTTTTCCTTGCTTAGGGCTTTTACTTTATCCCTGTGCAATTTATCAGTGCTGTATTTTTCTTTACTTGCATCTTTTAATCTTTCCTGATGTGAATTACTTTTCCAGTACTGTTCCTTGCTTAGTGCCTTTTTTTTATCCATATGCAATTTATCAGTACTGTATTTTTGTTTACTGTAAGCTTTAACGCTTGCTTGGTGGGATTTATCAAAACTGTATTTTTCTTTACTGTAAGCTCTAACGCTTGCTTGGTGGGACTTATCAGTGCTGTATTTTTGTTTACTGTAAGCTTTAACGCTTGCTTGGTGGGATTTATCAAAACTGTATTTTTCTTTACTGTAAGCTCTAACGCTTGCTTGGTGGGACTTATCAGTGCTGTATTTTTCTTTACTGTAAGATTTAACGCTTTCTTGGAGGGACTTATCGGTACTGTATTTTAGAATGCTCATGGCCTTGAGTTTGTCTCTGTGCAGTTTGTTTGCTTTGTACATTTCTTTACTTCTGTTTTTTAACTTATTTCTAAAATTCAGTTGTTGCCAATACTTGTTTCTTTTTATAGATCTTACATACTGTCTATACACAGCTTTCTGCGCATACCGTTTTCTGAATTTTTCTCTCTCTTTCTCTCTGCGTTTTAGCAGTTTAGCATGTTCAGTATTTACTAGAGAGGTTTCCCGAAATCTAAAACTGTATCCAATTTGATTAATATCAGTTTGACAAAGGCCGCAACAACTTTTCCCCTCTGAATCTTTAACACACTTTACAACTTCATAATGATTGTTATTGCGGTTTTCCAAGTAAATACCTTGGCTTGACAACAGTTTGCCATTACACTTGTACTGCAGCCAATTTCCATTTAAAAACGTAAATATACTTAACCCCAAATAGTCAGCTGTTACCTGAATTTCGACCTCTGTGGCCCAGCTATTGACATATTTCATTCTGGTTTTTTCAATATACTCAGCAACAGAGACAAACCCAGGACGCAAGAGACTCTTGTACTTGACAGCGTTCTGTTCAAGTTCTTTTACTACTGAAAGCCGAATTTTACGATGATTCTTTTGTGTTCCAGTCACTGCAAGTGAAATTGCCCGAAAATAACAATTGCCATCAGCAACAATGGATTCATTTTTGCATGGGAGACCTAAAAAGCTGTTTGTTGTCAATTGGGAGGTATTTAATTGTTCAAAAGCCACATTGATTTTTTGGCAGAGAGCCTGGCAAATGTCCTTCTCAATTGGATTGAAATACAATGGAGTTTGTTCATGGCCAATAAACTGAACACCTTCAATGACCTCCTCACTGTTGGATTTATCAGTTCTGTGTTTTTTGGATCTGCGGATGCATTTACTCTTTGGAGATCCTGCTTTAACCCTAGGCTCACTGGCATCTGTTGACCTTGCCCGCTTTCTAATGATCACATTTGTATCTGCCTTAGTGACAACAACTCCACTGATTTCAAATGAATTATCTTTACTGTCAAATACATGAGCCAAATGACAAAAGTGAGAATGCAATTCAGAAACAGACCTGAAATAACACACAACACTACTGCCATCTGCGTCTACAATGCCAGTTTTGCTACGAGAATGAGAATCAACGACAGCATACAAACCATTATCATGAATGATGGAACACGTGGTCTTGCATAAAGTGAATAGACAAGTGTCATACTGTGACAACATTCTCTCTAAACCATTTCCCAAACTAACAAGAACCTCTTGATCAATAAGCTCCCCACTATCTAGACCAACAACACCAGAAACACAGTCACCGTACTGAAAGTGAAATGTCTGACCTTCAATGTCCCATTCCTTTGGCAGATTTGAGACAAGCATCATATAAGACCCCGGGGTAATCTTTCTGTTCTCTCTGCAGTATACATACAATGCATCACCCAAAACAAGGACTCTATCCAGGTCCTGCTTCTGCCATGAAGACACAGGACATGCTACATGCTTTGCAAGACTCACTAATGCTATTGGTGCACACTGAAAACCGGGATACATGAAGCGATCATTCCCCTGGTGAAATGATCCACTGATGTTCTGAGGCACAGACTTACCAGACTGGAGATCTGCTTCTGATCTGAGATCAGCTTTCCTCTCAGACAAGCCAGCACCAAAAGAAACATCACAAATTGGCTTGTCTTTACCCGGAGAGCAGCAGATGCATGGACCGCTGTTCTTGGTCCTCTTCGTCTTCTTGGTCATCTTGGATGGAATGTGATGACTCTTCTCAGTCTATGAAAAAAAAAAATGACCTGAATATCTTATATCTAAAATTACTATTGATGAGAACCTGTGGTGGTGGGTAAATATGATAAATTGAATACAACTTATTTTTTCCATGTCAGATAATTTGCTGTGAAACTATTGTCACTGATTATCTTTCATACATGTTTAATACATAGCTGCACCTAATCATTGTAAATACAAACCAGGTTCTTCGCCAACACATCAGGGAGCGCGTCCACATCAGCACTGGTGCGTGATGCTCCAGGCGTCACCCCCACAACTCCTGGCTCCACCTACATCAGTAAATTTGTCAAATGCATGAAAAAAAATGTTTACTGTGGTAATACTACATTTCAAACTTAAAGATCCCATGACATGGTACTTCTTGATGCTTTTATATGGCGCCTTAGTGGTTCCCTAATACTGTATATCAGTGTTTCCCAACCTTTTTTGTCTTGTGTACCCCCTGAGCCTTTTTGTCATACCTCGAGTACCCCCTCACTCATACGTGTTGATAATTCTCGAAAAGTAGAACGTGATTATTTCATCTCTTTAATTTGAAATTTTAATTCTCAGGCCCTATTCAGAAATATGGTTCTAAACGCTTTATTCTGGGCATGTTGCTTGAATGCAAATGAGGAGGAGAGAGACAGAGACACAGTTTCCTGGTTTGGCTCCATGTGTGTAAGCAGAGGAACGGGAGACGCGGACGGAAGAAAGGAGACATGAGCCCTGTCCCAATTCACATGGAGAAGCCATTTGCAAGTCCAGCTCTGTATTGTCCCATGAAAAAAACACTCACAGGGGGTGACATCCAGACGGGAGGTGGAAACCTTTCCCCGAGTGTGACGTCAGAAAATTCCCTTGTCCAAAATCGCCCGTAAGGGCTGTCTTTTTTTTTCAAACGTAGAAAAGGATCGCAATTGCTCAGTTTACACATTTCACAACTTTTAGCCATGGGAGGGGGGGCTAAACAGGGTAGGGGAGCTCACATTAACATTCAAAAACCTCAGAAAGTGAAAATTTCATGCCATGGGACCTTTAACAATACCAACCTGATCCTCACGCAACATGTGTGCAGCACTGGTAGGTGACGTTTCAGGAGTCCCCACCACTTCAACCTCCTTCTGAAGAACAAAAACAAGAAAATTCATGTTGTCATTCATGTAATTTTGGTTTGAGGCTCTTTGATAATACAGTCAAAAAGTTTTCATGTTTTCTATCTGTTACTTTATTTATTTTATTTATTACTTATTATTATGTATCATAATAGTTTGTGGGGAAACAAAGTTGACAAAAGTGTATCACATCTGCTGTCCATGTCCAGAAATTAAAATTATGACCACACAGCAAATTCTTATTAAATATTATTATTTAACAACTGCATGTGCAGTATTACATAAAAGGCAAATATCTGGCCAGGCACATCACAGCTTTGGGGCTGAAGCTGATGCAGGCTTCACAGTCTTAACCTTAGCACCTATAAATGTATTTATTTACAGTTCTCGTCTTGTTACATTCCATTCAAAGATGAAATAATATTCAGAAATTGTTCCACTTCTTTTTTCAGAATTGTACATACCTGCTGCTTGGGCTGGCTTCTCTTGGAGGCAGCAGCTTCAGAACATCTGACATGAGTTGCCTGAAAAAAATAATATATCTATAAATGCATAAAACAGTATTTCCCATACATCAAAATTTCTATATATAAAATGTATCAAAATTATGAGATTAGGTAGTGTTTTTAAAATGCCAGACACTCAAAACAAACCTTCTGCTGAACCAGCCGCCTCTTGGGAAGCCCTGGGGAGTGCGCAGAACTTCCAGGCTGGTCCGTAAGAGCAGTAATAAAATGTAAATGACAACAGTCTTAATAACAATTACTGAGTATAAAATACAGATCAAAAAACATTTTACTTTATTTAACATAAAACATTTCTACTCAATAACCTTACCTTCTTTTCAACAGAAAAGCAGGC
Source organism: Paratrypauchen microcephalus (assembly GCA_036785185.1). Taxonomy (NCBI): domain Eukaryota; kingdom Metazoa; phylum Chordata; class Actinopteri; order Gobiiformes; family Gobiidae; genus Paratrypauchen; species Paratrypauchen microcephalus. The sequence continues at coordinate 439,563 of JAVJIX010000312.1, read as the reverse complement.
AGTGCACTCAGCATCAAGGTCAGATGGAATGAACTTGTCCATCTCTTTCAAAATGGCGGTGCTGAAATACACCGGTGAAAGCGGGATCGAAAAGACTGACTCCACCTGTTAAAATTAGGTTTGATCTAAATACATCACAAGACTCTAGGAAGTGTTGCCAAAATGCCACACACTCAAACAAACCTGCTCTTGGTGAACCAGCCTCTTAGAATCCCCTGGGGAGTGCACAGGGCTTTCACGTCGGTTCTTCTGCAAGGGCAGTAATAAAACAATCTTAAAAACAATTCATGAGGTACATTCATGAGGTTATGACAAGACACTAGCCTCACCTTCTTTTTCCGTGTGACCACCACCATCTGATTGGCATCAGGAGGTGGTGGCCGTGGCCGAGGGGCAGGGCCTGTCACAACCAGCACTGTTTTGACCTGCCTGGTTGGTGGGGAGGGCACTGGAGCTTGTGGGGATGGTCTGGGGGTGTCCATCTCCAACTGTAGGTGTGAGACAGTCCAAAGCAACTGGCCAAGCATGTCCATGCCACCATCAGTATCACTGAGATGGACCTGCAAATGATACAAAAGAAAACAATTATCATTTCCACTGCATATTAGATACTTGCATTTCAGAACATTACTTACCCCATCCCTACACCACAGGTTGAGGCGGTTCATTGGAAAGTAATCCACAATAGAGTAGTACTTGATACCTTCAGTAAAAGAAAAAAAAAGAAAGAATGTTATACATACAATGTTATACACATACACACGAGAGATTTCATAAAGACACATAGAGACACACGTACTCATGCGTGCCGCCACACGATGGTACTCCTGGCGCAGATGATTTTGCAAATCCACCTCAACATTTAGGCGAGGTGGAAAATCCAGGACACAGACCTCAAAACAATATTTTAGTTTAAATATTTTGTTAAAATGAGAGAGTAGAAAGCAATCAAATCTGTTTCAAGCAAGGACTTAACCAGTCTAAACCAGCACTATAGTAGGATCTAACAAGGTTTAAAGGAAAAGTAACGTTATTTTACAATCTGAGCCTTCTTTCAGTAATAAAACAAGTCGTTTGACTCACCCATAGCACGTTGGTGTCATTTGGAGCTGTTTGGTAAAAGTTATGTTGTTGCGTATCCGTTAGCGTGAGTACTCGGGGCATTACTTTGCGGTCTCCAAATAACACAAACTTTAGCACTTTTCAAATCATAGAAGCCCGATGTCTTAATCTACGATTTCTTTTGAAGCAAAAGTGGCCGGTAATCCGAGATTTATCCATAGTTTTCAGCTTTGCGTTTCATGTTTGGGTCCCGGGAGCTGAGAGCACAGTCCGCGCATGCGCACCGGCCTCCTCATCTACTCGAAACTATGGCTAAATCTCGGATTACAGGCCACTTTTGACCACACGAAATCGTAGACTAAAGACATCGGGCTTCTATGATTTGAAAAGTGCTAAAGTTTGTGTTATTTGGAAACCGCAAAGTAATGCCCCGAGTACTCACACTAATGGATACGCTACAACATAACTTTTACCAAACAGCTCCAAATGACACCAACGTGCTATGGGTGAGTCAAACGACTTGTTTTATTACCGAAAGAAGGCTCAGATTGTAAAATAACGTTACTTTTCCTTTAAAGCCAGAATTACAGCTTGATTAAACCAGTTCTAAATTAGTAGGCTATCTAATGAGAAGAAACGGGAGAACGTGTACACCTTATCTTAATTAATTACTAGTCTAAGAATTGTTAATCTACACAACTTAATTGACTCAATAGTATTTACCCCAACACCCTCTTGTCAACACAGTACTTTTTTAAAAGATTGTGCATGGAGTAAACATGATAACAGGAGAAGTTCAATTTGTCAACTGGACAAAGTTTGTTTGGTTGAAAATGTTTCGCCACTCATCCGAGAGGCTTCGTCAGCTCTAATAAGAATACTGGTAAGACACTTGCTTATATCTTGCTGTAGGGAGGAGGATATAAGCAAGTGTCTTACCAGTATTCTTATTAGAGCTGACGAAGCCTCTCGGATGAGCGGCGAAACGTTTTCAACCAAACAAACTTTGTCCAGTTGACAAATTGAACTTCTCCTGTTATCATGGATTCTACCTGGACGACTGAGGGACTTTTCACGCATGGAGTAAACAATTTTGGAAATATGGTACCTTTGTCCAGCGGCTACAAGCGGTGGCAAGGTACCGACCGAAGTCGGCTGCAGCCTCATCGATAGTCCTGCTGGCCGTCAGGTTGTTGGAGGGAGCGGTGAGCAGAACAAGAGAGGGAGAACGATCCACCTGTATGTGCCTGATCTCCCTCTCAAGCTCCGCGGCTGCAGCTCCCGGGGTGGAGCTGAAACCAAAGATGATCTTCCCCTGTGGTATCTGGGCAAAGCCATCGATGAAGTGTCGCAGATGAGAGGCCCCGACAACCAGAACAAACTGAAAAAATTAAGATTTAAGAAAGTTAAGATTTTGTAAACTGCATTTACAGTTAAAAGGTCTTACCTTCTTGTCAGGGTCCTCCGGAGGTATCACCAGCTTGTGGCTCTTTCCAGTGACCAGAGACTTTGGCCAGTTACGCACTGGGAAGCGGTAGCCAGTGCCAAACCCTAGAAAATTATTATTAGTAATATTGTTAGAGTTAAAAGGACTTACCTTCTTGTCAGGCTCAAAAACAGCAGGCGGCTGCTGCCGTTCTGCCATTCTTCGCCGAGCCGCCTGGGAACGGCGGAATGACTTTCCACGAGGCATCTGAAGAAAGTTAAAATGAACCATTTAAATTGTAATACGGCAATGTAGTAATCAGATATGTTTTAAAGCTTGTGTACAGCTGTTTTAAAGCAGTTGTTAAAGGTCCCATGGCATGAAATTTTCACTATTCTGGGGTTTTTGAATGTTAATGTGAGCTCCCCTAACCCCCGCTCTGTCCCTAGACTTGATGATGAAGAAAAGAGTATGTTTTGGCTCCTTCATTCGAGCCTCTGAAACAGCAGTAGTTTAATTTTATTTTCTTTGGAAATGTCAGACGCATACGAGTGTTTTTTTCATGGGACAATACAGAGCTGGTCTTGTGAAAAGTTTATTACGATCGCTTCTCTCCTTCTCCACTCTTACACTCACAGAAGGCACAGGGACTTTGTCCTCTGTTTTTGTCCTCATTTGCAATCAAGCACCACGCCCAGAATAAAGTAGAAAAATAAAATAAAAAATAAAGAGAAGGATTCATTTGCAGTACAGTGGTACCTCACCTTACGAATGACCCAATAAACGAAAATTTCAAGTTACGAAACGCCTTCACGGTAAATTTTTGTCTTTAGATACGAATGAATTTCAAGTTACGAAACGCGAAATCTCAAAAATTCAAATATGCGCGCTCAGCCACACACATTATACGCTTTTCTCAGACTGGATTTCAACTTTTCTCACATTTGTCTCTGTTTAAACACTCAAACTTTCATAGATTTTCAACAAAACGTATCAATATTGAAGTGGGGGGGGGAAACTGCGCGGTCACGTGTGCGCAGCATGACCCGGCGCAGAGCTGACAGCAGGACTAGACCAAGATCTAAACCTGGACTGGACCAGGACTAAACCTGGACTGGACCAGGACTAAACCTGGACTAAACCTGGACTAAACCAGGACTAAACCTGGACTAAACCAGGAGGAGCCGCGCTCACATGCGCTCAGACTGCCTGCGGTCCCCGCCTCAGCTGTGACCCGTGAGAAACCAGGAAATAGACCCGCACGCGGCGCTTTAATCCACCTGGTCTAGTCCTGGTTTAGTCCTGGTTTAGTCCTGGTCTAGTCCTGGTTTAGTCCTGGTCCAGTCCAGGTTTAGATCTTGGTCTAGTCCTGCTGTCAGCTCTGCGCCGGGTCATGCTGCGCACACGTGACCGCGCAGTTTTCGACCCCCTACCGCTTCCCCCCACACTTCAATATTGATACGTTTTGTTGAAAATCTATGAAAGTTTGAGTGTTTAAACGAGAGAAAAACGTGAGAAAAGTTTAAATCGAGTCTGAGAAACCAATCAGGACAGAACACATTGTTACACTATAAAAAAGTTACACTATAAAAAAAAAAAAAAACTTGGATCGGGGCCTTGGAACGAATCAGGCTTTTTCCATTGAAATAGCTACTCAACTTACGAATTTTTCACGTTACGAAACCACTTCTGGAACAAATTAATTTCGTAAGGTGAGGTACCACTGTATTAGGGAACCACTAATGCGCCATATAAAAGCATCAAGAAGTACCATGTCATGGGATCTTTAACCAGGTTTAAGCTAAAGGCAGGGGTAAAGTGGGTCTACTCTACACCAAGTTTAAAACAGGACTAAACTAGACCAATATCACATCTAAAACAAAACAAATCTAAATATATGCAGTTAAAATACAATTCTTTCAACTTACATTATGAACAATCGTAATATTCATCAGTTTGTCTACTTTAGTCGTGTTGCAGAGAGAAAAAAATTTTTTCCTACCTTTAGATGTGTTGAAGAGAAGTCCGGGAGAGCTGTAATCCACAAGATGAGAAGATTCTTCTTTTCTAGGTCCAAGACACGATCTTCACACAAGATGGAGATGTAAAATCCGAGATAGAGTTGTGAAAGCTTCTTGAATCGTCCAAAAAAGGATTCACTCAAGTCGCAGAGGAGAACGTGCTATAGCAGATACCATAGACGTTCAGTCGGCCACACCCTGTTAGGTCCTACTTATACTCTTCTATCACCCCACCACCAGTGCAGCTGATTGGCTGTCTGGCTGTTACCAGGCCACAAACAGCCAATCAGAAGTGTAGATGGATTGAGTGTGTGTGTCTTGGGTGTGGCTCGGGTGTGGCTCTACCCCTCCCCCACGTGCAGCTCCCTCCCTCCCCTCCTCTCCCTCTCCTCCTCTCCTTCCCCGCGTGTGCATTCCCCCCTCCCCTTTCTTCCCCCTCCCCTCTCCTCTCCTCTCCCTCTCCTCCTCTCCTTCCCCGCGTGTGCAGTCCCCCCTCCCCTTTCTTCCCCCTCCCCTCTCCTCTCCTCTCCTCTCCTCTCGTGAGTGCCCTGTGTGCTCTGTGTGTTCTGCACATGCGCACAATGACGTATCATGACGTATCAGGAAGAAGGAGGGTTTTCCTGCCCGATTCGGGCTTTTTTTTGGATTATTTATTTTATTTACAACAGACACGTATTTTGACAACGAAGGCAATTTTCAGCATGATAAATAGATAGATAGATAGATAAAGATAAAAAAAAGTAATAAATAAATAAATAAATAAATAAATAAATAAATAAATTATACAGCCAAAATCAGATTAAAAAAAATACTAAACCAGGCCTAAGGAGGACTAAAGCAGGTCTAAACCAGGACTAGGATTTTCAGGTCTAAACAAGTAATAAATAAACCAGATCCGGACAAACTCTCTTCTCTGCACGGCAACAGAACACACAAAATTCCACCGCAAGACTGAAGCATGCTGATTGGCTGTCTATTAGTGCTTTATGATTGGCCCTGAACAAAACTATAGTCGGGACCAGGTCTAACCTAGAACTAACCAGGTCTAAGAAGCCAAAACCAGATTGAAGGAACCCTGGACATTAACTTTAAATAGGCGCAATAGCGCCCCCTAAGGAGACTGTATGAAATAACAAAATATTATAAAATGTAACATGCAAAATTTGGTACACACATTCGTGACATGGTCTCAAAATAGTCAATGATGCCCACATGCCATGTCCCATCGTGTAGCCATGGCAACAGGCTCGCCAATAGGATGCCTGACGAAAACACTGGTGTGGCTAAACAAAATTTTGTACACACATATATCATGGTAAGAAGAACAAAAAAAATATATATTGTGACCACACCCCCTGCCAAAATGGAAGTCCATCATCTTGGATTAATTATGTGGGACAAATGTCATAATCTAATTTTATGTAGTCATCTAATTCTGCCATATTTTAATTTATGAAACTTTTAAAACAGCCACAATCTCAAATGTGGGCAAATCTTCAAAAAGACACATTTTCCAGGAAATACAGGAAAATCTCAATGATGACCCCGGGCATCTCCCATCATGTTGCCATGGCAACACGCCAAACATCTGTCCTTGTCATTAGGATTCTCTGGAAAAACTTTGGCGTAGTCAAACAAAATTTGGTACACAGATGCATCATGGGAAGATAAACAAAAAGTATATTATACCGTTGCTAGGCAACCAACCAGCCATTTTGGATAGACTATGTGACCTGGTGGCGAAGGCGCCATTTCCTGTCAAACTTCGACGAGTGATAATTCGCACATACTTTGGCTGATTTTACTCAAACTTGAATCGTTGGTGGACACCCCGGCCCTACACAGATTGATATAAGAAAATCTCAATTGACCGTAATAGCGCCCCCTAGGGAGATTGCATGGAACAGGAAAAATTTACTTTGCCAGAAACACACCAAATTTGGACCATACATTCGTGACATGGTCTCGATCAAAAATCTCAATGATGACCCCGCGGCATCTCCCGTCATGTTGCCATGGTAACAGGTCAAACAGCTGTCCCTGCCATTAGGACGCCCGGCAAAAGCTTTGGTGTAGCCACACCTAATTTAGTACATATATGGCTCATGGGAATAGGAAAATGGCGCGTTAGCGCCACCCCCCCTGCGAGTGCAAGCGAGGGCCGATCATCGCCGCTTGCGGCTATATTTATTATTATTATTATTTATTCTTATTATTTTCCTATACACTTTTTTCAGGTTTCGGGTACTTCCCACCGACGAAAACTCACGAAATTTTGCACAAAATTCAAGAACGCCAAAAAAGGAATTTACAAATAATCTGTATTAAAAAATCTTTAAAAATGGCTCGACAGCGCCACCTGGAAAATCAAAATACATTGCGCCTATGGCTATACCCGAAAAATGAACTTTGTCGTAGACAAATGAAATTCGGGTGGTGGATAGGTCATGTCGTTACAAACCAAAAAATATATTATGCCGTTGCTAGGCGACCAACAGGAAGTCGGCCATTTTGGACCGAGCACTTGACCCGGCGCCGAAGGCGCATTTTCCTGTCCTCGTATTTTAACGAACTCCTCCTAGGGTTTTTGACCCAGACTCACCAGAATCGTGCTGTATCATCTAGACAAGTGGGACATTAAAAGTTGTTAAAAGCGTTCTAAAAGAGTGAACGGTGTTTCCGTGACAACGCCACAAATTTCGGGTTCGTTTTTGCGGCTCGCCATCAAACTTCGACGAGCGATAATTCGCGCATACTTTGGCCGATTTCACTCAAACTTTAATCGTTGGTGGACACCCCGGCCCTGAACAGATTGATATAAGAAAATCTGAAATGGGTGCTATAGCGCCACCTAGGGAGATTGCATGGAAGCGCAAAATTTTACTTTGTCGTAGACATACCAAATTTGGTACACATATTCATGACGGGGTCTCGATCAAAAAACTCAATGACACCAACACGCCATGTCCCATCGTGTTGCCATGGCAACAGGCCAAACTTCTCTCCTTGCCAATGGGACACCCAGGAAAAACTTTGTCGTAGCCAAACCAAATTTGGTACACAGATGCATCATGGGAATAGGAACAAAAAACTATATTACACCGTTGCTAGGCGACCAACAGGAAGTCGGCCATATTGGAACGAGCACGTGACCCGGCACCGAGGGCGCATTTTCCTGTCCTCGTATTTTAACGAACTCCTCCTAGGGTTTTTGACCCAGACTCACCAGAATCGTGCTGTATCATCTAGACAAGTGGGACATTAAAAGTTGTTAAAAGCGTTCTAAAAGAGTGAACGGTGTTTCCGTGACAACGCCACAAATTTCGGGTTCGTTTTTGCGGCTCGCCATCAAATTTCAATGAGCGATAATTCGCGCATACTTTGGCCGATATCACTCAAACTTTAATCGTTGGTGGACACCCCGGCCCTGAACAGATTGATATAAGAAAATCTGAAATAGGTGCTATAGCGCCACCTAGGGAGATTGCATGGAAGCGCAAAATTTTACTTTGTCGTAGACATACCAAATTTGGTACACATATTCGTGACGGGGTATCGATCAAAAAACTTAATGACGTCAACACGCCATGTCCCATCGTGTTGCCATAGCAACAGGCCAAACATCTGTCGTTGCCAATGAGATGCCTGGCAAAAACTTTGTCATAGCCAAACCAAATTTGGTACACAGATGCATCATGGGAAGAGGAACAAAAAAGTATATTACGTCATTGCTAGGCAACCAACCAGCCATATTGGATAGACCATGTGACCTGGTGGCGAAGCCGCCATTTCCTGTCAAACTTCGACGAATGATAATTCGTACATACTTTGGCCGATTTCACTCAAACTTGAATCGTTGGTGAACACCCCGGCCCTGAACAGATTGATATGAGAAAATCTAAAATGGCCACTATAGCGCCCCCTAGGTAGATTGCATGGAAGTGTAAAATTTTACTTTGTCGTAGACATACCAAATTTGGACCACACATTCGGGACATGGTCTCGATCAAAAAACTCAGTGACACCCCCACTCCGTCTCGCATCATGTTGCCATGGTAACAGGCCAAACATCTGTCCCTGCCATTAGGATGCCTGGCAAAAACTTTGATGTAGCCACACCTAATTTGGTACACAGATGCATCATGGGAATAGGAACAAAAAAGTATATTACACCATTGCTAGGCAACCAACCAGCCATATTGGATAGACCATGTGACCTGGTGGCAAAGGCGTCATTTCCTGTCAAATTTCGACAAGTGATAATTCACACATACTTTGGCTGATTTCACTCAAACTTCAATCGTTGGTGGACACCCCGGCCCTGAACAGATTGATATGAGAAAATCTAAAATGGCCACTATAGCGCCCCCTAGGGAGATTGCATGGAAGTGTAAAATTTTACTTTGTCGTAGACATACCAAATTTGGTACACACATTTGTGATAGGGTCTCGATCAAAAAACTCAATGATGCCCCCGCGCCATCTCCCATCATGTTGCCATGGCAACAGGCCAAGCATCTGTCCTCGCCAATGGGACGCCTGGCAAAAACTTTGTCGTCGCCAAATCAAATTTGGTACACAGATGCATCATGGGAAGAGGAACAAAAAAGTACATCACGCCATTGCCAGGCAACTAACCAGCCATATAGGATAGACCATGTGACCTGGGGGTGATGGTGCTACTTCCTGTCAAACTTCGACGAGTGATAATTCGCACATACTTTGGCTAATTTCACTCAAACTTGAATCGTTGGTGGTCACCCTGACCCTAAACAGATTGATATAAGAAAATATAAATTGGCCGTAATAGCGCCCCCTAGGGTAAGCGCATGGAACAGAAAAATTTTACTTGTGGCCATACCTGCCTGTCAAAGCCTGATCCCGTCAGATCTCAGAAGCTAAGCAAGGCAGGGCCTGGTTAGTACTTGGATGGGAGACCGCTGGGAATTCCAGGTGCCACAGTGGGGCGCCAGTTGCAAAATACTGTCGCTGTGTCCTTAGGCAAGACACTTTACCCACATTTGCCTAGTATGAAAGTGGTGTGTGCCTGAGTGTTGGAGGTGGTCGGAGGGGCCGATGGCGCTGATTGGCAGCCTCGCTTCCGTCAGTCTGCCCCAGGGCAGCTGTGGCTACAAAAGTATCTTACCACCACCAAGTGTGGAGTGAATGAACAATGAACTGTAAAGTGCTTTGAGTGGCATGAAAGGCGCTATATAAATCCAATGAATTATTACTTTGTCGTAGACATACAAGGTTTGGTACACAAATTCGTGGCATGTTGTCAATGAAAAAAGTCAATGACACCCACATGCCATGTCCCATTGTGTTGCTATGGCAGTAGGCCAAACATCTGTCCTCGCCAATAGCATGCATGGCAAAAACTTTAGCATAGACACACCAAATTTGGTACATATATGCATTATGGGAATAGGAACAAAAAAGCATATTACGCCGTTGCTAGGCAACCAACGGGACATTGGCCATATTGGATAGACCATGTGACCTGGTGGCGAAGGCGCCATTTCCTGTCCTCATATTTTTATTCATTCAATTTATCGATTAATGTTTGCACCCAGCATTTAAAAGAACAAAAATATACACAAACAAAAAGAAAATAACAGAACAGTGCAGGAAAGGCTTATAATTGACCCTCCTCTTAAAATTATTGACATTCAACACACATGCATCCAGATAACACAAACTCACACGTGCACCCACACACACACACACAAAATAAAACCACCTGTGATTTAATACATGTAAGTTCGAGCTGTTTATTGTCATACTATGGAACATTCCAGTCAGAGCAATGATAGTAGATCCAAAGAAACAAGCAGGTGACGGACCCTGCACCAGAACACTTGCAGAGTGCACCTTTAAGCTTTCATCTTGTCAACTGTCATCATTTTGTGACAATTCAGCAAAATGACAAGAACCTATAATTATTATAATGCAAAATATTTATAAAGCTTATTTACTGTAATATCATTGGGTGTTTTGAACCTAATTCCACCAATTACCTTTTGTGCTGCGGATCAATGCATTTATTGAAAATGTTTCCTGCCAAAATGACTGCCCCAGACTCACTATAATGTTACTGGGACATACACAAGAAACAAATAAAGACACACATTCAGCCAGTGTATAACTAAAGGATACCTTTAAAATACTACTCTTGGAAAAATGGGTCCCAAACTTTTCGTAGTCATGTACCCCGAAACCTTTGATGAATCTTATCAAATTAAAACAAGGGCAATATGGGAGCACAGGTAATTAAATGGTCTTTGGATAGACTAGCCTACATTTGTTACGCATTATAACCCAGTGCACATAGTGCTGTGTAGACTTTTGATACAACAGTCCATATATAAACAATATAATACAATATAACAATATAAACAATATAATACAACAGTAATAAAACAACAGTGTGTATATATATATATATATATATATATATATATATATATATATATATATATATACACACACACACACACACACAGTAATGACCTGAGGCTTTTCTACTCTTCAGGAACCTTTTATTGCTGAACAGATCTCAAGTCTCATTTAGCATTAACAGCACACCTAATGTCACAGTGCAACACCCCAGCAACTTTCTTAGTTAACTTCTAACCGACACTTGCCACACACATGCACACACACTCTCGTACCCACACACATGCGCACACCAGCAAACCACTTAAAGGCACATACACATAAAACATCAGTAGCTAACAGAATACAATTAAGCCCAGTTATCACAATACTATATATTTTTAATGCTACTTGAAATTTTATTTAATGTTTTTTTAATAAGGCTTTAATTTCAACAGAATCCATTTAATGACTGTTAATGCTTTTTAATGCCCCGCATAAACCCTGCTTATTGATATTTCATAAGAAAGTGCAATATAATTAATAGTAATATAATATACTAATATATAATATTAATATAATTAATTATTAATATAATAAATATAACTAATAAGTAATATAATTAACTCTAGAATCTGCAAACCACCAATAGGAACAAAGCAAAATACGCCCCACCCCCCTCCCAAACCAGAAGACCGTGATAGCACCCCTATAAAATCAAAATATACTGTGCTTATGACCATACGCCATATTGCTTGTCATAGATGCACCATTCATGTCTCCTGTAATGCAAGTTTTTGTAATTTGCACATACCTTGTCACATACCTTGTCACATCATGATGGAAAAATTGACTCTTGATGGAAAAAGTAAATCATTGCCACATCCCATGTCTGATCGTGTTGACATGGTGATGTCCCAAAAATACACATCCATGCCCCAACACAAAATGTGTTGTCACCAAACTGAATTTGTTGCACATATTTATCAACATGTTTGGAAGCACAAAATTACATGACATTATGATTTGTGACAAACAGTAATGCACCTTGGATTGATCACATTCTCCCTTGAATATGCACCTTTAAAATTTTATTAAAAAGAAAAAAAGGCCACAGCCCACCTCACATCTTGTTGCCCAGAAGAAATGGCTCAAATATCAACCAGTCAGTGGGTTGTCCCGAGGTCTGAAACTCTCCCTTACATTAGTTGTAGCCAAACCTAATTTCAGGCACACATTTTGACAAAACCATGTGCACTCTTGATTTGAACATTTTGCATCTTAAGAAATTGACGATGTCTAAATAAATAAGTGAGAGCAACAGGGAGAGAGAGAGCGCGACAGGGAGAGAGAGAGAGATAGGGAGAGAGAGAGAGCGCGCGACAGGGAGAGAGAGAGAGATAGGGAGAGAGAGAGCGCGACAGGGAGAGAGAGAGATAGGGAGAGAGAGAGCGCGAGAGGACCAGCGCCACACGTCTAAAGCAGGACTAAACCAGGTCTAAACCAGGACATAAGCCGGTCCAAACCACACCACGTCTAAAGCATTTATACAAGGAATGCATTTAAGTCAGTTTATAAAGACATCTCTCCTTTGAGAAACGATGGTTTATTAAACAATTAAAGGAACTTGTGGAGATACTTTATCATAATGTGAAGAGTCAAATATTTAACCATTACACACATACAAGGCATTTATAGGTGAGTAAAAACAGCTGTCAGTGTACTCTCAAATTATGTTCCCTTTTTGCTGAAGCAGGTGACAATCCAAAATGAACAAATTATCTTTGCAAAATATGGTGGAATACCGCTGCTTTACTGCAGTACAATAGTATATTCTCATAGTACATGTAATTACTATACACAGCTCCAGCGCAGTGTTATCAAGAGACCCAAATAAGTGGCACATTTCACCATGATTCAAATGTTTGAAGAGACAGAAAAACATTCAAATAAACTTATGAGCCAATGATATGTTTTCAGTTTTGTCTCACACACTTGTTAAGGTCATATAAGGCCACATTTATCATGGGACATTTCCTCAGCTGTTTAGGTGCTTCTCAGCTAAGATGAAAAACTACCATTTTACCATTTCAGAAAATGAAAAGTTAAACCTAAACATCACTATTAGGACACATTAGGGACAGCAGCAGACCGCACGAGCAGGAGGGCGGCCTGGTGTGACCAGAGAACCCACAGGTCTTGTACAGTCAGTGGAAACCCCACAGGTCTTGTACAGTCAGCGTGTACAGTGACCCAATGTACTTGGACCACTCAGTGTGATGAATCCCTTGTCTTCTGGAGGAGGTGGAGCAGAATGGGCTTTATGTCTGATTGGTTCAAAGTCCTGTCCTGAACAGTGAAAACCTGTAATGACACACACATTAAGAAAACTACAAAACTATGTTCACATGTACATTCAGATCCAAAGGCCGTTTGTATAAATCAAACAGATAAATTAATAGAGGAATCCCACACATTTGGGAAAGGTGTATTTTCACCATTTAAATAATGAATTCAATATGAGCATGATTCATTTGCAGCCCTTATTATAACTGGAGTAATAAAGCAACATGTAACATACCTAAACAGGGGCAGGAGTCTGGGCCAGCACAGCTCCAGCGCACTGTTGGCTTTACTTTGTCATCTGAATTTGACCCATTTCATGACGCATGAGCATCTTATCAGCCAACACTTCTGTGGCCCCAGCAGTGGAGGCTGCAAATGAGAAAAGAAAATTCATATAAAACATTTCAAACATTTTTCTCATTGTTATATTAGATGTGATGGACATAACAGACACAGTGTCTAGTATCTACACCAGTGTCTGCACCTGTTCAATGAGCCTAATGTCCATCTTAAATCTGACCTGTCCAGTGTTATTTACTCTTCACTTTACAAACATGCAGATTGTAAAAAACAGATAATGTATTCCCAGAATGAAATGCATATGATGGAGGCTTATATTACATGATTTACAAGTAAATATAAACTTTGATATAGTCAAACTGTGTCTTTTAAGTTTAATGTATGAAATAATGTGTTTTTATCTTACCTCAGAGCTACAATGGCCAAGTGTTTATGTGTGTCCATGAAAACGTCCTCGTCGAAGCTTCATTAATCCCTCCGTGGTCTTCTTTTCCTCTGACAGGAAAAACATTATTAGTGTTTGATGTAAATCTGTCCAAATACGAAGGTTTGAGCAGACTTTTTATCACGTTACCTGTAGATTATTAGCAAAACTTTTAGCTCAAAGCTCAGAGATTCACACAAATTAAAACAAATTAATTTGATAGTTTTGTGGTTTATGGACGTATTTCTTCGTTTACAGTTGTGTTAGTGATGATTTCCTGAAGTTAAAAGCGTGTACTCACACGTTTTCTCCGCTCTCTGGACGGTCTTTTTGCTTTGTATTTTCGAACATCTGTCTGCCGCCGCGTGGTGCATGATGGGATATATGACGGTGCGAAATGTGCTCGGATGTGCCCTTCATTCACGGCCCAATCTCCATGGAAACGAGGGCGGTTTTCAGGCCGCATTTGAAGTGTGCATGGAAAAGAAATAAGACAGCACTATTATCACATACAAAACACCAAGGCGAGATAATAACAAAACAAATACATTACTTTTCTAAGACGCTGAAATGTTCCATTGAAGAAACATCCAGCTATCAGAGCACTGAGCTGATGAACGTGTTCCTGGAGCCTGGGCCTGGAGACAAAGACTGGAGACAAAGGGGTGTGAATACACTCTCTCAAATATATGTCTGGAACAGTACCTTCTGTTATTAACTAGGGAAAGTCAAAATTGGCATAATACCTTGATTTTTAATCTTAAAATGCAGTCTCCTTCCATCACTCAGCTCTTACTTGAGAACCTGAAGACCACACTTTGTATCTTTTAAGTTGGTAACCTTATCTTGGGAGGTGGCTGTCGTGTGATGGCCATCACAAGTAACAAAAAAAGTTGTCAAAGACTGAAAGGCTTGACTGCATGATAATCCTAGTACATTACAATTGTCTCTACAGTCTTAAAATACAAAACATACACTCACTGGCATGTCAATAGGAACTTCGAACAGGAAAACTGTCTCCCTCCCATACAACATTATATGTGAATGTAGTTTAGTGAAGATGGCTACTTTTATTCACCAATGCAAAAAATGATTAATACATCTTGTAAACAAGGGAATCTCAACATTTTTTTTTTGCTTACACTACAATTACACTACATCTATACATTTACCTTTTGCTTTGCAATGGCTGTGCAACAGCCATAGATCTTCCAGTTCTCTGGCATCTGCCACACTCCGAGACCTTTAAGAAAATTGTCATGATAAACAAATTAATAATGTCCTAATCTAATTGGCTGAACAAAATGAGTCCATAACATAACACAGAAATAAATCACATCCAACACATACCCATCTGTCAATATCCACTGAGATGCCAACCCAGTAAAATCTGGAGCATATGCTGCATGTCCCTCAATTGGTGATGAATGGAATTCAATGAACAGTGATCTGGCTTCATCCCTTATTTGGATCACTCTTCTAGTATCTCCGCAGAAGAGCTGCCCATCTGCAGTGAACAATCACAAAGTGAGAAACAACAACATTTTCCGAGACATGGATATATTTGAACACACCTTTGCCTACTTACCCTTTAGTGTAAACTTCTGAGAATGCCTCCTTGAGCTCAACTTCTGAGACTTGGTATAACCTTCTGGGTATTCCCCCCTAGTCAGGAACTCAAAAACCTACTTGGAGGACTAAATCAGAACCAAGTCAAACCACATCAGGACTAAAGCTGGACCAAACCACGCCAGGTCTACAAGCAGGTCTAAACCAGCCCCACTCTAGGACTAAATCAGGACCAAGTCAAACCACATCAGGACTAAAGCCAGACCAAACCACACCAGGTCTAAAACAGAACTAAACCACGACCACACCGGGTCTAAAGCAGGACTAAACCAGGTCTACAAGCAGGTCTAAACCAGCCCCACTCTAGGACTAAATCAGGACAAAGTCAAACCACATCAGGACTAAAGCTGGACCAAACCACGCCAGGTCTACAACCAGGTCTAAACCAGCCCCAGTCTACGACTAAATCAGGACCAAGTCAAACCACATGAGGACTAAAGCCAAACCAAACCACACCAGGTCTAAAACAGAACTAAACCACGACCACACCGGGTCTAAAGCAGGACTAAACCAGGTCTACAAGCAGGTCTAAACCAGCCCCACTCTAGGACTAAATCAGGACCAAGTCAGACCACATCAGGACTAAGGCCGGACCAAACCACGCCAGGTTTACAGCAGGTCTAAACCAGCCCCACTCTAGGACTAAATCAGGACCAAGTCAAACCAGATCAGGACTAAAGCTGGACCAAACCACGCCAGGTCTACAAGCAGGTCTAAACCAGCCTCACTCTAGGACTAAATCAAGCAAGTCAAGGACCAAGTCAAACCACATCAGGACTAAAGCCTTCCTTGGGGTACACATCACTGAGGATCTGTCCTGGACACTACATACAGACACTGTGGTTAAGAAAGACAAAGACTCTACTTCCTGAGGAAGTTGAGGAAGTTTGGTATGAACACCAGCATCCTCACAAACTTCTACAGGTGCACCATCGAGAGCCTGCTGACGGGCTGCATCACTGTGTGGTATGGGAACTGCACTGCTCAGAGCCGCAAAGCACTACAGAGGGTGCTGCGAGCGGCAGAGGTCATCATTGCAGCAGTCTCCCCTCCATCCAGGACATTTACCACAGCAGGGGTCTGCGTAAGGCACACAGCATCACTAAGGACCATACTCATCCGGCACACCAGGTCTAAAACAGAACTAAACCACGACCACACCGGGTCTAAAGCAGGACTAAACCAGGTCTAAAGCAGGACTAAACCAGCACAACACCAGGACTAAAACAGAACTAAACCATGACCACACTAGGACTAAAGCAGGATCACACAAGGACTGATGCAGAACAAAACTAGCATCAGACTTGGACCAAATTAAACCAAAAGATCAAACACAGAACCAATATTTAAGTAAAGAAAAGTACAAAGCTTCAATCGCCTTAGCATAATCACATGATTATTATATATATTTTTGGATTATATTATTGATTATTACATGATTAGATACACAGAAAAAATATAAATACATAGTATAATAAATAAATGACCAACAGCGATACATAATTTAACTAGTCAAATACTTAAAAAAACACGCAATCCCTTCATGATCAGAGAAATATGTTGGCACCACCACAGAGTGAACCTCAAAGGTTGTCGTTTTAACAAATACATGGTCAATTAATGTTCCTCTCTCTGTTGTAGGACATTCAACATGCTGACTATACCCTTGATCAAGCATAAATTTAGACCATTTTGAGGCTTTCTGTATATTGTCATTAAAGTCTCCCACAATAACAATTGTTTCACTTTTATAATGTATCCAATTAAATAACTTTTTCATATTTTTGATGAACAATGACATGGGATAAGATGGGGGACGATAAATTACAACAACTAAAATATTGTAAGCCAAACAGTTGTATGCTACACATTCTAGATCAACATTAGGTACTGTGACTTCATAAGCTACATTTACGTCACAGTACACACCAACTCCCCCGTGTTGTTGGCTACACAACGCCACAAGTGCTGGGTCGGTACTACATTTATAACTATCACTACGGGGACGACTATGAAACTGAAATCCATCCATCTGAACAGTGTCTAAACAAGAGTCACCCCTTAGCCACGTCTCTGTTACAGCGATGCAGTTAGGCTGCCAAGGCTGTGTAGCGAATGCCAAATCTGACACATGTCTGTGTAATCCATGCACATTCATCAAAAATAATGTAAAGTCTTGCACACTAGTGATGGGCCTAGATATGTAATCTGTCATGAAGGATGGCATATAATGGAGTGCAAATTTAACATGATCATTGCAATAAATGGATTTTTGATCAAACTTTTGGATTATGAGCCCGGATAATGTTCTAACTCTGCTCAACGCGACATAAGCCTGACCGGCTGTGAAAATTTTGTCGAGGGACACGACCGCACTATCAACAGAAATGCCTTGAACCTTGTGAACAGTACAGGCCCAAGCAAGTCTGAGAGGAAACTGACGACGAATGCCACCTTTTTTATTTGCTCGTTCTTCCTCTGGTTCAATGCGTGTGCATCCAATTAGATTTGGTGTTGGGGGTATATACCGCTTTCTTTTTTGAACACCAACATTGACATCATCAAATAAAACATAAACGGCAACCGGAAACCTTTCATTAGACCACACTATATCTTTTACTGTACCGCATAAACCATTAACTAGGCCATCATTTACATCAATATTTTTACATAACATAACACGCGCACCATTACCCAATAATAGCTGTTCTGACAGGCACGTGTAAGGCGCATCACTATGGGGGACTATCCTTGCCTCTAATTTCCCAGTCTTCTTATTGAGTCCAAAGTCCTGTGCATGTATTTCAACATAATCTGGGCAAGTGCGGATAAGTTTTTTGGCATTGTAGTCATCCACTTGTTGATTTCTTGGGAAAATGTGTAGTGTGTCTGGTTCCTCGCCAGTTTCACAGCGTCTTAAAATTGTAATGTCACTGCTTAACATGGGTGTAGTTCTAGAACGAGTTCTCAATCGGTTTAACAAACTGGCAAATATTTCATCTTTTTGGCGGACAATTGTTCTTAATTCAACACATGAAAATAAACTCGTCCAGAAGTTCACGCCTTCAATGTCTTTGTATAGGGGTTTCCCTTTAACGGGTGCCAATTGATAAAAGTCTCCTACAGCAATGATGGCTACATTGCCAAATGGAGAAAAGTCACCTGTTTGCTTGATTTGTCTTAATCTACCGTGAATATATGTGAGCAAATTGTGATCAACCATAGATATTTCATCAATAATCAAAATTTGTAAATCACAATACTTTACACGCAGAGAATTTAACTTTTCTTCACCTAAAGGGGAGTAGGGCAAACTCAAAAAAGTTCCAATATGAAATGTTGTGTGGATAGTAGCTGCGTTTAAATTATAAGCTGCCATCCCAGTTGGTGCAGTTAACAGCACACTAATGCTATCAGGATTTCGGCACAGAGGGGCCAATAACCTCATTGCCTCATACTGTATGGCTTTTATCAGGTGACTTTTCCCCGTCCCCGCCCCACCAGTAATAAATACATGCAATGGATCAGGATTATTACCAGCTACTTTATCCAAACACCAAGCACGGATTTTATAAAAGATGGCCAACTGTTCTTGATTTAATGTACGAACTAAATCCAAACCCTCTTGTCTACTCAATATATTACTACGCTTTTCTAAATGGAATATTTCTTCCTGACATACAGCTAAATCAGGAATGGCAAGTGGTTCTTCTTCAAGATTTCCAAGTCGTTGATGTTCCATTTCATTTATGCAGTCCATTCTTTCAGACTCTTGTTCTGGGCATAAACGTGACCACGCATTTTCCACGTCTGGATTAAGGTCAACTTCTTTCTGGAGCTCCTCTAAATCTTCTTTAACTGTTTCAAATTTGCGCCTGTTTGATTTTACAACAGAACATACGCTACGCATTGAACCATTGGAAAACTGAACATTACCATTTTTATAAAACTGCAAGAACGACGCAAAGCTTTCCGGCTTTAAATGGTGACGATAGGGCGCAAACAATTCAATCATACTTCTGTAATACTGTTCTGGGTTTTTTGTTTTTGAAAAACGCGCATAACGAATGACTGCTGCTTGAGTCCGGGACCGTTTAACAATAAATCCATGATCAAATTGTAGTGGGATTGAGTTTTTAGATTTTTCACCTTTTGTTAGTACACGATATTCAGATGCAAATGTTGCCATACACATGTCATTGAACACACTATTGTTGGGACGGTTCTTATATCTATCAATAATGTTTAACATCCAGATATCGTCTTCTCGATCTGTTTCATCAATGGTATTTAAGGGCCTGCTCATTCTAACTATGTTCTCTCCTGTGGGTATAAACACAACTTTTCTGGAACATTCTTTTAAATGCATATTGGTAAGTAAATAAACTGCTTCCTGTGCAGACACCTCTCTGTTATGTAGGAAAACAGAACCAATTTTTTTCAGGGCACCTTTGGCATCTAAATTTCCTTTGCGGGCTTCTTTTTGGGCCATACTTAACAATAATCCCATTTCTCTTTCAGATTTGGAGATATATGAGATTATATAAACAATACAAGCGTATGGGTCCACAACATACTGAATGTCAAAATTTGCATTCCACATTTTGAGAATAAAACGACTATACTGATTATTCCAAATCTCAGAAATATTTCTCTTTAAAACAATATGTGTGCGTCCTCCCAAACAATTATATGCTTTTTCATATACTTCCTGATTAAACCCAAGGGATTCAAATACAGCATCAGGACAGTCATAAGGACAGTTATCCATCAGGCTGATTTTTTTCACATTGGACACCATCTCCACACCTTGTGCTGTAGGCATTGTTGTATGGCAGATACACTCCACCTGATTATCACGTGTACTAACGTCAGTTTTGTCAGGGTGACATTTTGGGCATTTGGGTTTTGGCTCAGATTTTTTAAAGAAAGTGCGTGAAGATATAGGACGCGGGAAATTAAAGCGGCATTGTGTTTTATTTTTTTTACAAGTTTTTGAGTGTCGCTTAGAATGTTGCTGCACAGACGTGACTACTTCATACAAAGGATCGTCTTCGGCTGGCAGCTCACATGTGACGTATTTATCAATAAACTCAATCACTTCTTCATCAGTGTTTTCATGAAGTTTGGGTGCATTTTTTACCCAAAACAAACAGTGTACATGAGGGGAACCTCTCTGCTGGAACTCAACCCGATAGAAATAATCAATAATTTCGCCAATGGGATGTGACGGAGACATTAGTACTTCCTTAAGAAATATATGCCAGCGATAGTCAAACATCCTGGCCGCGATTACCGGGTTACGTCTTAAGAGTTCACAGCGCTCGGACCACTCTAGGTCTTCTACTGTTTGCAATCGACCTTCATGTCTCAGGATAGTGTTAAGTAAATTTTTCCAGCGCATATCAGCACTGGAAAATGAACAGAACCAGGTTGGGACCCCTAACTGGCGCACCATCGCTACCAAATCACTAGACGCCGATTGCCAGTAGGCTGGACTTCCTCTTATAGGTTTAAGAAACCGGTATCCACTGTCATGCTCCAGCATCGTTCTCAGAGTTTCTTTAATATTTGATTCATTGCCCTGAGAAAATGTAACTGTATCACCTTTTCGAAGTGCAATGGATACGCTTGAAACTACTTGCTGAAGAACGGATATGTAGTATGCATAAAAGAGATACAGTAAACTCCTTGAAAATCGTCCATCGGCATGCATTATTCTGTTATTTAAATAACGCATCAAAGTTATCCGTACAGGTCTCTTATCATGAAACGTAAACTGACCGCGGGGAAAGAGACATGGAAAGCACTTGGCTTCATTCTCACGATCTGAGAGTAATTTCACTGGATTGTTACCCTCTGTTGGAGCCAGATTTAAAATACCATCCAAGTACTGATCCAATATTTCTTGACCTAAATCCAGGGGCAAAGAACAAGTGTCCTGAAATACACAGTATCGCTGTTGGTCATGCAAAAGTTCATCATTAAGAGCTTCGTCTTCAGTTTTTTCATTTTCTTGCTCTGAAGTCGGCATTTTCTCATCAAGGAATGGGTCTTCTTCACAAAATTCGCTCATATCATCTTGAAAGACTTCATCCATTTCTTCTTTTGAAAATTCATTTACCCATGTTTCATCAAATTGTATGTCCTTAAAAAACTTATTTATCCTTTTTAAACACTTAATGGCATGTTTTATACGAATTGTATCAACAAACTGAAATTCATAATGGCCTTTATATGTCAGTTTACGTTTTAGCTTTACTGGCAACAATACACCACCCAAGTCAGAGCGCGGCAAAATATTTACAGTCTGAGTTAGGTTTGAAGGGCAGCAGACTATTGGCCCATGACAAGCTCTCTGCCCTCCTCTGGGTAAAGCTATTATCTTCATCATTGCTACATTGGGGGATACCAGAAGTTCTTCTACACTGTTTAAGCATGACAGTTCTTCTGGGATGGGGTCTAGTTCTAAGTTATTAACTGCACTTTCAGCTGGAGTGTCACCTCTTTTTATCTTGCGGTGACACGTATAACATATCCAGAGTTTACCTTTGGCAGTTGTTTTTATCGGGCATGGACTGACACAGTGACTGCTACATTTATGCAAATATGTGTCCTTTATACACTTATTGGCTGCAATTAATGATTTTTCTTTCTTTGCATAGTTATCCATGTTACAATGTATAACTGAATTTTCAAAAAACATTCTATGGCACACAGAACAGATGAATTCTGGGCCCTTCTCAACTTTAGTCAAGAAACTCTCCATGACATATTCTAAGTCCTTTAATTTGAGTTTGTGGAGTTTCTTGGTCATTTTTATTGTTTCTTGAATACGCGTTTTGTTTTCGCTATTATGATATCGTGTTTTACAACTAATGATTTTTTCCTTTCTGTATACTGGGTCTTCGTATTTTTCTTTACTTGCAGCTTTTAATCTCTCCCGATGTGAATGACTTTTCCGGTACTTTTCCTTGCTTAGGGCTTTTACTTTATCTCTATGCAATTTATCAGTGCTGTATTTTTCCTTACTGTAAGCTTTAACGCTTTTTTGGTGGGATTTATCAGTACTGTATTTTTCTTTACTGTAAGCTTTAACGCTTTCTTGATGGGACTTATCAGTACTGTATTTTTCTTTACTGTAAGCTCTAACGCTTTTTTGGTGGGATTTATCAGTACTGTATTTTTCTTTACTTGCATCTTTTAATCTTTCCCGATGTGAATTACTTTTCCAGTACTGTTCCTTGCTTAGTGCCTTTTTTTTATCCATATGCAATTTATCAGTACTGTATTTTTGTTTACTGTAAGCTTTAACGCTTGCTTGGAGGGACTTATCGGTACTATATTTTAGAATGCTCATGGCCTTGAGTTTGTCTCTGTGCAGTTTGTTTGTTTTATACATTTCTTTAGTTCTGTTTTTTAACTTGTTTCTAAAATTCAGTTCTTGCCAGTACTTGTTTCTTTTTATAGATCTTACATACTGCCTATACACAGCTTTCTGTGCATACCATTTTCTGAAATTTTCCCTCCATTTCTCTCTGCGTTTTAGCTGTTTAGCATGTTCACTATTTACTAGAGAGATTTCCCGGAATCTAAAACTGTATCCACTTTGATTAAGATCAGTTTGACAAAGGCCGCAACAGCTTTTCCCCTCTGAATCTTTAACACACTTTACAACTTCATAATGA
Source organism: Paratrypauchen microcephalus (assembly GCA_036785185.1). Classification (NCBI taxonomy): domain Eukaryota; kingdom Metazoa; phylum Chordata; class Actinopteri; order Gobiiformes; family Gobiidae; genus Paratrypauchen; species Paratrypauchen microcephalus. Next base: position 416,289 of record JAVJIX010000312.1, on the reverse strand, counting down.
TTGTTATTGCAGTTTTCCAAGTATATACCTTGGCTTGACAACAATTTGCCATTACACTTGTACTGCAGCCAGTTTCCATTAAAAAATGTATATATATTTAACCCCAAATAGTCAGCTGTTACCTGAATTTCAAGCTCCGTAGCCCAGCTATTGACATATTTCATTCTGTTTTTTTCAATATACTCAGCAACAGAGACAAACCCATGACGCAAGAGACTCTTGTACTTGACAGCGTTCTGTTCAAGTTCTTTTACTACTGTAAGCCGGATTTTACGATGATTCTTTTGTGTTCCAGTCACTGCAAGTGAAATTGCCCGAAAATAACAATTGCCATCAGCAACAATGGATTCATTTTTGCATGGGAGACCTAAAAAGCTGTTTGTTTTCAAGTGGGAGGTATTTAATTGTTCAAAAGCCACATTGATTTTTTTGCACAGAGCCTGGCAAATGTCCTTCTCAATTGGATTGAAATGCAATGGAGTTTGTTCATGGCCAATAAACTGAACACCTTCAATGACCTCCTCACTGTCGGATTTATCAGTTCTGTGTTTTTTGGATCTGTGGATGCATTTACTCTTTGGAGATCCTGCTTTAACCCTAGGTTCACTGCAATCTGTTGACCTTGCCCGCTTTCTAATGATCACGTTTGTATCTGCCTTCGTGACAACAACTCCACTTATTTCAAATGAATTATCTCTACTGTCAAATACATGAGCCAAATGACAAAAGTGAGAATGCAATTCAGAAACAGACCTGAAATAACACACAACACTACTGCCATCTGCGTCTACAATGCCAATTTTGTTACGAGAATGAGAATCAACGACAGCATACAAACCATTATCATGAATGATGGAACACGTGGTCTTGCATAAAGTGAACAGACAAGTGTCATACTGTGACAACATTCTCTCTAAACCATTTCGCAAACTAACAAGAACCTCTTGATCAATGAGCGCCCCACTATCTAGACCAACAACACCAGAAACACAGTCACCGTACTGAAAGTGAAATGTCTGACCTTCAATGTCCCATTCCTTTGGCAGATTTGAGACAAGCATCATATAAGACCCCGGGGTAATCTTTCTGTTCTCTCTGCAGTATACATACAATGCATCACCCAAAACAAGGACTCTATCCAGGTCCTGCTTCTGCCATGAAGACACAGGACATGCTACATGCTTTGCAAGACTAACTAATGCTATTGGTGCGCACTGAAAACCGGGATACATGAAGCGATCATTCCCCTGGTGAAATGATCCACTGATGTTCTGAGGCACAGACTTACCAGACTGGAGATCTGCTTCTGATCTGAGATCAGCTTTCATCTCAGTCAAGCCAGCACCAAAAGAAACATCACAAATTGGCTTTTCTTTACCCGGAGAGCAGCAGATGCATGTACCGCTGTTCTTGGTCCTCTTCGTCTTCTTGGTCATCTTGGATGGAATGTGATGACTCTTCTCAGTCTATGGAAAAAAAAAATGCACTGAATATCTTATATCTAAAATTACTATTGATGAGAACCTGTGGTGGTGGGTAAATATGATAAATTGAATACAACTTATTTTTTCCATGTCAGATAATTTGCTGTGAAACTATTGTCACTGATTATCTTTCATACATGTTTAATACATAGCTGCACCTAATCATTGTAAATACAAACCAGGTTCTTCGCCAACACATCAGGGAGCGCGTCCACATCAGCACTGGTGGGTGATGCTCCAGGCGTCACCCCCACAACTCCTGGCTCCACCTACATCAGTAAATTTGTCAAATGCATGAAAAAAAATGTTTACTGTGGTAATACTACATTTCAAACTTAAAGATCCCATGACATGGTACTTCTTGATGCTTTTATATGGCGCCTTAGTGGTTCCCTAATACTGTAGTGTTTCCCCACCTTTTTTGTCTTGTGTACCCCTGAGCCTTTTTGTCATACCTCGAGTACCCCCTCACTCATACGTGTTGATAATTCTCAAAAAGTAGAACGTGATTATTTCATCTCTTTAATTTGAAATTTTAATTCTCAGGCCCTATTCAGAAATATGGTTCTAAACGCTTTATTCTGGGCATGTTGCTTGAATGCAAATGAGGAGGAGAGAGACAGAGACACAGTTTCCTGGTTTGGCTCCATGTGTGTAAGCAGAGGAACGGGAGACGCGGACGGAAGAAAGGAGACATGAGCCCTGTCCCAATTCACATGGAGAAGCCATTTGCAAGTCCAGCTCTGTATTGTCCCATGAAAAAAACACTCACAGGGGGTGACATCCAGACGGGAGGTGGAAACCTTTCCCCGAGTGTGACGTCAGAAAATTCCCTTGTCCAAAATCGCCCGTAAGGGCTGTCTTTTTTTCAAACGCAGAAAAGGATCGCAATTGCTCAGTTTACACATTTCACAACTTTTAGCCATGGGAGGGGGGGCTAAACAGGGTAAGGGAGCTCACATTAACATTCAAAAACCTCAGAAAGTGAAAATTTCATGCCATGGGACCTTTAACAATACCAACCTGATCCTCACGCAACATGTGTGCAGCACTGGTAGGTGACGTTTCAGGAGTCCCCACCACTTCAACCTCCTTCTGAAGAACAAAAACAAGAAAATTCATGTTGTCATTCATGTAATTTTGGTCTGAGGCTCTTTGATAATACAGTCAAAAGGTTTTCATGTTTTCTATCTGTTACTTTATTTATTTTATTTATTACTTATCATTATGTATCATAATAGTTTGTGGGGAAACAAAGTTGACAAAAGTGTATCACATCTGCTGTCCATGTCCAGAAATTAAAATTATGACCACACAGCAAATTCTTATTAAATATTATTATTTAACAACTGCATGTGCAGTATTACATAAAAGGCAAATATCTGGCCAGGCACATCACAGCTTTGGGGCTGAAGCTGATGCAGGCTTCACAGTCTTAACCTTAGCACCTATAAATGTATTTATTTACAGTTCTCGTCTTGTTACATTCCATTCAAAGATGAAATAATATTCAGAAATTGTTTCACTTCTTTTTTCAGAATTTTACATACCTGCTGCTTGGGCTGGCTTCTCTTGGAGGCAGCAGCTTCAGAACATCTGACATGAGTTGCCTGAAAAAAATAATATATCTATAAATGCATAAAACAGTATTTCCCATACATCAAAATGTCTATATATAAAATGTATCAAAATTATGAGATTAGGTAGTGTTTTTAAAATGCCAGACACTCAAAACAAACCTTCTGCTGAACCAGCCGCCTCTTGGGAAGCCCTGGGGAGTGCGCAGAACTTCCAGGCTGAGCAGTAATAAAATGTAAATGACAACAGTCTTAATAACAATTACTGAGTATAAAATACAGATCAAAAAACATTTTACTTTATTTAACATAAAACATTTCTACTCAATAACCTTACCTTCTTTTCAACAGAAAAGCAGGCAGTGCACTCAGCATCAAGGTCAGATGGAATGAACTTGTCCATCTCTTTCAAAATGGCGGTGCTGAAATACACCGGTGAAAGCGGGATCGAAAAGACTGACTCCACCTGTTAAAATTAGGTTTGATCTAAATACATCATAAGACTCTAGGAAGTGTTGCCAAAATGCCACACACTCAAACAAACCTGCTCTTGGTGAACCAGCCTCTTAGAATCCCCTGGGGAGTGCACAGGGCTTTCACGTCGGTTCTTCTGCAAGGGCAGTAATAAAACAATCTTAAAAACAATTCATGAGGTACATTCATGAGGTTATGACAAGACACTAGCCTCACCTTCTTTTTCCGTGTGACCACCACCATCTGATTGGCATCAGGAGGTGGTGGCCGTGGCCGAGGGGCAGGGCCTGTCACAACCAGCACTGGTTTGACCTGCCTGGTTGGTGGGGAGGGCACTGAAGCTTGTGGGGATGGTCTGGGGGTGTCCATCTCCAACTGTAGGTGTGAGACAGTCCAAAGCAACTGGCCAAGCATGTCCATGCCACCATCAGTATCACTGAGATGGACCTGCAAATGATACAAAAGAAAACAATTATCATTTCCACTGCATATTAGATACTTGCATTTCAGAATATTACTTACCCCATCCCTACACCACAGGTTGAGGCGGTTCATCGGAAAGTAATCCACAATAGAGTAGTACTTGATACCTTCAGTAAAAGAAAAAAAAAGAAAGAAAGAATGTTATACATACAATGTTATACACATACACACGAGAGAGATTTCATAAAGACACATAGAGACACACGTACTCATGCGTGCCGCCACACGATGGTACTCCTGGCGCAGATGATTTTGCAAATCCACCTCAACATTTAGGCGAGGTGGAAAATCCAGGACACAGACCTCAAAACAATATTTTAGTTTAAATATTTTGTTAAAATGAGAGAGTAGAAAGCAAATCAAATCTGTTTCAAGCAAGGACTTAACCAGTCTAAACCAGCACTATAGTAAGATCTAACAAGGTTTAAAGGAAAAGTAACGTTATTTTACAATCTGAGCCTTCTTTCGGTAATAAAACAAGTCGTTTGACTCACCCATAGCACGTTGGTGTCATTTGGAGCTGTTTGGTAAAAGTTATGTTGTAGCGTATCTGTTAGCGTGAGTACTCGAGGCATTACTTTGCGGTCTCCAAATAACACAAACTTTAGCACTTTTCAAATCATAGAAGCCCGATGTCTTAATCTACGATTTCTTTTGAAGCAAAAGTGGCCTGTAATCTGAGATTTATCCATAGTTTTCAGCTTTGCGTTTCATGTTTGGGTCCCGGGAGCTGAGAGCACAGTCCGCGCATGTGCACTGGCGTCCTCATCTACTCGAAACTATGGCTAAATCTCGGATTACAGGCCACTTTTGACCACAAGAAATCGTAGACTAAAGACATTGGGCTTCTATGATTTGAAAAGTGCTAAAGTTTGTGTTATTTGGAGACCGCAAAGTAATGCCCCGAGTACTCACGCTAACAGATACGCTACAACATAACTTCTACCAAACAGCTCCAAATGACACCAACGTGCTATGGGTGAGTCAAACGACTTGTTTTATTACCGAAAGAAGGCTCAGATTGTAAAATAACGTTACTTTTCCTTTAATGCCAGAATTACAGCTTGATTAAACCAGTTCTAAATTAGTAGGCTATCTAATGAGAAGAAACGGGAGAACGTGTACACCTTATCTTAATTAATTACTAGTCTAAGAATTGTTAATCTACACAACTTAATTGACTCAATAGTATTTACCCCAACACCCTCTTGTCAACACAGTACTTTTTTAAAAGATTGTGCGTGGAGTAAACAATTTTGGAAATATGGTACCTTTGGCCAGCGGCTACAAGCGGTGGCAAGGTAGCGACCGAAGTCGGCTGCAGCCTCATCGATAGTCCTGCTGGCCGTCAGGTTGTTGGAGGGAGCGGTGAGCAGAACAAGAGAGGGAGAACGATCCACCTGTATGTGTCTGATCTCCCTCTCAAGCTCCGCGGCTGCAGCTCCCGGGGTGGAGCTGAAACCAAAGATGATCTTCCCCTGTGGTATCTGGGCAAAGCCATCGATGAAGTGTCGCAGATGAGAGGCCCCGACAACCAGAACAAACTGAAAAAATTAAGATTTAAGAAAGTTAAGATTTTGTAAACTGCATTTACAGTTAAAAGGTCTTACCTTCTTGTCAGGGTGTTCCGGAGGGATCACCAGCTTGTGGCTCTTTCCAGTGACCAGAGACTTTGGCCAGTTACGCACTGGGAAGCGGTAGCCAGTGCCAAACCCTAGAAAATTATTATTAGTAATATTGTTAGAGTTAAAAGGACTTACCTTCTTGTCAGGCTCAAAAACAGCAGGCGGCTGCTGCCGTTCTGCCATTCTTCGCCGAGCTGCCTGGGAACGGCGGAATGACTTTCCACGAGGCATCTGAAGAAAGTTAAAATGAACCATTTAAATTGTAATACGGTAATGTAGTAATCAGATATGTTTTAAAGCTTGTGTACAGCTGTTTTAAAGCAGTTGTTAAAGGTCCCATGGCATGAAATTTTCACTTTCTGGGGTTTTTGAATGTTAATGTGAGCTCCCCTAACCCCCCGCTCTGTCCCTAGACTTGATGATGAAGAAAAGAGTATGTTTTGGCTCCTTCATTCGAGCCTCTGAAACAGCAGTAGTTTAATTTTATTTTCTTTGGAAATGTCAGACACATACGAGTGTTTTTTTCATGGGACAATACAGAGCTGGTCTTGTGAAAAGTTTATTACGATCGCTTCTCTCCTTCTCCACTCTTACACTCACAGAAGGCACAGGGACTTTGTCCTCTGTCTTTGTCCTCATTTGCAATCAAGCACCACGCCCAGAATAAAGTAGAAAAATAAAATAAAAAATAAAGAGAAGGATTCATTTGCAATACAGTGGTACCTCACCTTACGAATGACCCAACAAACGAAAATTTCAAGTTACGAAACGCCTTCACGGTAAATTTTTGTCTCTAGATACGAATGAAATTTCAAGTTACGAAACGCGAAATCTCAAAAATTCAAATAATGCGCGCTCAGCCACACACATTATACGCTTTTCTCAGACTGGATTTAAACTTTTCTCACATTTGTCTCTGTTTAAACACTCAAACTTTCATAGATTTTCAACAAAACGTATCAATATTGAAGTGTGTGTGGGGGGGGGGAGAAAACTGCGCGGTCACGTGTGCGCAGCATGACCCGGCGCAGAGCTGACAGCAGGACTAGACCAAGATCTAAACCTGGACTGGACCGGGACTAAACCTGGACTAAACCAGGACTAAACCAGGACTAGACCAGGACTAAACCAGGACTAGACCAGATGGATTAAAGCGCCGCGTGCGGGTCTATTTCCTGGTTTCTCACGAGTCACAGCTGAGGGGAGCAGCGAGGAGGCAGTCTGAGCGCATGTGAGCAAGAGCCATGCAAGAGCCGCGGCTCCTCTAGACCTCCTCTAGACCTGGTCAGGTCTAGAGGAGGTCTAGACTAAACCAGGACTAAACCAGGACTAAACCAGGACTAAACCAGGAGGAGCCGCGCTCACATGCGCTCAGACTGCCTGCGGTCCCCGCCTCAGCTGTGACTCATGAGAAACCAAGAAATAGACCCGCACGCGGCGCTTTAATCCATCTGGTCTAGTCCTGGTCTAGTCCTGGTCTAGTCCTGGTCTAGTCCTGGTCTAGTCCTGGTTTAGTCCTGGTTTAGTCCTGGTCCAGTCCAGGTTTAGATCTTGGTCTAGTCCTGCTGTCAGCTCTGCGCCGGGTCATGTGCGCTATCACACGTGACCATGCAGTTTTCTCCCCCCTCCCGCTTCCCCCCACACTTCAATATTGATACGTTTTGTTGAAAATCTATGAAAGTTTGAGTGTTTAAACGAGAGAAAAACGTGAGAAAAGTTTAAATCGAGTCTGAGAAACCAATCAGGACGCAGAACACATTGTTACACTATAAAAAAGTTACACTATAAAAAAAAAAAAAAAACTTGGATCGGGGCCTTGGAACGAATCAGGCTTTTTCCATTGAAATAGCTACTCAACTTACGAATTTTTCACGTTACGAAACCACTTCTGGAACAAATTAATTTCGTAAGGTGAGGTACCACTGTATTAGGGAACCACTAATGCGCCATATAAAAGCATCAAGAAGTACCATGTCATGGGATCTTTAACCAGGTTTAAGCTAAAAGCAGGGGTAAAGTGGGTCTACTCTACACCAAGTTTAAAACAGGACTAAACTAGACCAATATCACGTCTAAAACAAAACAAATCTAAATATATGCAGTTAAAATACAATTCTTTCAACTTACATTATGAACAATCGTAATATTCATCAGTTTGCAACACGGCTAAAGTAGACAGAGAGAAAATAAATTTTTCCTACCTTTAGATGTGTTGAAGAGAAGTCCGGGAGAGCTGTAATCCACAAGATGAGAAGATTCTTCTTTTCTAGGTCCAAGACACGATCTTCACACAAGATGGAGATGTAAAATCCGAGATAGAGTTGTGAAAGCTTCTTGAATCGTCCAAAAAAGGATTCACTCAAGTCGCAGAGGAGAACGTGCTATAGCAGATACCATAGACGTTCAGTCGGCCACACCCTGTTAGGTCCTACTTATACTCTTCTATCACCCCACCACCAGTGCAGCTGATTGGCTGTCTGGCTGTTACCAGGCCACAAACAGCCAATCAGAAGTGTAGATGGATTGAGTGTGTGTGTCTTGGGTGTGGCTCGGGTGTGGCTCTACCCCTCCCCCACGTGCAGCTCCCTCCCTCCCCTCCTCTCCCTCTCCTCCTCTCCTTCCCCGCGTGTGCATTCCCCCCTCCCCTTTCTTCCCCCTCCCCTCTCCTGTCCTCTCCTCTCCTCTCCTTCCCCGCGTGTGCAGTCCCCCCTCCCCTTTCTTCCCCCTCCCCTCTCCTCTCCTCTCCTCTCCTCTCCTCTCGTGAGTGCCCTGTGTGCTCTGTGTGTTCTGCACATGCGCACAATGACGTATCATGACGTATCAGGAAGAAGGAGGGTTTTCCTGCCCGATTCGGGCTTTTTTTTGGATTATTTATTTTATTTACGACAGACACGTATTTTGACAACGAAGGCAATTTTCAGCATGATAAATAGATAGATAGATAAAGATTTAAAAAAAAGTAATAAATAAATAAATAAATAAATAAATAAATAAATAAATAAATAAATAAATAAATAAATAAATAAATAAATAAATAAATTATACAGCCAAACAAAATATTATAAAATGTAACATGCAAAATTTGGTACACACATTCGTGACATGGTCTCAATCAAAAATCTCAATGATGACCCCGCAGCATCTCCCATCATGTTGCCATGGCAACAGGCCAAACATCTGTCCTTGTCATTAGGATTCTCTGGAAAAACTTTGGCGTAGTCAAACAAAATTTGGTACACAGATGCATCATGGGAAGATAAACAAAAAGTATATTATACCGTTGCTAGGCAACCAACCAGCCATTTTGGATAGACTATGTGACCTGGTGGCGAAGGCGCCATTTCCTGTCAAACTTCGACGAGTGATAATTCGCACATACTTTGGCCGATTTTACTCAAACTTTAATCGTTGGTGAGCACCCCGGCCCTACACAGATTGATATAAGAAAATCTCAATTGACCGTAATAGCGCCCCCTAGGGAGATTGCATGGAACAGGAAAAATTTACTTTGCCAGAAACACACCAAATTTGGACCACACATTCGTGACATGGTCTCGATCAAAAATCTCAATGATGACCCCGCGGCATCTCCCGTCATGTTGCCATGGTAACAGGTCAAACAGCTGTCCCTGCCATTAGGATGCCCGGCAAAAGCTTTGGTGTAGCCACACCTAATTTAGTACATATGTGGCTCATGGGAATAGGAAAATGGCGCGTTAGCGCCACCCCCCCAGCGAGTGCAAGCGAGGGCCGATCATCGCCGCTTGCGGCTATATTTGTTCTGGTTTTTCTTCTTCTTATTATTATTATTATTTTTCTAACCCCTTTTTTCAGGTTTCGGGTACTTCCCACCGACGAAAACTCACGAAATTTTGCACAAAATTCAAGAACGCCAAAAAAGGAATTTACAAATAATCTGTATTAAAAAATCTTAAAAAATGGCTCGACAGCGCCACCTGGAAAATCAAAATACATTGCGCCAATGGCTATACCCGAAAAATTAACTTTGTCGTAGACACACGAAATTCAGGTGGTGGATAGGTCATGTCGTTACAAACCAAAAAATATATTACGCCGTTGCTAGGCAACCAACAGGAAGTCGGCCATATTGGCCCGAGCACGCGACCTGGCGCCGAAGGCGGAGTTTCCTGTCTTCGTATTTTAACGAACTCCTCCTAGGGTCTTTGACCCAGACTCACCAGAATCGTGCTGTATCATCTAGACAAGTGGGACATTAAAAGTTGTTAAAAGCGTTCTAAAAGAGTGAACGGTGTTTCCGTGACAACGCCACAAATTTCGGGTTCGTTTTTGCGGCTCGCCATCAAACTTCAACGAGCGATAATTCGCGCATACTTTGGCCGATATCACTCAAACTTTAATCGTTCGTTGACACCCCGGCCCTGAACAGATTGATATAAGAAAATCTGAAATAGGTGCTATAGCGCCACCTAGGGAGATTGCATGGAAGCGCAAAATTTTACTTTGTCGTAGACATACCAAATTTGGTACACATATTCGTGACGGGGTATCGATCAAAAAACTTAATGACGCCAACACGCCATGTCCCATCGTGTTGCCATGGCAACAGGCCAAACTTCTCTCCTTGCCAATGGGATGTCAGGCAAAAACTTTGTCGTAGCCAAACCAAATTTGGTACACAGATGCATCATGGGAAGAGGAACAAAAAAGTATATTAAGCGGTTGCTAGGCGACCAACAGGAAGTCGGCCATTTTGGACCGAGCACGTGACCTGGCACCGAGCGCGCATTTTCCTGTCTTCGTATTTTAACGAACTCCTCCTAGGGTTTTTGTCCCAGACTCACCAGAATCATGCTGTATCATCTAGACAAGTGGGACATTAAAAGTTGTTAAAAGTGTTCTAAAAGAGTGAACGGTGTTTCCGTGACAACGCCACAAATTTCGTGTTCGTTTTTGCAGCTCGCCATCAAATTTCGATGAGCGATAATTCGCGCATACTTTGGCCGATTTCACTCAAACTTTAATCATTGGTGGACACCCCGGCCCTGAACAGATTGATATAAGAAAATCTTAAATGGGTGCTATAGCGCCACCTAGGGAGATTGCATGGAAGCGCAAAATTTTACTTTGTCGTAGACAGACCAAATTTGGTACACATATTCGTGACGGGGTTTCGATCAAAAAACTCAATGATGTCAACACGCCATGTCCCATCGTGTTGCCATGGCAACAGGCCTAACATCTGTCGTCACCAATGGGACGCCCAGCATAAACTTTGTCGTAGCCAAACCAAATTTGGTACACAGATGCATCACGGGAATAGGAACTAAAAAGTATATTATGCCGTTGCTAGGCGACCAACAGGAAGTCGGCCGTATTAGACCGAGGACGTGACCTGGCACCAAGAGCGCATTTTCCTGTCCTCGTATTTTAACGAACTCCTCCTAGGGTTTTTGACCCAGACTCACCAGAATCGTGCTGTATCATCTAGACAAGTGGGACATTAAAAGTTGTTAAAAGCGTTCGAAAAGAGTGAACGGTGTTTCCATGACAACGCCACAAATTTCAGGTTCGTTTTTGTGGCTCGCCATCAAATTCGACGAGCGATAATTCGCGCATACTTTGGCCGATTTCACTCAAACTTTAATCGTTGGTGGACACCCCGGCCCTGAACAGATTGATATAAGAAAATCTGAAATGGACACTATAGCGCCACCTAGGGAGATTGCATGGAAGCGCAAAATTTTACTTTGTCGTAGACATACCAAATTTGGTACACACATTCGTGACAGAGTCTCGATCAAAAATCTCAATGACACCCCCGCGCCATCTCTCATCATGTTGCCATGGCAACAGGCCAAACATCTGTCCTTGTCATTAAGATTCTCTGGAAAAACTTTGGTGTAGTCAAAGAAAATTTGGTACACAGATGCATCATGGGAAGAGGAACAAAAAAGTATATTACGTCGTTGCTAGGCAATCAACCAGCCATATTGGATAGACCATGTGACCTGGTGGCGAAGGCGCCATTTTTTGTCAAACTTCGATGAGTGATAATTCGCACATACTTTGCCCGATTTCAGTCAAACTTTAATCTTGGGTGGACACCCTGGATCTAAACAGATTGATATAAGAAAATCTTAAATGGGTGCTATAGCGCCACCTAGGGTGATTGTGTGGAACAGAAAAATTTTACTTTGTCACAGACATACCAAATTTGGTACACACATTCATGACAGGGTCTCGATCAAAAAACTCAATGACGCCAACACGCCATGTCCCATCGTGTTGCCATGGCAACAGGCCAAACTTCTCTCCTTGCCAATGGGATGTCAGGCAAAAACTTTGTCATAGCCAAACCAAATTTGGTACACAGATGCATCATGGGAAGAGGAACAAAAAAGTACATTAAGCGGTTGCTAGGCGACCAACAGGAAGTCGACCATTTTGGACCGAGCACGTGACCTGGCACCGAGAGCGCAGTTTCCTGCCCTTGTATTTTAACGAACTCCTCCTAGGGTTTTTGACCCAGACTCACCAGAATCGTGCTGTATCATCTAGACAAGTGGGACATTAAAAGTTGTTAAAAGCGTTCTAAAAGAGTGAACGGTGTTTCCGTGACAACGCCACAAATTTCAGGTTCGTTTTTGTGACTCGCCATCAAATTCGACGAGCGATAATTCGCACATACTTTGGCCGATTTCACTCAAACTTTAATCGTTGGTGGACACCCCGGCCCTGAACAGATTTCTATAAGAAAATCTGAAATGGACACTATAGCGCCCCCTAGGGAGACTGCATGGAAGTGCAAAATTTTACTTTGTCGTAGACATACCAAATTTGGTACACACATTCGTGACGGGGTCTTGATAAAAAAACTCAATGACGCCAACACGCCATGTCCCATCGTGTTGCCATGGCAACAGGCCAAACATCTGTCGTCACCAATGGGACGCCAGGCAAAAACTTTGTCGTAGCCAAACCAAATTTGGTACACAGATGCATCATGGGAATAGGAACAAAAAAGTATATTAAGCGGTTGCTAGGCGACCAACCAGCCATATTGGATAGACCATGTGACCTGGTGGCAAATGCGTCATTTCTTGTCAAACTTCGACAAGTGTTAATTCACGCATACTTTGGCTGATTTCACTCAAACTTCAATCATTGGTGGACACCCCGGCCCTGAACAGATTGATATAAGAAAATCTGAAATGGACACTATAGCGCCCCCTAGGGAGACTACACTGTACACTGGGGGGTACTGCCCCCCGGGCGCCGAAAGACTGGCTGCTCACTGCTCCTGAAAAAGGATGGGTCAAATGCAGAAGTCAAATTTCTCTCGTGGGTCACTGTGTGTGAGACCAAATAAAGACTTAAATCTTTAAAAAAAATTCAGCAGGAAAACAGCTGACTGTTGATGTATGATGACTGTTTTGCTTTCTCAAATGGTTCAGAAGTAGTAGTAACACAAAAATATTATTCATCTAAATAGATAAAATAAGATAAGACTTTATTGATCTCACGCAGGAGAAATTTACTTGTCACAGTAGCTCCAGGTAGGGACAGTTTGAACAAGAAAGAATGGCATGCAGCAAGAATGGCATAAAGATAAGTAATAATAATAATAAAATAAGTAATAATCGAATAAGTACTAATAATAATAAAACAGTGACAGGGAGAGTAGATAAATAAATAGGCCTTCATATGTGAATTAACTGAAATATAGGCTGTAGTTTTCAAGGCACACTAGTTTCCCAAAATCCATGACCTAAATGTCCTACATTCCTCCTGTTGTTACTCTTCAAGGGACAAAAATAGAAGCAGTTAAATCATTTAAATATTTAGGTATTTTAATTGATGATAGTCTTTCTTTTAAAGCACACATTGATCAACTGATTAAGAAGCTAAGAGTGAAAATGGGCTTTTATTTTAGGAACAAGTTATGCTTCTCTTTTAATGCAAATAAGAGCGTTTTTACCCATTCTAGATTATGGAGATGCTATTTATATGAATGCCCCAACCCAAGCACTAAAACTGCTGGACTCCGTTTACCAGGCCTCTCTGCGATTGATCACAAACTGTAAACCTCGGACACTGTGAACTGTACACATGTGTTGGTTGGGCAGCACTGGACACTCGCAGGTGAAGTCACTGGTACATGTTCATTTACAAAGGGATTATGGGTCTGCTCCCTCCATATCTATGTACATCAGTGGTGAAAGTAGTTTTCATTTCTTACAGGTGCTATAATGTCCAGTGCATCACTTTACCGTTTAAAAAAAAAAAAAAAACACTTGTTTTACCAGTTTTTTTTTTTTTTTTTTACACCTTACATTTTACACCTTTTTCATAGATAAATAACTTTTTAAATACACGTAATTATTTCATATTGTTTTAGTCAGCATAAACCCTCTCTTACAGGTGCAGGCAGCGCGCCGGCCTTAAATCTTCTACCAGTGCGCAGCACCGCCTCGCAATGGTTTAGGCTACTTTCACGGCTACAGTCAAATAAATTTTGACAATCCTTGCTTAACAGACTGCAGATATCTCTGCACGAGAGTTTCGGGTAGCTTTCAGTTATTCTCCAATGACATAGTGTGGTTGTTTGTGTTTTCTACTTAAATAGCGCACCTTACTTTTTTTTCAAATGTGGGTTTTGGCCACCATTAACCATATTCTCTTAGCGGTGCTGCGTACCGGCTGTGAATTTTATACCGGTGCTGCGTTCCGGTGCGCACCGCTTTACTTTCACCACTGATGTACATATATTCAACATAAAACAGATGGACATTATGCTCTGTGATCACAAAACTGCTTTCTGTCCCAAGAGACTGCTAAAGTGACATGTCAATATTCTGCGCCTTCAACATGGAATAATTTACAAAAAGTCTTGAAATTACAAGAACTGACTTCAATAGTTCAGTTTAAATCTATGTTGAAAGGTTTGGAAATTAAATCTATGATTTGTAATTGCTTTTAAGAATCCATTTTGTGATGTGTTGAAATGTTTGTGTGTAAATGTAACTGTGCGTTTGTCTTGACCAGGACTCCCTTGAAAAAGAGATTAGTAATCTCAATGGGACTTTTAAAACTTTTAAACTCACTTGCCTCATTTATAAATCCCTTAATGACCCAGCCTCCCCTGAAGGAATTGATTAAACGTAGAGAAAACAACGTCAGGACTAGATCTGCTTCCAGAGGGGACTGTGAGGGGACATTCAGACGAACTGCCACAGGACAAAACACCATTTCTGTAAAGGGTTGTATGAATTAGAATAGTCTTCCAACAACTATACGAGAGAGCTCTACCCTTATTGCTTTTAAAAAAGAGCTCAAAAAATGGCTCTAAACCAACCAAACCTGTCAACATAGGTGAGGTTCAGTGTGTACGATGTAATGTATTGTTCCGTATATATTATAAATGCTTTTTGTTATTGTTTGTCATGTTGTTGTCTTTAAACACTCTACCTCAACACCTCCGAGACTGCACAGACCTCACCATCTTCAAAAAAAAACAACATCAAGACCCATCTGTTTAAAGCTGCTTTTAATATTTAAATTATTTGCTATTTTTATTCATTTTGTTTTATTTTTTACTGTTTTATGGACTTATTTTAATGTATTGCTCTGTGAAGCGTCTTTGAGTGTCATGAAAAGCGCTATATAAATAACATTTATTATTATTATTATAAATGTCGGAGGACTACGGATGGAAAGTAGCTTCTAGCTAAATCCGGCATATTTACACAATGTCATGAAAATGTACAAAGTGTTCATTAATGTGCACTGTCCTCTTCAAATAAACAAAAAAACAACACCAACCATAACAAAAACACAGGAACCTCTTTGAATATGGTCGTGTATTATGATGATGATGATGATGATTATTATTATTATTTACAGTTGGCCAATTAACCAAACATCAGAACATACTTTTCCTGAAATAAAACCTTTATTCCCGCAGAATGTGTCACACCGCCACCTGTCTCCTGCTCTCTCTCCTATAGTCCACCTCCATCCCGGAGCTTACACAAGCCCATCCCGGGACTGCGCTTTACCGTCCGGCTCCAGCCCCGTGACCTCCCCTCTCCTCCTCCACCCCCCTCCCGCAGAGGATGGTAGCGTCCGGGACGGAGCATCATGGCGATAGACGGTGAGTACCGGAGCGCAACACGGGACAAACTTTACCGGGACGCGAGGACACTACAGCACGTGAGAGACGCTCTTATTTGCGCACACATCTCGCGGTGCGGTGCAGTTTGGGTAAAGGGCTGTTTGCGGCGGACGTGTCGCCGCAGTCCTCCGCGGGACAGCGGCGGGACTGTGGTCAGAGCCCGTGCAGGTGCGTGCGCAAAAACCCGGGCCAACCGCAGCGTGTAGAGGTGTGGATGCGCGACATGTGTCCAGGTTATGTCCTCAGGCGGTCACGTGTGGCTTATAGAATATTTTTAAAGATTATCCACCAAGCTCTTCTAGCTCTTTTCTTTTACCGAGTCTCGTTTTATCCGGATGTGCGTGTTTTTCCTGGCACCATGCTCATTTCCACGCAGCGTCAGTGCGTTAGGATGTGGACAGTGGGGACAGAGCTGTGGACAGAGCTGTGGACAGACCTGGGGACAGTGATGGGGACAGTGATGGGGACAGGGATACAGCAGAGCAGTCCCGCGCTCGCTGCACTCTTATGTCACGTGTGGCCGTGCGTGCTGAGCGTGATGCTGTACGTGTGCATCCTGAATGTACCAGGCAGAATGTTTGCAGAGAAAATACACTCCCTGACAAAAGTATTAGGACGATTGTGTATTTCTGAACTGATAACAAGGCGTATTGGTAATGACAACAAATCAATTTATTGATATATCCTCCTGAGACCTGGACCATTCAGTTGGGTCCTTTATAGTGGACATTGAGTTAAGTTTTGAGATAGATTCTAGTTTGTGGTTTCACTATGATTTAAAAAAAAATATATATATATATAATAATAATAATAATAATAATAATAATAATAATAATTATTATTATTATTATTATTATTATTAATAATAATAATAATAAATAAATAAATAATACATAAATACATAAAAAAGAATATATATATATATATATATATATATATATATATATATATATATATATATATATATATATATATTAGGGCTGGGAATATTAACACGTTAATCGCGATTAGGTTAATGTAAGTTATGATCGCGAACAATTTTTTTAACCGCGATCAGAGTTTGCCAGCATTTTCCGCAATTCTACCATCCATATGCAGCTCATTTGGTTGTATTAATTAAACTCATTGTCGGTTAAACGCGCTATTTTGAGTTTGCTAGTATTTTGTTCCTTCTACGCATCCGTAGGCAGCTCGAGCGGGCTTCAATCATTTATTTACAATTTCTCAAAGTAAGCACTATTACTGGTTCATTGTTACTTTTTCCTTTCTCTGCACTTTTTTGAAATAAAAAAAATGGTGAGAAATACTTTGCATTGTGAGTTTAACTTTAGATTCGAACGGTCTTACTGCAAGATATCAATTTTAAACATGCAAAATAAATCACGATTAATCGCGATTAACTATGAAATTTCTGAGATTAGTTGCGATCAAGAAAATTAATCGTTTGACAGCCCTAATATATATACATAAAAATACAACATAAATAAATACATAAATAAGTAAATAAATAAATAAGAAACTAAAAGGGAGTCGTTTTCACACCAGGAAAGTCCGATAGTTCACTTGCTTTGGTCCAGACTAAATTTTTTTTATTTATTTATTTTTTTTGGTGTGGTTCTCTTTCACACTGCACTTTTTTCCCCAAGCGGACCAACATCTATAAACAAAACCACGTGTGCTGAGGTCGCTCAGCCAATGGACAGAAATGAGCCATGTCAAAACGCCGTGTCCAAACCCGGAAGGAGGAGAATAATAGTGATATGGTTTGCTCAGTTTTTACAGTTCGCACAAATGTTTGAGCAGCATCGTGAGGTTTACACTATTTTACAATCAATGTCCAAACGACGAAGACACAGGGCAAGACGGCTACGGAGGACAGCGCTCATGTGCGCATCAAGTTCTGACTCTTGCTCTTCACGCAAAACGTAAGTAAGCCTCGTAAGTTTTGTTTAGTTTCGTCAGCCTCGGTTTCCCATAATGCTCGACATACGACGGGAGCTCTTTAAGTACAAAAAGCCAACTTGTGTCGGATCGAGTCCGGTCTGCATTCTCACCTCAAACGAACTACACCAGAGTTCGAATGGAACCGTGCCGAGACCGAGCTTTTTTGGTGGTCTCGGTTCGCTTGTTTGCTCCAGATCGAGATTGTTGGTTTTTATTCACACCAGCCCAAAAGGTTAGTTTTAAATGAACCAAACAAGGCAGGTGCGAAAAAGAACTTTTTGAGGCGACTGTAGAAGCTTGTCAGATGTTGGTCATCAAAAAAAAAAAGTTTTTGTTTGGTTGTTAACTTCACATGGATTTAACACTATTACAGTCCATTACAGAGGACTTTTTTTTCCCCATTAATTTAAATTAGGACAATGCGTATTGATCAATATGACAACAAACAGCATCAATGTAAATATGCTGGAATTAGCACAATATCTACTTTACATCCATTGTCCTAAGGCATGTTACGACATTATGAATAAAAATAAAATTAACAAAATGCAAATAGAAAATTAAAATAATAATAATCATCATTTAGATATACTTTTTTTTTTTGGGTCCCGGGAGGATATTAAAGCAAATTTCATCATGTGTAAAGGCATATTATTGCAAAAATGTAACAATATCAAGTTAAATAGCTTTTTCATCCAAATAACCACCTTTGGCCTTAATCACAGCTTTACAAATTCGAGGCATTCTGTCCAACAATTTTTTCAAGATATCCATCCTCTATAGTTTTCCACTCATCCTGAAGACATTTCCACAGGTGTTTAACGTTAGTCGGATTCCTGAACGCACTTTAATATCCAAATAATCCCACACTTTTTGGATGGGTGACAGGTCAGGAGACTGGGGCGGCCGTGTCATAACCTGCAGTCGATGACGCTGTTCACACGTCTCCAAATGACCCTTACACAGTTTGGACGAGTGCTTTGGGTCATTATCTTGTTGGAACCAGAAGTTTCGTCCAGAGTTCAGAAATACACAATCGTCCTAATACTTTTGTCAGGCAGTGTATTTTGTAACGATTAAGACTCGTGAGGTATGCCTAAAAATCCTTCATAGATGTTCCCCCTGTTAATGCTGGAATCTCAAAATTTCGCTTAAACGTAGATCATCTCTACTCATTTTGTCACAGCGTTGAAGAAACAATCACTCATATGTTTTGGGAATGCTCATACGCTCAAATCTTTTGGAATGACATACTCCTGTTTGTGAAGAGAAAGCTTGATACAAACCTACATTTGAATGTAAAACATGTACTTTTTGGTGTCTTTGAGAAAGATATTCCTGTGGGGGAAAAAATATGTGTTGAATTTGCTCCTCATCCTTTCAAAATTTCATATTCATTGCTGTAAATTTTCTAGCCAAAACCCCAAATTTGTCATATTTCAGTCCCTCTTGTCCTCTTATGTAAACTCTCTAAAATATTGTACAAACCCAGAAGCCATGAAAACAAAACCACTATGTTTGGAATTTAAAATTTTTAAATATAAATTGTATTTGCATTGATATTACACTGTATATTTGTATAATGTATAAATTGAACATCCTGAGCCCTATGGATACGAACTCTTAAGCCTCGAACATTGTTATTGTTTATGTTATTGTTTATACTATTGTAAATTACTTTGTATGTTTGAAATAAAATAATAATAATAATTAAAAAAAAAACAGGCAGAATATGAAAGAGATGCGTAAATCTCAAGATTCAAGATTGTTTATTTGTCATATGCAGGATCAACACAAGGTCAATAATGCAATGAAATGTTTAGGATCAGAAGAACCGTTGACTCGCTAAGATAGTCGAGAAGTACTAATAACAGGAATAATAGTACTTGTTAAAAAAAAGTGTTGCAAAAGTGCAGGGGAAGAAGTAAACTATATAATAAAAATATGTAACAAAATGTAATAAATGACAATGACAATAAAGACTTTTCTATTCTAGACTAACTGAAGTGAGGCTGCCAGTCTGCACTACTGCCGCTCCAACACACACACACCACCTTCATACTAGAAATACTATAGGCGGGTAAAGTGTCTTGCCTAAGGACACACTATAGAACTTGGTTCGAGCAAGAATCGATCCCAGGGGCCTACGGTCACCCAAATGATTCTGATTGATGTGTACTTTGGCAATACACACACATACACATGATGTAGTAGAGCAAGAGTGTCCAAACTTTTTTTCATCAAGGGCCACATATCTAAACGCAAACGAAGCAGAGGGCCGATCGAGGGCCATAGACTGGTGCTCAGTAGTGTCAATAATTGAAATATATCCATGTTTAACACGTTAGAATGAGCTTCAGTCCTTTATTCATGCTAAGATCCTCAAAATCACACACTAAATATTAAATATTGTCTTATCGAGGTAGATTAAAAAAAAAACTTGCAGTTAAAGTTCTGCTCAAGGTAATTTGGGCCAATTCACCTGGAAGCCTGAGGGCAAGAAAAATTTGTCTGAGGGCCGCATTTGGCCCACGGGCCATAGTTTGGACATGCCTGTAGTAGAGCATACATCACAATACAATAATTGTAATAAGAACTCATTTACCTACTGGTAGCTTAAATCATCATAATATACTTTAATACATGTAAAATAGAAGAGTCCTGACTCTGGGCAGCTGGAGTGTGGATGGTTCACGTGGTTCATTCTTGGATCCATTCTTCTCTAAAGGTCAGCCCACAGTGTAATAATAATCATAATCATAATAACGCCATTACATTTACACACATCTCAATCAAGATTAGCATTTTGATCTATTGGATCAGGATCATTATGTGCAATCTGTGAAATACTCTACTTACACCTTATTTAATCCTACCTGTACCTTTGTACATTGTACTTTGTATTTTTATTACATTTTATTACATATCTTTATTATATTGTTTACTTCTCCTCTGCACTTTTTGCAATACATTTTACCATGTACTATTATTGTATGTTATTAGTACTTCTCGACTATCTCAGCAAGTCAATGGTTCTTCTAATCCTAAGCATTTCATTACATTGTTGACCCTGTGTTGATTCTGCATATGACAAATAAATAATCTTGAATCTTGAATCTCTAAAGGTCCCATGGCATGAAATTTTCACTTTCTGAGGTTTTTGAACGTTAATGTGAGCTCCCCTACCCTGTTTAGGCCCCTCCCCCCATGGTTAAAAGTTGTGAAAACTGAGGATTTGCGATCCTTTTCTGCGTTACAAAAAATCTGAGCTCAAACGGGCGATTTTGAACAAGGCACCTTATTGACGTCAGATCGAAAAAAGAAATGCAAATGCAGTTCCACCTCCGTCTGTCTGAACTCAGCGTCTCCGTAAATCACGCCCAGAGAGTTTGGACTGCGAATGCGCTAGGCAATGCGAAATGCGTTTTTTTATTTGCCTGGAGGCACGTCCGAGTGTTTCTAGGCTCGGAAGTCCTTTATCTGAGCCTCTGGACCTTTGAACAGCAGTGGTTTAATTTTATTTTCTGTGGAAATGTGTTTATTTTTCAATGGAACGCTTCAAATCTCTCCCCCCGTGCAAAAACACGGAAATGGATCAGCTGAGAGCTCAGAGCGAGAGCTGAGAGTTTGGCCACGCCCCCACCCTCTACTATAGGCCAGCTCTTTTCTCCTCATTTGCATTAAAGCAACAACGCCCATTATGGAGTGTTCAGAGAGAGAAAAATTACTCTTTCTCATCTTATCTCTGTTTCTCATGCACTGAGTGTTGATTTTGAAGAAGGATTCATTTACAGTATTAGGGAACCATTAAGGAGCCATATAAAAGCATCAAGAAGTACCATGTCATGGGATCTTAAGGTAGTGTGTTGTGGTGCAGTTGGGGGACAGGGGGAGGGGGTTAGTGAATGTGTGAATTCTGTCCCAGGGCAGCTGTGGTTACAGTAGCAGCTCGCCATCACCGAGTGTGGAGTTAGTGAATAAAACAGCTTTGGGGGTTTCAGTAAGCCTATAAAGCCCATTACAAATGTAAGTCATTATTATTAAGCGGAGAATAAAACTAAACCAGGACTCAAGCAATTCTAGTCAGTCGACCTGGATCAAGGTCTAACAGAGGACTGAACCAGTTCTTAACCAGGTTTTAATGACTACTAGAAGATCCCTATCCACATTTCACCACACACTCGGTTGTATTACGTTAAACATCCTTAAATGGCCGGAGTATCACATGAGCTGACGTGTGTGTGTACTCACATACTCCGAGTGTAAAGTGAACCGCTGCAGAGCCTTATAAATCACAGACAGGACACTAATCCCTTCTGTACGCTCGGGCTTAACAAGGGCTTTAATTGCTTTTTCAATATAACGACCTGTGTCCTGCCTCTGTTTTAGAACGTGCCTGAGTCAAATATGATGAAATAACTCGTGTCAAAGCTACAGAGATGACCATTGTGACTTTGAATATTGTCCTAAAAGGCACTATACCTGACTTTGACTGTCTTAAAAACAGAACTATTTCATTTTTAACAATTTGCAGTGATCCAAAGTTATTCCTCACTTACCTTCTGCACTCAGAACATCCTAATTATTCATGGGGATGAGTTTGTAAGCGCTTTTCACAACTCTCAGAGACCAAGAAAGAGCTTTGCAGTAACAGTAAAGCTAACAACAACTACCATACTAACATGCACTTCCTGATTGTTAGTCACTTCTATTTTATAATTAGATGCAGACAACATGCACAGACTTATTTTGAATTCAACAAATTTAGCTCAAACATGTAGGGAAAATCAGGTACAGGGCCTTTTTAAGTGTTTAACCCATTTTCAAGTACCTAAATACACCAATATTGATGATACTTACATTGAATTGAATTGGGAGTAGTGTTGTCTTGATACTAAAAATTCAAACTTGAATCAGCTGGCTCGGTGTTTTTTCCTTTTGGTGGTAGCCACAAACAAAACAATGTGGTCTACTCCATTCAGTGTAGTGAAGACTGCAGTGAGCGCTACACTGGAGAAACAAAACAGACACTTCACAAGAGGATGTACCAACACAGACGAGAGAGCCAGAGTGGACCTCAATCTGCCGTACATCTTCACCTAAAAGGACCTCAGTCTGCCGTACATCTCCACCTAAAACCCACGGGCCACTCCTTTGAGGACAGTGAGGTACAGATCTTGGCTAGAGAAAAGAACTGGTTTGAGAGGGGAGTTAAAGAGGCTATTTTTGTCAAAAAAGAGAATCCTTCCTTGAACAGAAATTGAGGTCTTTTGCTAACAACACCCCACACTCCCACTGCATATTTAATAGGCCAGGGGTGCTCAACCTTTTTTTTTAACCGAGATCTACTTTTGAAGTTGATGGTGTGCCGAGATCTACCAAGAGGGGGGTCTGGGGGGGCATTCTAGTCCATTTTAGAATGACCTCTTACACATGTCAAATTTGGGCTTTTGGAGTGAGATTATTTTTAAAGTCGCATAGGGGCGGAAAAAAAAAATCGGATTCGGGTCACTTCAGGCTGCAGTGTGAACGTAGCCCAAGATATGTGGTCCTAAAACCGATACATATCCGATCTTTTGGCATGCGACTTCAGTCTGAACGGCCAGGTCGCGTTCATCCGACCTGGGCGTGTTTCCTCCAGTGAGAGTGGTACAAGTAGGCGCTCACAAATGCACACAAACGTTCTTCTCGTCATATGAAAATTGTGTATGAAGTCCGTGTCAGTGAAGCAGCGAAGCACATAGCAATCCCACCACGTTCCTTTCTATGGACGTTGCTGCCAATGCCCCACAAACGCCATGACCAAAAACCTTCTCCTTCTCAATCTCTTCCTTAAAACAAATAAGTTGTACATGTTCTGGCTCTGGTACGACAGCAACTTTAAAATCGCCAGGCGCTCAATGCTAGCGTCCATGTTTAGGCGACTTCCGTAATCACTGAGCACGCTCGCTGCATGTGATGTCGTCGTGTCCTCCAAAGTGCATGCGGGACACTTTTGGGGCGTTTAAAGTTCACACTGGAGATCACATACAAGTCGTATTTAATTGGAAACGTGAACGACCTCGCAAAAAAATCAGATTTCACAAAAAAATCGGAATTGAGCATTAAGCCCTGCAGTCTGAACGTAGCCATACGCGATCGACTGACACTCTGCCTGCGATCGACTGGTTGGGCACCCCTGTAATATGCCCATCTAGCTCACAGAAACTGTAAACAAGTAGGTGTGGCAGTCTCAGAGTAATTTCATTGTAGTTAGTGCCCCCTTCAGGCAGATATATGCAGTGTCCACCAGCGTCTGGATGAGCTGAGAAACGTATTCGACCAAATAAACTTTTGTCCATTTGACAAATTGAATTTCTCCTTTTGCTAAAGGGTTAGAGGTTTTCATGCAGAAAAAGAGCACTGTAGTTTTTTTTGTCTGTGAAAGAAGCTTTCGTACTTGCATTCATTCAGATTGTGCTTTCCATTCATTTTTTGCAGCCCTAAGGATTCTGTTCAGAGTGCAGATTGTAAACAACTCCAGGAGTGTTAACATTTGAGAGAAGACTCATACCTGAACTGATGAACAAATACAAGAATCCTATGCATTTCAGAACATGTTTGTAGTGCTCTAAACTACAAGATTTTGCTTTGTTATTTGATCATTACGCAAACTCAAATACTGTTTTTGGTTTGAATGCGATCTATTGTGCTGCCCTTTGTTGTTAAGGTAAAAATAGCACACACTCGATCATTTCACTGGCCGTTATTTTAGCTTGTGTGAGTCCCGGCGCTGATGTCCCTAATAAAGACGCGTCACTTTGATTTTAACCATTAACCGTTTCCTTCTTTCTGAGCAGCTGCTTCTTGTTAATACGAGATTGCGCGCATCTGTCATCTCATCTCACCTGGGGACACGCCATATGCCATCACACCGTGCAATTACACAGCAGGATAAATGGTCGGTTTTCATTTGAACCATTATTGTTGTTAAAGAGGGACATTACGAGTTTGGGGTCTTTTGTTTCAGCTCGGCTCTGTTCGATGTCAGGATTCCCCAAAACCCTTTTGTTAAACCCACCTCGTGTGAAATGATATGAGTGTGTTAAAAGTGCTGCTATATTCACATCCAGTGCCACAGAGTCGTGAAATTTGGAACAAAGAATCCAGATGCGATGAGGAATACAAAAATATAACCTTTTAAGTATTTCTGTTTACAGTTATTAGACCATTTACAGAATTAAATGTTTTAAAATTGCATTATTTTATTTCTAGATGCACTGGGCAACTTTTCTGGTCGAGTCTCCATGGAGATGTCTTTGCTTTGCCTAGAATGTTCCATGGTATGACTTTAAATCAGGGGTGTCAACCTTATTTTGGTCCGGGGGCCGTATCCAACCCACTTTGATCCCAAAGGGGCCGGATCAGAAAACTCATAGTATATATACCCGAAAAAATAGCAAATATTTGTGCAGAGAAACGCAAATCTATTACAGAAGTCTTTTTTATTTGAGGAACTCTTTATTTTCCAAAATATTATAATATTATGAACAACCTGAAACTTTAAAGGTCCCATGACATGGTACTTCTTGATGCTTTTATATGGCTCCTTAATGGTTCCCTAATACTGTAAAAGAATCCTTCTTCAAAATCAACACTCACTGCATGAGATATGACTCTGACAGTCTTCATGAGGCTAGATATGTGTCTAAAATGCTTTATTCTGAGTGTTGCTTCTTCACTGCAAATGAGAAGGACAGAGAGATTGGCTGAGGAGCGGGGGGGCGGGTTTCCCCCGCTGCTCAGCGCAGCTCGGCTCCGCTCTGTCTACTCTTCCGTGAGAGACAGATGAGAGACTTAGCAATGAAAAAAAGCATATTTACACAGAAAATAAAATTAAACCACTGGTATTTCAGAGGTCCAGAGGGTCGGGTAAGGGACTTGCGAGCCTAGAAACACTCGCAGGTGCCTCCAGGCAAATAAAAAAACGCATTTCGCATTGCGTAGCGCATTCACAGTCCAAACTCTCTGGGCGGGATATACAGGGACGCTGAGCGGAGACAGAGGGAGGGGCTGGAGCTGCATTTGCCGATCTGACGTCAAAAAGGTGCCTTGTCTGAACTCGCCCGTTTCAAAACTGGGTTTGTGTAACGCAGAAAAGGACCGCAAATGCTCAGTTTAGACATTTCGCAACTTTTAGCCATGGGGGGGGGGCCTAAACAGGGTAGGGGAGCTCACATTAACGTTCAAAAACCTCAGAAAGTGAAAATTTCATGCCATGGGACCTTTAAGAAAAATGCAATTTCAACACAAGCGTACAGGTTTCCCATTCACCTCCGTGAACAAATAGGAATTAGTCCATTTTTCTTGGAAAATCCTGCACTCGGCGTCCACTTTTCTAATTTTTGACATTTTGCTGATGAGGGTGTCACGGTCAACAGTCAAAACGATGGTCCTTTAAGAGCGTTTGGAAAGAGGCGAGTCTTCATTTGTGCTGCTCTGGTGGGAGGGGCCACGCACAGAGGCGCTGGAGACGCTGCTATGCTAAACTGAGCAGAAAATTACTAATATTTTAACAGAAAATTAAAATATAATTAAAATATTTGAATAGAAAATCAGCCGAGGGCCAGATTAAAGGTCTTGGAGGGCCGGATCTAGCCCCCGGGCCGCATGTTTGACACCCCTGCTTTAAACATTTCCATTTAGCTTTTTTTTTCATTTCGGGTGTTGCTCTATTGCTCAAAAGTACAAAAACATTCTGTGAAAAGGAGCAACTCTCCACAGATCTGAACTGTACTGAAGCATAGTGCTGTAGCCTGCAGTCGTCTATACTGTGGAACATTTTAGACAAACCAATAACGTTTCCATGGAGACATCAGGGGGCGGGTCCTCCACTAGAAATGTTACGCAGCGCACCTTTAAAATATAAACCCCAAATCTAATTGAAATGCTTGTTCGAATTAGTTATTTTCCGAAGACTTTCAGGCCAGAATCTTACTTTATGCGAAATTAACCATGTTCCCTCATCAAAAACACGCCTGAAGAGGTTTTAGATGTCATCCATGCATGTTTGAGTATTCGTACTATTCGAAACCTCTTTATGGTCAGCTGTAAGATTCTGTCCTATAAATATACAAAAGAATGATATTAAACGATACACTAAAGGCCACAAGAACGCTTACGGGTAAAAACGACAAAGTATTTTATCGGAAGTGCTTTTCGTTTAGACGGTGATGGCATTTTGGGGGCTCTTAAAAACACAAAAAACTGAAACCGCCCTCCAAAGTGGAAAACTTGAATACGCTCCGCTGTAACATTTTCATCATCTACACTGCCCAAGACGCAAAACTCTGGTCAAATCTGCTGACGTCGTGTACGCGTTTACGTCACATCGGTCCATATCTCTGTGTACTTTGTTTGGCAGGACTCGCAGGCCACACCTTGTTGCGCCTTCGTTGCTTCGTGGTCTGAAGCTATAGTTGAACTTCTTCGTCTGACCACACACATTTTTTTTTTGCTACTGGTAGCAATGTTCTGTTTTTCTTTTCGTGGCGCAGATGAGAAGAAGGAAGATTCTATGCATACGCGAGGACATAGTGATAATGTATCACAGCGCCACCTAGCCGCCTGGCATGCATACCCAATCCAATTCCACACACTTTTGCGTCGCTGTATGCACGCAGATTTCCTCCCGAAAACGCTTGTCTAAACGCGGAATAAAAAGTGAAGACGCGACACCACTTTTGCGTCTTCTGTTCAGACCGTCATCGTATAAACGTAGCTTAAAACATCACAAAGATGATGCAATGTGCAGAAGTTTGATTGATTGATTGATTCATTCGGATTTATTCCGAGTTTGCGCTAATACATATACATATTA
The DNA here is from genome assembly GCA_036785185.1 of Paratrypauchen microcephalus. Lineage (NCBI taxonomy): Eukaryota > Metazoa > Chordata > Actinopteri > Gobiiformes > Gobiidae > Paratrypauchen > Paratrypauchen microcephalus. Next base: position 388,687 of record JAVJIX010000312.1, on the reverse strand, counting down.
TATACATTATAAACAACAGAAAAGCACATTTCTCGAAAAGGAGTGGGAAGAAGAAAAACTTATTTTTTGTTGTTGCTTATGGACATTGATCACGTCTTTACAAATATCTACATTATACTTAATATGATTTTTTTTCAGTTTCATTAGCAGAATGTACTCCAACTATAATGCAATAGCGCTCAGAAGGGGGAGTGACTTAAAGCAGGGAGCAAAGGGAGGAGAGACTCAAATGAAAGTGAAAAGTGAATGTTAATATTTAGATTTCAACAAATATAGCATTTGCAAAATACCTCGTCTTTCATGTGTTAGTAACATTTCTGGAGATGTTTTCCGTCGGGTTATTGTGCACATTCACAACAGCCGCGCTTCTAATTTTTCATGTAGAAATGTGGCAGTCCCAGTTGTCGTCAGCAGAGGGCGGGAGACAGTCCTAATCCAAGTGAAATGGATGAAAAGTCATGTTTTACAATTCTAAGGTGTTTAAGATTATAGAAAAAAGTTACGATAAAGATATTTTGAAGTAAATGTGTTGTGTTTTGTGTGTTTTCCAGGAGGGGGGCGGAGCTGTGGTGCCCATGAGCTCATCTGTGCACGCAGAGGTAATACTCACTCATGAAGGAAAGGGAGGAGACTGATCTGAGTTCTGTCTGAATTGTGATGTACACTATTCCATTGAATTATGTCTTTGTGCATTAGATGTTATATACACTAAACTAGCTTTTCATGAATAACTATGATCAACAATGTGTTATTATTAAGAAAAGACAAAACACAGAACATATGATGTTTACAAGTCAGCTTTATTGTCAAAAACCATATGTACAGGTTGCACACACAGGATTTGAGGACCCACAGTGCACATTAAACATCTTATAAACAAGACAATAAACACAACGACTAAGGCTATGTTGAGACTGCAGCCTGAAGTGACCCAAATCCGATTTTTTTACCTCTATGCGACCTGTATCTGATCTTTTAATGACCGTCTGAACGACACAGATCCGATTTTTTCAAATGCGACCCAGGCCCCTTGGATATGTGGTCCTAAATCCGATACATATCCGATCTTTTGACATGCGACTTCAGTCTGAACGGCCAGGTCGCGTTCATCCGACCTGGGCGTGTTTCCTCCAGCGAGAGTGGTACAAATAGGCGTTCACAAATGTACACAAACGTTCTTCTCGTAAATAAAAAGAAAATAAAATGCGAAAATAGTGTATAAACTCTGTATCAGTGAAGCGGCGAAGCACGTAGCAATCCCACCACTCTTGTCTGCAGGGGTGTAGTGGGCGTGGTATCCCACCACTCTTGTCTGCAGGGGTGTAGTGGGCGTGGTACGCGGGGGTACGCCGTCCACCCACTTCTCCCGACGTGAGATATAAAAAAAAATAACAAATATAAATTCAGGGATGAAAGAGTTCCGTTTTTTAGCGGATCTCCGCTTTTTTCAGCCGCGGGGTAGCCTATTATTTATATCAAAAACCATATGTACAGGTTGCACACACAGGATTTGAGGACCCACAGTGCACATTAAACATCTTATAAACAAGACAATAAACACAACGACTAAGGCTATGTTGAGACTGCAGCCTGAAGTGACCCAAATCCGATTTTTTTACCTCTATGCGACCTGTATCTGATCTTTTAATGACCGTCTGAACGACACAGATCCGATTTTTTCAAATGCGACCCAGGCCCCTTGGATATGTGGTCCTAAATCCGATACATATCCGATCTTTTGACATGCGACTTCAGTCTGAACGGCCAGGTCGCGTTCATCCGACCTGGGCGTGTTTCCTCCAGCGAGAGTGGTACAAATAGGCGTTCACAAATGTACACAAACGTTCTTCTCGTAAATAAAAAGAAAATAAAATGCGAAAATAGTGTATAAACTCTGTATCAGTGAAGCGGCGAAGCACGTAGCAATCCCACCACTCTTGTCTGCAGGGGTGTAGTGGGCGTGGTATCCCACCACTCTTGTCTGCAGGGGTGTAGTGGGCGTGGTACGCGGGGGTACGCCGTCCACCCACTTCTCCCGACGTGAGATATAAAAAAAAATAACAAATATAAATTCAGGGATGAAAGAGTTCCGTTTTTTAGCGGATCTCCGCTTTTTTCAGCCGCGGGGTAGCCTATTATTTATTTATTTATTTATTTTTTACATCTGTGCAAATTGGTTGAGAAAGATTTTGGATGTATATATATATGTATAGTTGTGTTTAGGGTCGCCAACCGACCCTTGAAAAACAGAATGGTCCCGTATTCAGAACAAAAGTACGTGTCTCGTATTAAACTGCGGGCCGCGTGAGCCCGTGTCTGGAGCCGCGGACCGAGTGAGTGAGCGCAGCTCTCGCAACAGCCTGTACCATTGCGTGCACACAGGTTAAACTTTATAAAACATCCTATACCTCATCCTACCTGCCCGTGCCTCACTTAACACGTCACTCCTCGCTTTTTCACCTGCGCCTTTTAGCGCACATAAACTCCTCCTCAATGCACTCTGATTAGACGAAGTGCAAAACAAATCCAATATATACTACTAGTACCTGTTAATAAAATGTGTTTTTTGTACTTTTATGTACAGTTTTACTTTATTGCTAACATATAGCATATAGAAATCAAAATTTCAGAAATTTAACATTTTCCAGAGGGGGGGGTGTAATTCACATCCATGACGTCACAAATCGCGTACACCCACTTAAAAAATCCCCACTACACCACTGCTTGTCTGCGACTCCGCACCAACACATTCACTTCTACAGACGCTGCTGCTGCCCCACAAAACGCCGTGGTCAAAAACCTTCTCCTTCTCCGTCTCCTCCTTAAAATAAATAAGCTGTACATGTTTTGGCTCCGGTCCGACAGCAACTTTAGACGACTTCCGTAAACACTGAGCACGCTCGCTGCACGTGACCTCGTCGTGTCCTCCAATGTGCATGCGGGACACTTTTGGGGCATTTAAAGTTCACACTGGAGATCACATACAAGTCACATTTAATCGGAAATGTGAACGAACTCGCAAAAAAATCGGATTTCACAAAAAAATCGGAATTGAGCATTAAGCCCTGCAATGTGAACTTAACCTAAAACATCACTTATACCCGTTGCAAAAGTACAGTAGACAGTGCTCCTCTCTGAAGTTTACACAGAGGTGGACAAATCTTGTATTCCCTTTATTCCACCCTCCACTTTTGTCTCCAAATGCTCCTAAACAGCGCCTTCTTGTGGTGACACTTTGAGTTAAATGTGTTCCTATTCATAAACAGCTTTGGAGTACGTATAGAACTTATTTGCTGTCAAGAGCGGCAGCCCCGTGTAAAATAATACAACTCGAATGATGAATTTCTGGAATAAGGTGAATATTTCTGCCCTGTACATTGCTGCCTCTCCACAAACCTGACTCTTACTTCACCTGCTTGTTTCTGATGGAAATGTCGTTCCTTTGGCTCTGATCTTCCACAGTATGACATAAAACAATAGAGAATGTTCTGAAGAAGCACAGGTGATGGGCCAGCTCCATTTAAATTGTGTTATGCGATTTGAAAAGTAGAATTTTCTTTTCTGTAATTTGCTGTGCGTTGCACTCCAGTGTCCAGCCTCATAAGAAGAAGCCTCTCTAGAAGTTTCAGTGGGTCAGTGTGGGTTTGCGGTGCACAAACGGCTCGGTAGTGAGTCAAAAAGCGTTCTGTCTGTGCGTGCATTATGTATGTCAGGATCAGCTTCCGTCTCTCTCTCTTCTCTCGTTCTTTCATCTCTCTCTCGTCTCTCCGTCTCTCGGCCTCTGGTGCAGTAGAACCAGCTGTGCGCTCATGATTCATTCATCCAGCAGCTTTTGTTTCGTTCCACCGCTCCAAGTGTAAGCAACATCCCAGGATTGTTCTCACAGTGTTTGAGCAAGTGCCTGAAAAATGCACCACTCTACACAATTTGGACACAGTTTTAGACCCATTTGGCAGAAACAAAACAACAAAACAGTTCCTAAAACGCACAATTAGATATCACTGTAATAACTACGCCTCAGTTTGGCAAAATAAAACATGAACAAAGACTTCACAATGAACCCACTGTTGATTAAAGTGGATCCAAAATTGACTTTTCAGAGCTTTAAACTAGGGCTGTCAGATGTGTGAAGAATCCCTCAGTCGTCCAGGTAGAATTTTTAAGATGCGTGAAGAGTCCCTCAGTCATCCAGGTAGAATCCAGGGTAAAAGGAGAAATTCAATTTGTCAACTGGTCAAAGTTTATTTGGTCGAAAACTTTTCACAGCTCATCCGAGAGGCTTCGTCAGTTCTGGTTAGAGTGCTGATGGACACTGCTTATATCTAGCTGCAGGGAGGAGCTAACTACACTGAAATTATTCTGAAACTATCCCAGCTACTCTGTCTCTTTTGTTTTACGAATTCCTCTGGCGTCTAGTATTAGCATATCTATAAGCCCTAGGAGGCGCTCACTACACTGAAATAGCTCTGAAACTATCAACTAATCTGTCTCTTTGTATTTCAAATTTCTCTGGCGTCCATTTTCGTCTCCCTATTCAAGACAAACGACCCTCTCACACCCCTCTGCAATGGCTTGTCTGTCCTAATGTTTCTTTGTCTGTTTTTGACTTGGTTTGAGAATCGAATTGTGTCTAACTCCCCCATTTCTGTTTAACGACAGATTCTCTTTTTTGACAAAAAAGGTAGAATCCAGGTAGAATCCAGGGTAAAAGGAGAAATTCAATTTGTCAACTGGACAAAGTTTATTTGGTCGAAAACGTTTCGCAGCTCATTCGAGAGGCTTCGTCAGTTCTGGTTAGAGTGCTGATGGACACTGCTTAAACTAACCCACCTCTTTGTTTTCAGCTTTCTGTTTTTTGTTTTTTAGTTTCTCTCTGGCGTCTAGTTTAGCATACCCATTTTCACACCTCTGGACCTGACCTGGCTGCCCTATTGTTTCCTTTGTTTGTTTTGATTCAGGTTTGAGAATGGAATTATAGATGGGGGATAAATTGTGTCTGACTCCCCCATTCCTGTTCAAAGGATTCTTTTTTTTTCTTCTTTTTTTATATGCTATTTTTGTCAAAAAAGAGAATTAATGTAATTTAAATCATCAGGTTTAACATTTGTGGATTTTCCTTTTGGCTAGTATCAGGACTAAGGCTGGGTATCATTAAGAAGTTGCCGATACGATACATACCTCGATACATAGATCACAATTCGGTACGTATCGCGAGACGAGCTTTTAATTCGATACGATTCAATACGATATATTTCAAATCAATTTGATACAGTTCAGTAAAAAAAAGAAAAAAGAACTAAAAAGACTAAATAATAGCTGTGATACAAAAAGTCTTTGTTAACCCACTTGCGAAGTTCATACAAAACACGCCCATTTTAATAATCAAAACAGTGAATATATCAAATGTATCGCATAACAGTTTCCTTCCTTCAAACAAGCAAAAAAACCATAGCGCTGTAATAAAATAATTTAGTAAAATACACCAGAAAATAAACACATAAATCATAGCTTTGATACGAAAAGTCGTTGTTAAACTACCACTTGTTGTGTGAAGTTCATACAAAACACGCCCCTTTTAATCATCAAAACAGTGAATATGTGTGATTAAAATGTGTCGCATAAGAGTTTCCTTCCTCCAAACAAGCAACAAAACTGTAGCTGTAGCAAAATAATTTAGTCAAATATACCAGAAAATACTCTTAGTGATATATATCGATGCAGAAGCCCATGATATCGATACTGTATCATCACATTAAACAATACGATATATCGATATGTCAATATTTTTGCGCACCCCTAATCAGGACATTGTATGAAATCAAGCAACTTTAGAGTCCAGTGTAATTCAGGCATAGCGCTAAGACGTGGTGATCCTTTACCTGCACTGAGCCCATCGTCACCCCTCTACAGGCTATGCTAACGGGACGGATCAGGTGAGACGGATCCGGTTACCCCACGGTCCCTCCATTATTCATGTGCTGTTGACATTTACAGGCCAGGGCTGTGTGTGAACTGTCCCATACTCAGCGCTATAGGTCAGGAGGAGGATTCAGGTCACTTTAGCTCTATCGCCTCGGAGGAAGAAACTGCAACACCTTTGGGTTCCGAGGATTACGCCTTCTCTTTATTGAGTTCACGGTTTAGCACTTCTTCCGCTTGGATATTCGATTAGTGGAGGTAAGAAGTTTTATTCGAGTTTTAGTCAAGAAAATGTCTGCGTGTCCTCAAAGATTCCATTGCAATATTAATTTAGTTCACTGAGTTAAAAATATATATATATATATTCTGACTAAATCTATTATGGGAAAATAAAATTAAAAGGGGCACTGCGTAACATCTGCAGTGGAGGATCCGCCACCTGCTCGTCTCCATGGGAATGTTATTGTTTTGTCTAGAATGTTCCATAGTATACATTAAACCTGTCTATTACGAGGGAGACAAGCAGGATACAACACGACGCAACATTATACTTCAGATCTGTGGAGAGTCGCCCTATTCACAGAAGGAAATATTGTATTTTCGAGCAATAGAAACACTTGTAATGAATGAAAGCTATGGATATGGTTAATGTCACACTATGGAAAATTCCTGTTAATGCTACATCTCCACGGAGACAAGCAGGTAGCGGACCCTCCACCAGAAATGTTGCCCAGTGCACCTTATTATTTTCTTTTGAAGCTAATTCCATAATTGTTTTAGTCAGATTATGTATATTTTATTTTAACTCTGACAAATTGTATGACATTGGTCTTTTTGGGGCTCAGGGATTGAAAAGTGGATCTCGCTCTTTTTATTCGCTTTAAGTTTTTATTATTCGACAAACATATGTACAATTAGTCATTTTAGCCATAGATTTAGTTATTATGATGGAATTTTATTTTCCATCCATCCATTTTCTTCCGCTTATCTGGGTCATGGGGGCAACAGTCTAATCAGGGACTTCCAGACTTCCTTCACCCCGGACACTTCCTCCAGCTCCTCCGGGGGGACCCCAAGGCGTTCCCAGGCCAGCCGGGAGACATAGTCCCTCCAGTGTGTCCTGGGTCTTCCCCGGGGCCTCCTCCCGGTGGGACATGCCCGGAACACCTCCTGAGGGAGGCGTCCAGGAGGCATCCGGAACAGACGCCCGAGCCACCTCAGCTGCTCCTCTCGACGTGGAGGAGCAGCGGCTCTACTCCGAGCCCCTCCCATGTGACTGAGCTCCTCACCCTATCTCTAAGGGAGCGCCCAGCCACTCTGCGGAGGAAACTCATTTCGGCTGCTTGTATCCGATCTCGTCCTTTCGGTCATTACCCAAAGCTGTAATGGTTATAGGTGAGGGGAGGAACATAGATCGACGGTAAAAGAGCTTTGCCTTTTTGCTCAGCTCCGTCTTCACCACAATGGTCCGGTACAGCGACCGCATCACTGCCAAAGCTGCACAGATCCGCCTGTCAATCTCACGCTCCATCCTCCCCTCACTCGTGAACAAGACGCCGAGATATTTGAACTCCTCCACTTGAGTCAAGGACTCTCCACCCACCTGAAGAGGGCAAGCGACGTTTTTAGAACCATGACCTTTTTATTTTCTTTTTATTTACTTTTAATCAGTTAGTAGTTGGACTACAGCGCCACATAGCGTAGCGGAGCCGGCCAGGTCGCTGACCATTATCCGATTACACGAGTTTCATGTGCACTGGGATCTAAGGACAGACCACCCGCCGAGTAACAGGATCGGATTTGGAGAAATCCAATCCGATTCTACCATGTGCACGCAATGAATGTGTGAGCGAGCGATGAGGTGAGCGATTTTCATGCCTGTCCATCACCTAAAAGTCCCGGTATTATCCTAACATTACTACCTGCTGACCTGCTGTGAGACACTTCCCTGGTCACTCTGTCCCTCGGGTTCCCTCGGGTTCCCTCGGGTTCCCTCAGGTTCCCTCGGGTTCCCTGTCCACAGTCTCTGGCTGCTCCTCTCCCTGTCCACCTTCAGCCTGGGCTGCAGAGGACGTGGAGGCTCCAGCCCCTCCAGAGAATATGTCTGTTATTTTAGAACATTTTGCAGCGTCTATAGTGAGATTTTTTAATCTTTTAGCTCCGCAACTTCTCCACACCCCCTTTTCTGCCGCTTTTCCATGTTTCCACGCTCAACACTGAAACTGGCGGGGATCAGTGCAGAGAAAGGGGTGGGACCGCTCTCGTAAGCTTTTATATCCTGATTGGTTTAGTCCACTGTCTATATTGAAGATGGACCAATGAGTCGCTTCCTCTAAATTGTGGGCCGGTTTCTAAGTTAAAATTTAAAAAAAAAAAAAAACAGCATCGGCCTCTAGGACTGTTGGCCCACCGTGAAAATGCCCGGTATGCCCGATTACCAGTCTAGACCTGAATCCAAACCAAAACAAAGAACAATAATAGTTTGAGTACATTAATAGGAGTTTGATCACGCAGTGTAGACAGGAACGATTATGCAAAAGTTGATTCAGGTGACAGTTCACACTTCAGGGTTAGTCAGTTGTCTTAAATAATAACAGATACTCCTCACTGTAAACAGCTAGGGTGTGTTAGTTTCAGTGTAGTTAGTTCCTCCTTCAGACAAACATGAGGCAGTGGCTTATCCAGTTCAGTAAAATTAATTAATAAAAGGTGTAGCTTACCGTAAACAACTAGGGTGTGTTAGTTTCGGTGTAGTTACCGTAGTTCCTCCCTTTACACAGATATAAGGCAGTGATTTACGGAACCTGTTAGAATTGAAGAAGCTGCTTGGATGAGTGGCAAAAGTTGACGGAAATTAATTTTCTTATGCGATGGATCCTACCTGGAAGACTGAGAATCTTTCTACTGTGTAATGTTGCCCACCTTGTTGTTCCCCTTAATTAAAAAACACATCTGAAGAGCTTTTAGATGTCGTCCATGCATGTTTGAGTAATCCAGCGATCCCCTCCAGGCCCTATTCCAAGCCTCCTTATGGTTACGCTGCAAGATTCTGTACAATGCGCCGCCCAGAAGCTTACATCACCCATGCTCACACGTGACATTTCTCCATAAATATGCAAAAACATGATGCGAAACAATATACAACTTCACAAACCTGATGCGACATGCAGTAGTTTCATTAGAGGTATGGACTGAGAGTGGCACAGAGAGCAAGACTCAGAATGTGAAAAATGAGACTGAGGGCCTGTTTACACGAGAACGCTTACGGGTAAAAACGACAAAATATTTTATCGGAAGTGCCTTTCGTTTAGACGGTGACGGCGTTTTGGGGGATTAAAAACGCAAAAAACTAAAACCGTCCTCCAAAGTGGAAAACTTGAATACACTCCGCCGTAGCGTTTTCGTCTACACTGCTCAAGACGCAAAACTCTGGTCAAATCTGCTGATGTCGCGTATGCGTTTACGTCACATCGGTCCATATATCAGTGTACTTTGTTTGGCAGGACTCCCAGTCCACACCTTGTTGCGCCTTCGTTGCTTTGTCGTCTAACGTGGTCTGAAGCAATAGTTGAACTTCTTCGTCTGACCACACAAATCTTTTTTGCTACCGGTAGCCATGTTTTGTTTTGCTTTTCGCGGCGGAGATGAGAAGAAGGAAGATTCTACACATGCTCGCGGACATAGTGATAATGTATCACAGCGCCACCTAGCCGCCTGGCATGCATACTCAATCCAATTCCACACACTTTTGCGTCACACAGATTTCCTCCCGAAAACACTTGTCTAAACGCGGAATAAAAAGCGAAGATGCGATGCCACTTTTGCGTCTTCTGCTCAGACCGTCATCATATCAGAATCAGAATCAGAATCAGAAAGACTTTTATTGCCATTGTCAAGTGAACACAATTCACAAAACTAGGAACTTGTCTCGGTGATAAGGTGCGAACATAAAACACTAAATAATAATAGTAATAACTAGAACATAGACACTAAATAACAATAACTAAAATATAGCTATAATATAGTAAAAAATAATAAACAATCCAAATAACAAAAAGGTTCACATGAGCAGCAGCAGAACAATATAAACGTATCCTGAAACATATTAAACATGTTAATATGTTGTTTTCGGTGAATATAGCACTTTTGTATATAACATTTATAGGTACATTAATCTAAATATGTCGTGTGTTAGCAATTGATACCCCATAGAATTATGTTTAGTGTTAAAATACCAAAGTACATTCCTGCTTACACATTTATCCTTCCAACTGCTTCATTAAAGTGGCATCCTTCACCCTCCCCCTCTTCTCTTCCCTGTACATGTATATTTATATATGTATATTTAAGTTCCATACAGTGAGCTGGTCTATAGTGTCTTTCGCTGTTCGGAGTGACCGGTTAGTGAAGATAGATGCACTTTTCCTGTGAGGAGCTTGTTAAAAATAGCAGCATCATATCAGCGCAGACTCTTTAGAGCATGGGTGGCCTACATTCACGCTCCAGCCTTTTGAAGTGGAAAGTACAATCGCTCAGACTCCCGCTGCTAAACAGGGATTAGCCTGTCAAGAAATGATGCAATTATATTCAGCAAAACTTACTTTTGTCAAGTCGTTTCTAGTGCGTTCAAGATCATTCTAACAATGGTTTGCCTGGATTGTTCCACAGTCGATTCTGCATTTGTTCAACTATAGTTTTATTGTTTGCTTGGTTTTTTTTTTTTTTTTTTTGCCTTATTTATTGCTCAGAAATACAGCTCTTGAAAAAAATAAGAGACCACTGCAAAATGATCAGTTTTTTCTGATTTTACTACTTATAGGTTTGTGTTTGGGCAAAAGGAACATTTTTGTTTGAGTCTATAAACTACTGACAACATTTCTCCCAAATTCCAAATAAAAATATTATCTTTTAGAGCATTTATTTGCAGAAAATGACAAATGGTCAAAATAACAAAAAGATACATGTTTTCAGACCTCAAACAATGCAAAGAAACAAGATCAAATTCATTTTAAAACAACATAATTCTAATGTTTATACTTAATAAGAGTTCAAAAATCAATATTTGGTGCAATAACCCTTATTTTTAATCACAGCTTTCATGCGTCTTGGCATGCTCTCCACAAGTCTTTCACATTGTTCTTGGGTGACTTTATTCCACTCCTGGTGCAAGAACTGAAGTAGCTCAGCTTTGTGTTTGTGTTGGAATTCAACAGACGCTGGAATGGAATGGCTGTAATACATGTAGAGATGCTGATTTCAGAACAAAATGCAGTGGTCTCTTTTTTTTTTTCCCAGAGCTGTATATTGTAAAAACATGCACATGTAGTGTGACTGGGCTCGCTTCTCAGCAGATCTGACCTGTAACCTAACTGACTCAGTAGGGGTACATACAGTATATATGTGCCCCAGTACAAATATATTGTACGGGCAGCTGTTATGGTCAAAATAAGACAACCTTTTGTTTCTGCGTCTAATTCTAAACCAGTTTAACCTTCCATAAATGTTTAGCATGGTAGTTTTACTAGTTTAAACTAGTCGCCAGAGTAATTTGGAAAACAAAGAGACAGATTAGTGGAGATAGTTTCAGAGCTATTTCAGTGTAGGGAGCTCCTCCCTGCAGCTAGAGATAAACAGGGTCTAACCAGCACTAGAACCAGAGCTGACGAAGCCTCTCGGATGAGAAACGTTTTCGACCAAACAAACTTTGTCCAGTTGACAAATTGAATTTCTCCTTTTATCATGGATTCTACCTGGACGACTGAGGGACTCTTCACGCATGGTAGTTTTTATTAGAATTATTGTGACAGCAAAACTCCGCTGTGGCTTATAAACTCTCCAAAATGTTTTTAAGGAGCTTTAGACAATGTACATGATGTTCTAATTTTGTATTTCTCCAAAACATCTGTTGGAATATTGATATTTACCACTGTATGTGACGCTGCATTTCAAACTCATGGCCCATTCATTTGTGTACTTTATAGTGGACATCGAGTTAAAGGAAAAGTAACGTTTTTTACAATTTGAGCCTTATTTTGGTAATAAAACAAGTTGTTTTACTCACCCATATCACTTTGGTGTCATATGGAGCATTTCCGGAGATGTTTTAGATTAGCGTTAGGCTAACGTCGTTAGCCTAGCGCGACTTAAAGCCATAGCTCGGGGCATTCCCCGAGCATGTAATATGCCCCGTGCGGGCTCCAAATAACACAAACTTTAGCACTTTTCAAATCATAGAAGCTCGATGTCTTTAGTCTACGATTTCGTTTGAATCAAAAGTGGCTTGTAATCCGAGATTTATCCATAGTTTACAGGTATGCGTTCCATGTTTGGGTCCCGGGAGCTGAGAGCACACTCCGCGCATGCGCACTGGCGTCCTCATCTACTCGAAACTATGGCTAAATCTCGGATTACAGGCCACTTTTGACCAAACGAAATCGTAGACTAAAGACATCGAGCTTCTATGATTTGAAAAGTGCTAAAGTTTGTGTTATTTGGAGCCCGCACGGGGCATATTACATGCTCGGGGAATGCCCCGAGCTATGGCTATAAGTTGCGCTAGGCTAACGGCGTTAGCCTAACGCTAATCTAAAACATCTCTGGAAATGCTCCATATGACACCAAAGTGATATGGGTGAGTAAAACAACTTGTTTTATTACCGAAATAAGGCTCAAATTGTAAAAAAAACCCGTTACTTTTCCTTTAACCGGTCGATCTTTAATTGTTTTGATACTCTAGATCGTGGCTGCACTATGAGTAAAAAATAATAACAATAAAATATATAAATGATACATAAAAAAATATATAAATAAATACATAAATAAATACTCAAAAAAAACATAATATATCTAAAAAAGAATAAATAATAGATAAAAAAAAAAAATGTAAATAAATACTAAAATAAATTAAAAAAAATACATAATATATAAAAATAAATTAAATAATACATAAATAAATAAACAATACATAAAAAATAAAAATAAATACGTAAATAAATACTCAAATAAAATAAATATAATATATAAAAAACATAATATATAAAAAATAAATAAATAAATAAATAAATAAATAAGAAAGTAAAAGGGAGTCTAAGAACTTTTTGAGGCGACTGTAGAAGCTTGTCAGAGATGTTGGTCATCAAAACAAAAAAAAAAAAAGTTTTTGTTAGGTTGTTAACTTCACGTGGATTTAACACCAAAATGTCCACGACGTCCATTACAGAGGACATGTTAGAACATTACAAATAAAAATAAAATTAACAAAATGTAAATGCTAAGGTGTTCATTTATCTCCAAATATAAAATTAAAATAATAATAATAATAATAATAATTTAGATACACTTTTTTTCTTCAGGTCCCAGGAGGATAATGTTCCATAATGTTCTGTGGTGGAAATCTCTGACCGTGGAGAATAAACATTTGTCTTTATTCCAAAACCTCCCCAGGCTTCAAAAATAATAGATCATTTTTTCCACAACAGTTCTATAATAAACTTGATATTGCGTTTACTTGAGACGTTTATTATCTATTTCTTCAAGCAAAGTCCTCTGTTTTCTGTGTTTTATTACTGTCCCATAGTGTCCATCGTACATGTCTCACTCTGTCCTGTCCCCGTCTCTCTCTCTCTCTCTGTCCTCTCTGTGTCCTCAGTGTCCCCCGAGCTGCTGGGCGTCCTGTCCTCCATCGCTGCCTTCATGGCCCTCATGGCTCTGTTCTTTCTTTACCTCAGCAACAAACTGTGTGTGGAGAGCCCCAGTGAGAGCAGCGGACTGAGCACCCCACTGCAGCACTGCGACGACAGACTACACACACCAGGTACAACGCACAAACACACACTAACGCGCACACACACCAGGTACAACGCACTAACACACACACACACCAGGTACAACGCACAAACACACACTAACACACACCAGGTACAACGCACAAACACACACTAACACACACACACCAGGTACAACGCACAAACACACACTAACACCCACACCCACCAGCTCCAACGCCCAAACACACACTAACACACACCAGGTACAACGCACAAACACACACTAACACACACACACCAGGTACAACGCACAAACACACACTAACACACACCAGGTACAACGCACAAACACACACTAACACACACACACCAGGTACAACGCACAAACACACACTAACACACACACACACACCAGGTACAACGCACAAACACACACTAACACACACCAGGTACAACGCACAAACACACACTAACACACACACACCAGGTACAACGCACAAACACACACTAACACACACACACACACGCACACACACCAGGTACAACGCACACTAACACACACACACACACCAGGTACAACGCACAAACACACACTAACACACACACACGCACCAGGTACAACGCACAAACACACACACACACACACCAGGTACAACGCACAAACACACACTAACACACACACACACGGCAGGTATAACACACACACACGGCAGGTATAACACACACACGGCAGGTATAACACACACACGGCAGGTATAACACACACACGGCAGGTATAACACACACAGCAGATATAACACACACACGGCAGGTATAACACACATACAGCAGGTATAACACACACACGGCAGATATAACACACACACGGCAGGTATAACACACACACGGCAGGTATAACACACACGGCAGGTTTAACACACACACGGCAGGTATAACACACACACGGCAGATATAACACACACACACGGCAGGTATAACACACACACGGCAGGTATAACACACACACGGCAGGTATAACACACACACGGCAGGTATAACACACACAATGGCTCATGTTAACACACACACGCTGGTTTAGTCCTGCGTTAAAGAGAATGCTGGATGTGTTTCCTGGCTAACAGTGCATAAAACTCTGTAAATGACACCAGCTCACTGTTTTTCTCACTGTTCAGGCCGTGGCTCATGTGAAGCTCAGAACCTCCAGAATTCCCTCCCTGAGCTGCAGAGGCTGCACTAGCACTGATACACGATCATCTGCAGGAGCTGGGGTTTAGCTCGTGACCGTTCAGAGAGAGGCATTTTAGGTTTAGGTTCTGTAATGATTTTAGATGATAAATAAGTTACAAAACACATTTAGAATTCCCATACGCCATTTGTTTTTACAGGAAATAAATCATATTTTCAGGCTCTGTTAATGGCTGATATCGGGTATTGAGTATTGGCAGACACTTATAGCCATCGTATCGACATTGGTATCGGAACAAAAAAAAAATGGGATCGGTCCAGCTCCTGTTTCTAAAATACTAAATCATCTTCATTAAGGCAGTGTTTCCCAACCTTTTTTGTCTTGTGTACCCCCTGAGCCTTTTTGTCATACCTTATAATAATAATAATTATTATTATTATTATTATTTTCCTCACCCCTTTTTGCGGGGTTCGGTGCCACCGACGAAAACTCACAAAATTTTGCACAAAATTGAAATTGAAATAATGCCAAAATAGTATTATTATTATTATTATTATTAGTAGTAGTAGTAGTAGTAGTAGTATTAGTAGTATTAGTAGTAGTAGTAGTAGTAGTAGTATTTTCCTCACCCCTTTTTGCGGAGTTCGGCAACTTGCCACCGATGAAAACACAAAATTTTGCACAAAATTGAAATTGAAAGAACGCCAAAATAGGATTATTTATTATTATTTTTATTTTATTTTATTTTATTTTTTTGTTTTATTTTATTTTATTTTATTTTATTTTTTTATTTTATTTTATTTAATTTAATTTATTTTTTTTGTTTTATTTTATTTATTATACATTTGTTTTTATATTATTTTATTTCACTATGTAATTTTTCTAGTAGTAGTTTTAGTGTTCTTGCTTTAACTTGTATCCACTAACCTGCTTCATTTACACACAGCTGACCTCAGGCCAGAGCTGTGATGACCTAAACTCACATCCTTGAGAAAGAGAAACAGAAAGAAGGAGCTATGGCTTTCTTCAAGAGCTTCCAGAGCAATCTCCCCACTGTCAACATCTCCTCCATCTTGAACTCGGTCAGCAGCCGCGTGGACGACATAGCCAACAGCGTTAGCGACGCCACCTACGCCGTCAGCGACCAGCTAACCGAGGGAGTGACCACAATCGTGAAAAAGGTGCAGGACGTCGAAGAGGGCGACACCACCGGGGGCAGCGCGGGGCAGGAGGGCGCTTCGAGTTCCGACGGCAAAGCTTGGAACAAAAGTATTTTCAAAATCGCCGGGAATACTGAACCGGAGAGCCAAGCCAGCGAGGGAGCGGACAACAACTACGCCCCCAGTCAGCTGGAATGGGAGTGGAGGGACGGGTGTTGGCGGGTGAAACTGTCGGAAGCCGAGCTAGCGGAGGAAGAGAGGAAGAAAAAAGAAAAACAAGAGATGGAGGAGAAGAGGGAGCAGAAGAGGAAGGAACGGCAAGCCAAACGGATGGAAGCCCAGAAGCAGAAGATGCAAGAAGAGGAAGGAGCGAGAGAAGGAGCGAGAGAAGGAGCAAGAGAAGGAGCGGCGGAGGAGACGGAGAGCGCGATACAAGACGATGAAGTGTCCGAAAGTCAACCGTTGCAAGAGGGCGAGAAGGACGGAGAGGAAGAGTGCGCGGTGGAGAGCGAGAGGAAGATGTCCAAAGGAGAGGAGGATGAGGCGAAGGACGAAGAGGAGGAGGAGGAAGTAGTGGAGGTGTCCAAGACGAAGAAAAAGAAGAAAAAGGCAGAGAAGAAGAAGGCGGAAAAAGAGGGAAAGAAACAGAAGGAGAAAGAGAAAGAGGAGAAGGCCAAGAAGAGAAAGAAAAGTAAAAAGAAGAAAGGCAAAGGTTAGAGGAGTGTGCGGTGTCATACACGCCTGGTCTTCTCGCTGATCTGGGGCTGTCCTCTGGGTTGTTTTTTGTTTTGGATGGCGGTGTTCATGGTGGTGGAGTGGTTAGCAAAAAATGAAATACAGTACATACATTTTGAGTTGACCTGGCATTTCTATTGGGGGCACTTATTTCCATGAATAAGGCTACGTTGAGACTGCAGCCTGAAGTGACTCAAATCAGATTTTTTCGCCTCTATGCGACCTGTATCTGATCTTTTAATGACAGTCCGAACGACTCAGATCCGATTTTTTCAAATGCGACCCAGGCCACTTGGATATGTGGTCCTAAAACCGATACATATCCGATCTTTTGACATGCGACTTCAGTCTGAACGGCCAGGTCGCGTTCATCCGACCTACACGTCATCAACAAGCGAGAGTACAAGTCACAAAACAGGGTTATAACTTTTTTACAACCTCTATACCCTGTACAGTCATACCTCACCTTACGAAAGACCCAAATAACGAATAATCCAAGTTATGAAACGCCTTTACGTAAAATTTTCGTTTCGGAATACGAAAGAAAATTCAAGTTACAAAATGCGAAATCTCAAAAATTTAAATACTGTAATGCGCGCTTGGCTTCGCAGCCGCCCGAATCCCCCAAAACGTAAATACACTTGTAAATACACTCTCCAACAGGGTTTAGGGGGGTACTGGGGGCCTTGGAATGAATTAGGCCTTTTACATTGCGACTCTACTTACGAAAAAATCACGTTACGAAACCACTTCTGGAACAAATTAATTTCTTATTATAAGAAAGGTGAGGTATGACTGTATCATATTTTGATGAACTTTTGCTAGTAATGAAAGGAATTGACCTTCATTTGGTCATATTTTTTAAAAAAAAGTCCCTCCGGATTCGAAATTAAGTTTTCGTAAAGCCTACCAACAACCTCTACAGTCTCCACGGCTTCTACAGTGAAAGTGAAACTGAAACTCCAGGATTCTGGGAAAGCTGTAGGCCACAATATATCACTACTAAATGAGACAGATTTCCCCAAATTTACATGACTTATAAAGTGAAACAAGAATAGAAACTGAAACTCCAGTATATTATGATGACAGTACAACTTATCATTGATCCATTTTCAGTCAAATTGACTTGTAATGGCCCTTGTGATAACTTAGCACGGTTTCACATTTCATATCATTGGCTGTAATGTGTATTTAATACTTTTTTGTTTCGGCTGGACTTTTTTAAAAGAGTGTTGAAAATTGAGTTTGGTTTCTTCAATTATACCAAAAGGTTCATCCAATCATGATGCAGGACTATGATTTTGGAAAAAAAAAGTTCAAAAAGTTATAACCCTAGTACACAAACTTTCTTCTCATCGTCCAAAAATTGTGTATGAAGTCCGTGTCAGTGAAGCGGCAAAGCACAAAGCGCAATCCCACCACTCTCAGCACCAACACGTACTTTTCTACGGACGTTGCAGCCACTGCCCCACAAAACACCATGACCGAAAACCTTGTCTGTCTCCTTCTCGATCCCCTCCTTAAAACAAATAAGTTGTACATGTTCTGGCTCTGGTACGACAGCAACTTTAAAATCTCCAGGCTCTCAATGTTAGCGTCCATAAACACTGAGCACGCTCGCTGCATGTGACCTCGTCGTGTCCTCCAAGGTGCATGTGGGACACTTTAGGGGCGTTTAAAGTTCACACTGGAGATCACATACAAGTCGCATTTAATTGGAGATGTGAACGGCCTCACAAAAAAATCGGATTTCACAAAAAAGAAATAAAAAAATTGAGCTTTAAGCCCTGCAGTCTGAACGTTATTGCTTTGCTTGGAATATTACATGCGAACTTATTTATCTCCACGGTTACACCACCTATGCATTTCCAGCCATTCACAAATCCACAGAATGATTTGACTTTGACATTATATTTCTTGTTTGGACAATAGTGGTGGAGTGTGTACAACTCTTATCTCCCTGGACCAGTCACTCCACCACATTGGTCACTCCAGTCCAGTCAAAACTTCTAACTACTTCTTCTTCTGTCCCCTGAGTGCGGTGTGCAGACATTGACTGTAAACGTTGTAAAACTCTGTACATTGACTTGCATTTGTGCATCTCATCCAGAGGGGGCAGCATCGGACAGCGAGGGCGAGGAGGGCGAGGAGAGGACCCCGGAGCCCATGGCCCGGCAGAGGGCGTCCGCCTGGGGGAGCAAACAGGAGCAGGAGGGCTACAGCAGCGAGGCGTCCAGCGAGCGTGGTACGACATCGTGTTCTAGACCAGGGGTCTTCAACGTTTTTCAGGCCAGGGACCCCCAAACAGATGGCGAACTGGGCCAGGGACCCCCTACTATATATACGGCATAGAATTGTGTTTTATATTAAATTGAGCTTAGTGTCATGTATAAACATTGCTACTCTGTTATGCTACATCCAATACAAGGAAATAATACACAGGTTAATACTGTATTTTACACTATAAAATGAGAAAAATTATATTATGTGTTATATTACAGAGGTTCTGTGATAAACCGCCGTTACTCTACATCCCCCTGTAAAACTAATCCTGTCTGAATAGGGCTTAAGGCTGCGTCCCATTACTCTGTCTTACCCCTATCCCTTTATCTACGTCTTTGTCTTGCCCCTCGATACCAAACTGAGAGGGATCGGGGTACAAATGTTCCCCTAAGAAATGGGACACCACTCGATTACCGTTTGCGTCATCGTCCCTTGCCTCTACCTGGCTGCTACATCTACAGAGGCGACAACAATTGATGCAAACAAACGTAAACAAATGTCAAGGATTATCGGGTACCTCAGCTCAACAAAAAAACTAGCTTGTTTATACATGAAAGTTCGATGAAAACGATAATGTCGGCTAAACAGACACCGCAACAACAGTTCACTAAAAGTAACGTAGAACATAAGCGTCATAATTGTAAACCACGCTAAACTGTTAATCGATAATTACAATTGCTGAAAATTAGGGCTGTCAGTTTAACGCGTTAATTAGATTAATTAATTACACTGTCAATTAACGCGTTATAAAAATTAACGCAATTAATTATGAGCGGCAATTCAATGCGCGCGCATTTTAAATTTGACGTGCGGGGCTTTTGAACGGCGAGTTTATTTATAAAAACGTGACGGAGCAGGTCCGTCTTGTCCCTGGACGCGATTTCATTGGACGAGACAGCAATGACGCGATGAGAAATGCCGTGCTACCATTGGTCGGCTTACAGAGACGAATGCGCTGCAGTGAGCGCGAGAGCACGTGAAGACACGCGAGCCCATTTCTGTATCTGCTGCGCTCCGCGCGCCGAACCCTTTTCAATTCCCATAACCTCTCCAGCGTGTTCTGCCGCGACTAAGGCTGCACACTTAGAAGTTTTGACTTAGTCAGTTTTACCCATCCGAATCACGATAAACCCGATCATTACTCACCCCCGCACTGCCGCCTCCTCCCTCCTCCCATGGTGTGATGGTCCGGACACAGCCACACCGGGAGTTTAAATCCTCCTCGCGGGTTTCGGGGGTCATGTGAGCCATGAGTAATTTACACGGGCAATTATTTGTATTCTCTGTATATTTGAAGCCTTGTATATTATTTATTGACGTTGCATGAAAGCTACTGTACGTGCTCACCTTTTGGCACCAGAAATATTTGCCATGTATTAGTGGAATTGTGTAAATGAGCTTTCCAATGAATGTTACGTAATGTGGGAGGTGGAATGGGGGTCTGCCAGCAGTCTTGTCTTGTTTACAGTGGAGACAAAGAGAGTGAGTAAAAAACTTAAAGACTTAAAGGGGAAGTCTGCGGTCTTTTCACTGTACCACTATAAATCACACGTTTGACACCTTTTTTGCACTGCGGGAGAGCACAATAAACCACCTAAAAAAAATTATTTTAAAAATGCGATTAATTATTCATTTTCTTCCGCTTTTCCATTTTCTGGGTCGCGGGGGCAGCAGTCCAAGCAGTGTTCTGCTGCCCAGAACACAATGCACCAGCCCCCATGAATCCTTTCCGTGGGTGGTGGGTCCACAGGAGGACGGCTCACGTCACAACAGGCCTTGATGTATCTTCTGCCATGGGGGCTACCAATGTCCACAGACACTGGGGGCGAGGTGGGGTTAAGTGTCTTGCCCAAGGACACAACGGCAGCGCTCATCTGTGGGAGCTGGGATCACACGCGGTCAACCCATCAAGAGCAAGAGCGGGATTCGAACCACCAACCCCTGGATCACGAGGCATATGCTCTACCAACTGAGCTACTGCCGCCCCATGCGATTAATTAGATTAATTAATTACAAATCCTGTAATTAATAAGATTATTTTTTAAATCGCCTGACAGCACTACTGAAAATACAAAAAACCTGCCTGAGCTTGTAGGCGTACCCCTTCATTCCAAGTCTGGTCGAGGGTTTACTGTAGCCCGAGGTCGTGGCCCGAGCCCTTGATCAAAATTAGAATCGGGACACCCCTTGCCCTCACATGAACGTGCAAAACCAAGGGGTAGGGGTAAGACGAAGGGGTAAGACAGAGAAATGGAACGCAGCCTAATTCTAAGGGTCAATTATTTGTTTAGAGTGAAGACAGAATGACTGAACAGTGTGTAGCACGTGTAACTATCATCTCGTGTCCACTGTAACCCAACACTGTCCATCTCCCCTGTCTGTCTACTCATGTTTCGGTCTTATCTCGAGAGCAGCCACCATCCAGAGAATCCACAAGGACGCCTCCCTGAACGAACTGCAACCTCCGCCCTACCCAGAGCAGAGAAAGACCTCCACGCGCTCCAACAGGGGGCGCAGGAGAGTCTCACACGCCCAGCACGGTGGCTCCAGCCAGGCCAGTGAGGAAGAGGAGGTGGAGGAGGAGGAGCTGGACACCGAGAGCTACCTCAATAAGGGCTGTGACGAGGACATACCCAGTGACAGCACCGCCGTCCTGGGGCAAGAGGTGAGAAAGAAGGGAGGGTCGTACATCCAACCGCTTGCATGTTCTCCCTGTGTGGGGTTTTTGGTGCTTATGTTTCAACCCCAAACATTCTTAGGGAACACACTGTTGTTCTAAACTGAGTACCTGGAGTGAGGGGGGTTGAAAAAATGCAAGAAAAAACACAAAATGGATTTAAACAGCACATTTTCATCAATACGAGCGTTCATGGTCCTGTTTAGGTGTTTGATTTTCAGCAAAAAGGTGAGAGTGACTACCGTAATTTCAAGACTATCTGGAATAGAAGCCGCATCAGCAAAATTTTCAAAGAATTGTATTTTTGTACATATATAGGCCGCACCTGTCTATAAGCCGCAGGTGTCCGCGTCGTCAAGAACGTTTTAAAGTTCGGGTCATCTGCTTTTATTGCCTCTGAAAGCTTTTGTCGTCTTTTTGCATCGAGTCAGTTCGTCACGCTGCCGTCGCCAGCGTCTCGCCATCGACTCGCCATCGACTCACGTGCAGCAGCTCGATTTCCTTCTTCGACAGACAGATCGATTGCCTTTAACTTAAAAGCGGCATCATAAGCATTTCTTTGTATGTTTTCCATGAGGAGGGTGTATGTATGAAGTGCAAAATAACTGTTCAAAACAAAATCAAACGAGCGTCTTCCTCGGCGTGTTGTCTCTTCACCGTCTGTCTCGCTCTATCGGTGTCTGGGATCATGTCGGTGTCTGGGATCATGTCGGTGTCTTGGATCATGTTGGTGTCGGTGTCTGGGATCATGTTGGTGTCTGGGATCGTGTCAGTGAATCCTTCTTCAAAATCAAGCCTCAGTGCATGAGATATGACTCTGACTGTCTTTATGAGGCTAAATATGTCTCTGAAACACTTTATTCTAGGCGTTGTTGCTTGAATGCAAATAAGGAGGACAGAGACAGGCCAGTGCAGCGGGTGGGGGTGTGGCCAAATACTCCGCTGTTTGCTGGATTAGCGGTGCGTTGTGCACTGGCCCCACTTCCGTGTTTTAAGAGCGGAGGAAGATATGAGACGCTTTCCATTAAAAAAACACATTTCCACATAAAATAAAATTAAACCCTTGCGTTTTCAGAGGCTGTTTCCAGGCTTGGATGTCCTTTATCCGAGCCTGGAAACACTCTCACGTGTGATCGCAAATGCTCAGTTTACACATTTCACAATTTTTAGCCATGGGGGGAAGGGCCTAAACAGGGTAGGGGAGCTCACATTAACGTTCAAAAACCTCAGAAAGTGAAAATTTCATGCCAAAGCTCAGATTAAATTCTAATAGAGCATCACATCCCCAGGGAATGTGGATCATCAGATGTACAGTACCAGCTGGAGCTCGGACAAACCCATTTTTATACATTTTTGGCCACAGTGCTGAAGATTTACGCAGTATGCACAAAATTTGCCAAAAACAACTAGGAAAAGTAGATAATTCAAACACCATATGCACAGTTTAGTAGCGAAAACAAGCTGATTTAGTGTTTAGTTCCACTTTAAATCTGTCCAAAGATGACGCGGAACAGCTGACAATGTTATTAATACAACACGAGCACAGTTTAATAGCAGAACATTTAGTATTTAGTACCTATTTAAACTAGAAATATGCAAAGGGTCAACTAATTTGAGCTAAATGATATCATAACACTTCAGATATGTGGTAAATGACGCTGGTCCTGTTTTACTAATGAATGAGGTGTGCAGGTTGAGCTCAGCTGACAGAAGTTTACTGTAAAAACACAGCTAAAGTTCCACGGTCTATTTCAGGGTCAGATCATGTCAGGTATAAGTACTGCTGCTGCTGGAGTGACGGGCGATGTAGAGGGAGTTTACCTTTTTAGTAGACGGAGAAGAGGGAGGAGAGTCTAACAAACAAACATATGGGTGGTTGTTGCGTACTGAATGGTGAAACAGATGTTTTGGTCTTGAGGCACTTGCAGTTAAAGGAATATTAACGTTTTTTACAATCTGAACCTTCTTTCGCTAATAAAACAAGTTGTTTTACTCACCCATAGTACTTTGGTGTAATTTGGAGCAGTTTCGTAGATGTTGTAGTTTAGCGATATCCGTTAACGTGAGTGCTTGGGGCAGGCAATTGCAGTCACCAAATAACACAAACTTGATCACTTTTCAAATTACAGAAGTTCACTGTCTTTGGTTTGAGGCAAAAGTGGCCTGTAATCCGAGATTTATCCATAGTTTCGAGTAGATGACGAGGACAGTGCGCATGCGCTCATTCACAGCTGATTTGCAGATAAGAAGACGCTAATAACTTTTCTGTTGCGAGCGAAATATGGCAGAAGATTCGGACTTTGAGGCTGAAGAGGACTTATGGAGGACTGAGGACTGAAGAGGAGTATACGGAAAGATGGAAAGAATGAAGCGGAGACAGTTTGAGGAGCAGCGCAGAGAACAGCCATCGGTATCGCATTACTTCGTGCGCTGAATCCGCTGGCCTTCTTTCTTTTCCTTTGCTGGTAAAAAATCATCCTGACTGAAGTGGGTACTGCAAACACGATGGTCCAAACGTCTTACAGCTTTGCCTTTCATGTTTGGGTCCCGAAAGCTGGGAGCGAAATCAGCTGTGACTGAGCGCATGCGCACTGTCCTCCTCATCTACTCGAAACTATGGATAAATCTCGGATTAGAGGCCACTTTTGACTCAAACGAAAGTGTAGACTAAGACATTGATCTTCTGTCATTTGAAAAGTGATAAAGTTTGTGTTATTTGGTGACTGGAATCGCCTGCTCCAAGCACTCACGTTAACAGATATCGCTAAACTGCTACACGAAACTGCTCCAAATGACACCAAAGTGCTATGGGGGAGTAAAACAACTTGTTTTATTACAGAAATAAGGCTCAGATTGTAAAAAAATGTTAATATTCCTTTAATGAACCACAGCCTTTTCAGAAGATGTTTTCAAACCTGAACTGACCCACGGAGGCTGCTGGAGTTTGGTGTGACAGTAGTTTTATTCTACACAGAATAATATTGAAAACAGTTGTTGTGAATTGATTTGTTGTAGACAGTCACCATGTGCGCTCTCATCTGTAGAAGACATTTGTTAGCCGCTAGCAAAGCTAAGCACGAAAAAAGAAACACGGTCAAATAAAATATACTGCAAGCTAACTTCAGCAGATCATGGCCAAACAAACATAAAATTGTATTTGTACATTTGTTGTAATTTGTACAGCTCTGCTCTGAACAAACCGCCAGGACCTCTGGGTCCACAAGTCACAATGACTGCAGACTACCTAAACGGAGCCATCAAAGAATGGAATACGAGGGGCATTCAAAAAGTTCTAAGACAAATGCCACAACCCACTTTTTTGACCCTCCAAAATGAGCCAATCTGAAGTCCGAGCAAACACTAAATTTCTTAGCATTACCTTACGAAATTAATTCGTTCCAGAAGTGGTTTCGTAACGTGAATTTTTCGTAAGTTGAGTAGCTATTTCAATGGAAAAGGCCTGATTCATTCCAAGTTTTTTTTTATAGTGTAACATTTTTTCACTGTGTCCTGCATAGAGACTGTAAACCCAGGACTAAACGTGGACTATACCAGGTCTAGACCAAGGTCTAAACCTGGACTGGACCAGGTCTAGCCCTGGACTAAACCAGGACTGGGCCAGGACTAAACCTGGACTAAACCAGGTGGATTAAAGCGCCGCGTGCGGGTCTATTTCCTGGGGGTCTATTTTTCGTTTCGAGTCACAGCTGAGGCGAGCAGCGAGGATTCCCCTCGGGACCGCACACAGTCTGAGCGCATGAACGAACGCATGCAAGAGCCGCGTGGTCTAATCCTGGTTTAGACCTGGTTCAGACCTGGTTTAGACCTGGTTTAGACCTGGCACGGTTTGAGCACGGGTCTCGTGCTCACAGTCCCGCGTCGGGACTATCACACACGTGTCCGCGCGCACACACACCGCCCTCCCCCTTCCCCCCACGCTTCACTATTAATACATTTTTTGAAAATCTATGAAAGTTTGAGTGTTTAAACGAGAGACAAATGTGAGAAAAGTTTAAATCCAGTCTGAGAAAAGCGTATAATGTGTGTGGCTGAGCGCGCATTATTTGAATTTTTGAGATTTCGCGTTTCGTAACTTGAATTTTCTTTCGTATCTATAGACGAAATTTAACGTGAAGGCGTTTCGTAACTTGAAATTTTCGTTTGTTGGGTCTTTCGTAAGGTGAGGTACCACTGTATTTTTGTCCACGCAATTTCACAGCTAAGTTACCTTGTCTCGAGTTCTCCATTACAGTAAGGAGGACTCATAGTTTGCGTGGGTAAAGGTAGTGCAGGTACGGCGGGTGCCAGGAGATGGCGTTAGTTCACAATTTAGCAGGATTTAACAACATTCATATTAACTATGTTACAATAGCACCCCAAAATCCCATATTGGTCTTGACCTGAATCAATCAGTACATCTAAATATCAAATATCTAGATGATCCAGTAAAAGAAATCTGATCATCAAAAGCACCTGTTGACATGTGTCGGTGAATGATTGGATTTTAGATAAAAGTTGTATTTGGAGGACAATTGATTTTAAACTCACTTTTCTAACTCTTTCAAGACCCTGTTTTTTGCAAAAAGGGATTCTTGCCAAAAGCTGCACACTGAACAATCAGAACCAAATCAGATTACTCATATCAGATGCACCTGTTGACATGATATTTGGATAATCCGATTACCCCGGAGATCAGATTACACTCCTGCTCTTGTTGCTCCAGGACGGCTCGGTGCCCCCCCTGCCCGCTGCCTACGAGCCCGAGCCCATGGCCAAATACGGCACTCTGGACGTCGCCTTTGAGTACGACTCCGGCGAGCAGTGGCTGGCCGTCACTGTCACCGCGGCAACGGACATCCCCGCCCTGAAACAAACCGGGAACATCGCCTGGCAGGTAATGTGTTTGGATGAACTCTTTACGCGCTTTTACCTTTTTATTTACAGTACCGATACTTTACAGTGACGTGACGCTGGGGGGTACAGCATGTATGTCTATGGCGGAATGGTTAGCAGTTACCATGGTGACACAATGTACACATTAGCAAACAAAGCCTGTTTTAAGTTTTTAGAAATTAGAGACTTTAGAAATTTCAGGAGTGAGATTGACAGGTGGCTCGGTGCAGCAATGCCAGTGATATGGCCGCAAAGCTCTAGATTTACCGTCAATCTATGTTCCTCCCCTCACCTATGGTCATGAGTTCTGGGTAATGACCGAAAGGACAAGATCCCAGATACTAGCAGCCGAAATGAGTTTCCTCCGCAGAGTGGCTGGGCGCTCCCTTAGAGCGTGAGGAGCTCAGTCACACGGGAGGAGCTCAGAGTAGAGCCGCTGCTCCTCCACATCAAGAGGAGCAGCTGAGGTTGCTCGGGCATTTATTCCGGATGTCTCCTGGACGCCTCCCTCGGGAGGTGTTCCGGGCATGTCCCACCGGGAGGAGGCTCTGGGGAAGACCCAGGACACACTGGAGCTGGAGGAAGTGTCCGGGGTGTCCCTGCTTTTAGACTGTTGCCCCCGCAACCCGGCCCCGGATAAGCGGAAAAAAATGGAAATTAGTAACTCGAGAAAAACAAAAAAACAAAATGGGTTTAAATAACACATTGTCCGGAGCCTTTAAATTGTTTTATTTTCAACAAAAAGGTGAGGCCAGGGAATGTTGATGACATTATTCATTTTAAACTACTAAACAACATTCTACAGTGTAGTAATGTCACGAGAACCCAACCTATCTATGGGTCTGGACTGTTGCCATAGTGATAAAAAAAAAAAAAGAAAGTTTTTTTTTATTGGAAAAAGTCTAAATGTCATAATATAACAAGAAGTCTAAATGAATTGTTGCACAATGCTTCCGGCAGGTTCATCTGGTCCTTCTGCCGACCAAAAAGCAGCGCGCCAAGACGGGGGTGCAGAAGGGTCCCTGCCCGGTCTTCACGGAGACCTTTAAGTTCTCGCGGGTGGAGCAGGACGCGCTGGGGGACTACGCCGTCAGGTTCAGGCTCTACAGCATCAGGAGGATGAAGAAGGAGAAGGTCCTGGGCGAGAAGGTCTTCCACCTGACCAAGCTCAACCTGCAGGGCAAGATGGCTCTGCCCGTCACGCTGGAGCCAGGGTCTGAGGCCACGGTCAGTGAATAACTTCATATTTAGTTTGTTCTACTATAAACAAATACATGGCTCTCCAGCGCTCTTATCCTGAATATAAATAAGATAACAAACTTTAAATAAAAAACATTTAAAACAAAAAATTTCCTAATTTCCTCGTCCGAAGGCTTGCGTCCTCTCTAAACCACACACACTTTTACTGGCGGAGAACTGGCTGTAGACCTCTGCATTCAAAACACCCAAGCTGACCACTGACCAGTAGAAATGACCGACACACTTGTTCTGTCTGTGGAATTTTGAAGTGATAATTGCAGTTTCAGTGGAATTTGGGCTTTTTGGACAAGATACATTTTAGAGCTCAAAAATTCAATTTCATGCAAGTCAAATCTGTTTAGGCAGTAAAGAGATATTGTAAAAGATGTTCTAAACCAGGACTAAAACAGGACTAAACCAAGACTAAACCAGGACCAAACCAGGACTAAACCAGGACTAAACCAGGACTAGACCAGGACTAAACCAGGACCAACCCAGGACTAAACCAGGACCAAACCAGGACCAAACCAGGACCAAATCAGGACCAAACCAGGACTAAACCAGGACTAAACCAGGACTAAACCAGGACCAAACCAGGACTAAACCAGGACCAAATCAGGGCTAAACCAGGGCCAAACCAAGACTAAATCAGGACCAAACCAGGACTAAACCAGGACTAAACCAGAACTAAACCAGGACCAAACCAGGACTAAACCAGGACCAAATCAGGGCTAAACCAGGGCCAAACCAAGACTAAATCAGGACCAAACCAGGACTGAACCAGGACTAAACCAGAACTCTGTGTCCTTATATCTGTTATCCCTGATCTAGTCCTGGTTTGGTCCTGGTTTAGTCCTGGTTTGGTCCTGGTTTAGTCCTGGTTTAGTCCTGGTTTGGTCCTGTTTTGGTCATGGTTTAGTCCTGGTTTAGTCCTGGTTTGGTCCATGATCGTTCTTAACACCTTCAGGTTCTTCTTGGTCCTCACACTGGGACTTCTTTTTTAGGATCGATACCTCTCTAGTTTCGATACTAGTTTTAGTATTGATTAGGATCTGATTTCGATCCTTTTGACGTTTCTTTTCTGGGACATGAACCAAAGTCAAACTAAGTGCCCAATGGTGATAAATATAACTCCTGTAACTCCTGTCGTCCCTCAGGGCTGTGGGTCGGTGGTGAGCGTGTCCCGCAGTGGTGGCGCTCTGTCGTACCGCTCCACAGAGGACACGTGTCTGCCCGAGATCCTCCTGGGCCTCCTGTACAACTCCACCACCGGACGGCTGTCTGCGGAGGTGATCCAGGGCAGCCACTTCAAGACCTCGGCCACAGACAAGCCCATAGGTCAGGACTCACATTTAGACTCACTCACTTGACTTGACTTGACTTTACTTTGTGTGCGACGTGGGTGGTACAGGGGGGTCAGTTATTGTTCAGAACGGTATTGGACCCTTTAAAATGTCAGCACAGTGTTAACAAAGTCACCCATGCACTGTGTAGCTTTTTTAATCCTTAAAATGACCAGTAGTAGTGGTCGGTAGGCCTTTATTATGATGTATGAGTCCTTGCCTCAGGTGGAGGAGTTCAAGTATCTCGGGGTCTTGTTCACGAGTGAGGGGAGGATGGAGCGTGAGATTGACAGGCGGATCGGTGCAGCGTCGGCAGTGGTGCGGTCGCTATACCGGACCGTTGTGGTGAAGAGGGAGCTGAGCTGATTTACCGTCGATCTACGTTCCTCCCCTCACCTATGGTCATGAGCTCTGGGTAATGACCAAAAGGACGAGATCGCGGATAGAAGCGGCCGAAATGAGTTTCCTCCGCAGAGTGGCTGGGCGCACCCTTAGAGATAGGGTGAGGAGCTCAGTCACATGGGAGGAGCTCGGAGTAGAGCCGCTGCTCCTCCACATCGAGAGGAGCAGCTGAGGTGGCTCGGGCGTCTGTTCCGGATGCCTCCTGGACGCCTCCTTTGGGAGGTGTTCCGGGCATGTCCCACCGGGAGGAGGCCCCGGGGAAGACCCAGGACACGCTGGAGGGACTATGTCTCCCGACTGGTCTGGGAACATCTTGGGGTCCCCCCGGAGGAGCTGGGGGAAGTGTCCGGGGTGAAGGAAGTCTGGGAGTCCCTGATTTAGACTGTTGCCCCTGTGACCCAGCCCCAGATAAGCAGAAGAAAATTAGCGTGAATGCACTAATTACATTCCAGTTTGTAAACCAAAATGAGATATCGACTAAACTGATAAAAAAATCCACAAATCAAGCCTACTTATTGAAAGAACTCCCATCCAGCCTCTTCTAGTGTGCATGTGCATGTGTCTATAACGTCTTTTTTACAAACGTTTAAAGGGTCTAGTGCAGGGGTGTCAAACATGCGGCCCGGGGGCCAGACCCGGCCCTCCTAGACCTTTAATCTGGCCCTCGGCTGATTTTCTATTAAAATATTCTAATTATATTTAAATTTTCTATTAAAATATTAGTAATTTTCTGACGCTTTTCTGCGCAGTTTAGCATAGCAACGTCTCCAGCGCCTCTGTGCGTGGCCCCTCCCACCAGAGCAGCACAAATGAAGACTCACCTCTTTCCAAACGCTCTTAAAGGACCATCGTTTTGACTGTTGACCGTGACACCCTCATCAGCAAAATGTTAAAAATGAGAAAAGTGGACGCCGAGTGCAGGATTTTCCAAGAAAAATTGACAAATTCCTATTTGTTCACAGAGGTGAATGGGAAACCTGTACGCTTGGTGTGTTTGCAACAAGTGGCGGTGCTCAAGGAAAATAATCGTAAACGCCACTACGAGGCACAGCATTTCGAACTATACAATAACGTGAACAGAGAATTGAGAAGACAGAAGATAAAAGAATTATTGCTGGGACTGAGAAACAGCAGTCTGTAATAGATTTGTGTTTCTCTGCACAAATATTTGGACTTATTTCTATTTTTGGGGTATATTTGCCATGAGTTTTCTGATCCGGCCCCTTTGGGATCAAAGTAGGTTGGATACGGCCCCCGGACCAAAATGAGTTTGACGTCCCTGGTCTAGAGCAACTGAAAGCAGTTTCAGTTTATTGATTAATTACTCACCCAACCTGTCACCACTTCTTGTGATCTCACCTTCTGTGTGTGGCCCTGTTCTGATCGGCAATTGTTTCTACAACATGTTCAAACTCTCCAAAAACAATTGCGAGTGACAATGTTCAAAGCTGTTTTTATATTTGATTTGTTTCTGTTGAGTTGTCACCTCTAAACCTCTAAACCTCTTTCCTCTTCTCCTCTGTGTGTTTGTGTGTTTGTGTTTGTTGTGTTGTGTTGCAGACGGTCTGTTTTGTTGTGTCAAACATTTTGTGGGTGGACAGCTGTATATCATGAGAGGTAAGGTGATGGTTATGGAATTATCAACATTTTATCAGCATTTTTAAAGGTCCAGTGTGTAGGATTCGTGGCGCATAGGTGGATGGTGGCTATTGCACTTCCTGTTTTAGCTACGGCAGACCTTGAGGGTCACCCGGGCGTGCCGTAACGCGGACAGCTCGCATATCCGCGCACGGACCGCGCGCCGCTACTGTATAAATAAAACGCGGTCCCGTTCACTTTTTTTTTTTCTTTTCGCATGAGAGCACACATTCCCGATCGTGTACCAAGACAATCTACACATCAAATGAAACCTTACAGTCTCATCTTTTTGACTATGCAATTCATTTCCCGGCACAACAATCACTCTCCGAGCACATGGGGCTTTTATACGGAAAAGCACAAAACGAGGTTTGTTACTTAGCTTACCTATGAAGGCTCTGCACAGGTCAAAGTCAGTATTTCACCATAAACTTGCTCTCAATTTGTCCGTAAGGATCCAGCGAATAAAATCCACTAAAACAATTTAGTCCAAAACACGTGTTAGATCCATTACGACGTGTGATCCGGCAACATGCTTGTCGTTGTTTATCCAAACGCGTACTATCTCGTTGTGTGAAAACCACGAGCCTTGCCGAAGGCGGAGCCCAAATGTCCTTCTGCAGCTCTCGTAATCAAAATGGCTGCCTCTATGTGGGGAAGATCCCCTTTTATGCAGGTATATCTAAGTCCAAAAGAATACTTTGATTTCATGATGGAAGTGAAAAGGCTTGGAAAACTGTATTTTTGAATGGGTATCTTCAATTTCGGAAATTAACGGGTAAAAATCTTACACACTGTCCCTTTAAGGTATTTTTGAGCAATAAAAATACCCATTATTATGGTATATCGTGGAACATTCCAGTTCCATGTGCTGCAGGTGATTCTACTTCATACAGTGATCTGGTTTGTATGGACAAAAACAGTATTTCTGTATCTGTTAGCTGTTAAGCTTGTAGTTTAGAATGTTCTGAAATGCATGGGATTCTTGAGTTAGTTTAGCCGTTCAGAATTCAGTCTTCTCTTTAATGTAATCCTCCTGGACTTTATTGCTTTTTCAGTTTGCTCTTTAATAAGTTGGAGAAAAATAACTGGAATTGGCATGTTCCGGTTTATCTGACATCAATTTGAGCTGCTGTGAAATACAAATATTAATGTGTTTCAAGCACAATTAGATTAATACTTTTTTTCTCCGTACTTTTGACGTCACTCAAATCAAATACATTTACACTGCCTGACAAAAGTAGTCCTAGTCTAGTCCTGGTTTAGACCCGAGTTAGACCTACACTGGGATGAGTCCCCATTTTTGCAATAATATGCCTTTACACATGATGAAATTTGCTTTAAAATATCAATACATTGATTTGTTGTCATTACCAATATGTCTTGTTATCATTATTTATGAAAGTTCAGAAGTACACAATGGTCCTAATACTTTTGTCAGGCAGTGTATTTAAATCAGTGGTTCTTAACCTGGGTTCGATCGAAGCCTAGGGGTTCGGTGAGTCAGTCTCAGGGGTTTGGAGGTCAAGACACGCACCCGACTCGTATGATTCATGAGAAGAAGTCGCACTGATTTGCAGTAAATGGGTCATTCCAGAATTGGAGGACATTTTGGCTTTAAAATTCTTGAAAAATAAACCTTCACTTTTCTGATTTTCTGCTACATATTCATCAATAATAGGTAATAAACTATCAAATGTTTGATTAGCTCAGCTTACGGATCAATGGTACAATTTTTATTACATGATTTATTTGGGTTATTTATTTCCTCTAATCACAGTAACAGGGTTGCAGGTAACAGGGTTGCAAATCCGCACTAATGTTCGCTTTATCTCAGGAATAGAAGCTGTTTAGCTGTTACTGCTAATCAAGAGGAAAAACTTATTTATGCAAATAAGTAAAGGAAAAAAATAATAACTGTCTTATTCTGATCATTTGCATAACAGGGTTGCATGAGGCAGAGTGAGACATTCAATCAAGACTAACGATGTTATAAAAATATGAAAAATAGAAGAGAAGACAAACCTTTGCTCTGCCCATATTTATTATTATTATTATTGATTTATTTATTTTTTATTTATTTTTTAAATCATGGTGCAGCCACAAACTAGAGTCTATCTCAAAACTTAAAATACAGACTGGTGAACTCACTGTCCACTATAAAAGACACAAAAGAAGAATATGTATTCGACATACAGTGAAATTAAATTTCATTTCTCCCTGGCCAAGCAGTGCAAAATACAATATAAAGACAATACGATTTGAATTTGAAAAAAAAAATAAAATAAAAAATAATCGTATTTTACTTTTCAATAAAGAAGGGCCAAAAAATACACTTTTTTAAAAAGCATAGACTGGATAATTACGATTTTAATTCAAGTCAGAGCATTCTTCACGTTCTATTATTTCTGACCTTTATACCTTCAAATCTTGTTTGAATAATAATAAGTTCAATTAGAATTACAATTTTTTTAACTTTAACATTTTTTTTTAAACTAGACCAGGACTAGACCAGGACTAGACCAGGACTAGACCAGGACTAGACCAGGACTAGACCAGGACTAAACCTGGACTAAACCAGGACTAAACCAGGACTAGACCAGGACTAGACCAGGACTAGACCAGGACTAAACCAGGACTAGACCAGGACTAGACCAGGACTAGACCAGGACTAGACCAGGACTAGACCAGGACTAAACCTGGACTAGACCAGGACTAAACCTGGACTAGACCAGGACTAGACCAGGACTAGACCAGGACTAAACCAGGACTAAACCAGGACTAGACCAGGACTAAACCTGGACTAGACCAGGACTAGACCAGGACTAAACCTGAACTAGACCAGGACTAGACCAGGACTAAACCAGGACTAGACCAGGACTAGACCAGGACTAGACCAGGACTAGACCAGGACTAAACCTGAACTAGACCAGGACTAAACCAGGACTAAACCAGGACTAGACCAGGACTAAACCTGGACTAGACCAGGACTAAACCAGGACTAAACCAGGACGAGACCAGGACTGAACCAGGACTAAACCAGGACTAAACCTGGACTAAACCAGGACTAAACCTGGACTAAACCAGGACTAAACCAGGACTAGACCAGGACTAGACCAGGACTAGACCAGGACTAGACCAGGACTAAACCAGGACTAGTGCTAATCTTGGTGCTAATCAAACAGTTTGTTTTCCTTTTTTCCCCAAATTAGAATCGATAAGAGAATCGATAAAGAATCGAATCGTTAAGCAGTATCGATAATGGAATCGGAATCGTAAAAATCTGATCAATTCCCTAATTATCAAGTATTGTTATTTTAAATACTGTTAGGTGTACTACTAAAGAGATAAAAAAAGGTCATTATAAAGATGATTGGAATGTTTCTCGTTAATTTTATTATTATAACTATAACTATATTATAACTACAGAAGGGTTCGGTGAGTGTGCACATGAAACTTTTGGGGTTCAGAACCTCCAACACGGTTCAGAACCACTGATTTAAAGTATGTTTTTATTGTAAACAAACCTGCACTTCTAAATCTGACCACTCGATGTCACTGTCCCCTTCACAGACACTTATGTGAAGCTCGTCATGCTGGACTCTAAAGGCAAAGAGATGTCCAAGTGTAAGACCGGAGTGTGCCGCGGCCAGCCCAACCCCACCTACAAGGAGAGCTTCGTGTTCCAGGTGGCGCTGTTCCAGCTGTCCGAGGTGTCCCTGGTGCTGTCGGTGTTCTGCCGGAGGAGCACCCTGAAGCCCCGCGAGAGGCTGGGGTGGGTGTCCCTGGGCCTGAACAGCACCAGCGACGAGCAGCTCAGCCACTGGACCGAGATGAGGGAGGCCGAGGGGCAGCAGGTGTGTCACTGGCATACGCTCACAGACACATAGAGCGGGAGAGCGCCATCTGCTGGACACGTGAGGGGAGAGGATAATACAGTTTGTGAAAAAACACTGATTTTGCAAATGAAATATGAAGATAACTGGACAAACACAAAGAATGTGGAATGTTTGCCCACAGATACATACAGGAGTAGGTAGAAAGAGGGCGCCATCTGCTGGAGACATGAGGGAAGACATTATTACAATAAGTCATACATTTGTGGAAAAAGACTCGTTTTACTAGTGAAATATGAAGGTAATTGGATTAACAAACAAATAAAAAAGGTGTGTGACTGATGTTACAGATGTTTAGAGCAGGGAGAGAGAGCGCCATCTGGTGGAGAAGTGGGCATTAACAGGGCATTAATTAGTGTGACACTGATTTTACTAGTGAAATAGGAAGTTAATTGAATAAATATAAAGAAAAGAATGAAGAATGTTTGGAAAAGGGATGGGCAATTTAGCCAAAAAATAAACTTTTTTTTTTTAGCGTAGACTTGATGATTAAGATTTTAAAGGAGAATTAACGTTTTTTTACAATCTGAGCCTTACTTCGGTAATAAAACAAGTTGTTTTACTCACCCATAGCACTTTGGTGTCATTTGGAGCATTTCGGGACATGTTTTAGATTAGCGATATGTTTGCGGTCTCAAAATAACACAAACTTTAGCACTTTTCAAATCATAGAAGCTCAACGTCTTAGTCTACACTTTCGTTTGAGTCAAAAGTGGCCTGTAATCCGAGATTTATCCATAGTTTTGAGTAGATGAGCGGAGATGAGATGAGAGTAGATGTGTGGAGTCACAGCTTATTTCGCTCTCAGCTCTCGGGACCCAAAAATGAAATGCAAAGCTGTAAATTATTGATAAATCTCGGATTTGAGGCCACTTTTGACTCAAACGAAAGTGTAGACTAAGACATCGAGCTTCTATGATTTGAAAAGTGCTAAAGTTTGTGTTATTTGGAGACCGCAAACATATGCCCCGAGAACTCACGTTACGGATATCGCTAAACTAAAACATCTCCGGAAGTGCTCCATATGACACCAAAGTGCTATGGGTGAGTAAAACAACTTGTTTTATTACCGAAATAAGGCTCAGATTGTAAAAAACGTTAATTCTCCTTTAAAGTCAGAGCATTCTTCATGTTCTATTATTTATGACCTTTATACCTTCAAATCTTGCTTGAATAATAATAAGCTCAATTAGAATTACATTTTTTACAATGCCAGTCGTTTAATTTCGCAATATCCCCGCTTTGCAAGTTAGAAAATCAGGAGTAAACTTACTTCATAATGCTCTATTTCACAATTTTGCGATATTAAATTGAATTAGTTAATTATTATGAAAAACACAAATGAATCAGTTGAATTAAAGGCCCAGCCCTCGTTTGATTGCGAGTGATGAAAGAACGCAACAGTACAGTCATACCTCACCTTACGAAAGACCCAACGAACGAATAATCCAAGTTACAAAACGCCTTTACGTAAAATTTTCGTCTCTGAATATGAAAGAAAATTTAAGTTACGAAACGCAAAATCTCAAAAATTCAAATAATGCGTGCTCGGCTTCGCAGCCGCCCGAATCCCCCGAAAATGTAAATACACTTGTAAATACACTCTCCAACACCCGCTGGCCTCCCATTGGCTAGGAACGAATCAGGCCTTTTACATGGCGACTCTACTTAGGAAAAAATCACGTTATGAAACCACTTCTGGAACGAATTAATTTCGTAAGGTGAGGTATGACTGTATTTGGAAAAGTGTAGGGAGTCATTGTCATAAACAAGAGGAAAAGCAATAGAAATATCAACAATAATGGACTTTACAACTGGAAATTACCGGAAAAGTCATTTTGGATGCACAAATACGTTAAGGAATGCACTCTAGAACAATTCTCCAGCGAGGTCCTCCTGACTGAAACTGTTCCTAAAGATCTGGAGACCCAAACGTCATCGAAGTACGGGTCAAATGCGCCCGACCTTAAAAACTTTACCTACAATGACGACAGATCTAAGAAATGAATTGTGAAATAACCTTTTTTTTTTTGCTGCATGAACGAAACTCCCTTTAACATGTGAACCTGCCACCGGCAACGACTCAAGAACTTTTCATTTCGAACTTCAAACTCGGACGCTTCGTTTTTTACCGTGATGTAGCCGACTTTTAAAAACCGGGTGCCCTTCCTGTTTCTGCCTCAACTGTTCATTCAAAAGTGGCATTCTTGCCCAAGGGTGGCATGGAAAATCGCAAACTAACCACTCCTGGAGTAAAACTGCGCCCTCTAGTGGTCAAGATGAGAATGAAAGAAGTCAAAAGGAGATTTTTTAAAACGCAAACGGACAATTTTGAATTTAAATTTCTTGGAGAGGGGGGATTTTACACATAAAGATGAAAAATGTTTGTTTGAAAGTACGGAGAGAGCTGTATTTCCAGACCATTTGCCTACTGAGCTCATAATGCATGGACTCAAAAAGTTTACAGATTTTTCCTCAATTGCGGATCGAAATTTCGGTCCAATCTTTCGCAGCTTCCGACCACCAGCACTCCGGACTCGTCTCCCGATGTCGTTTTTTTTCACGGACAAAGACGAAACACTGAGCAGACTGTTAAAACGAAGCCCACTGCGACATGCTGCAATACTACGACTGTATGCTTGTACACTGTGTTTACACACGACTAACAATGCAATATGTGTGTTTTAATACGGGACCAATCCGCTGTGAGAAAATGTTCAAATACAGAATTATACGTTTGTCAGACTGGTTCATTTTGTTGGATTTGAATTCATTCATTTGAGAATTTGCAAAAGTTTAAATAGTTTTACTTTTACAAATCTGAATTATAAATAGGGATGGGAATTGAGAACCGGTTCTGTGTGTTTCAATTCCACGGAATCGATTAGCAGTTTATCTAACGATTCTCTTATCGATTTCAGCCAGCACGAATTACGCACAAAAGTGGTGGGACTGATACGTGCTTCTCCGCTTCACTGATACAGAGTTTATACACTATTTTCACATGACGAGAAGAACGTTTGTGAAAATGGACTTTTAACTTCCACTTGGACACATGACACGTTCAGACTACCAGCACTAGACCTGGACTAGACCAGGACTAGACCTGGACTAGACCAGGACTAGACCAGGACTAGACCTGGACTAGACCAGCACTAGACCAGCACTAGACCTGGACTAGACCAGGACTAGACCTGGACTAGACCAGGACTAGACCAGGACTAGACCAGGACTAGACCAGGACTAGACCTGGACTAGACCTGGACTAGACCTGGACTAGACCTGGACTAGACCAGGACTAGACCAGGACTAGACCGGCACTAGACCTGGACTAGACCAGGACTAGACCAGCACTAGACCAGCACTAGACCTGGACTAGACCTGGACTAGACCAGGACTAGACCAGGACTAGACCAGCACTAGACCAGCACTAGACCAGGACTAGACCAGGACTAGACCAGGACTAGACCTGGACTAGACCAGGACTAGACCAGGACTAGACCAGCACTAGACCAGCACTAGACCAGGACTAGACCAGGACTAGACCAGGACTAGACCAGGACTAGACCAGGACTAGACCAGCACTAGACCAGCACTAGACCTGGACTAGACCTGGACTAGACCAGCACTAGACCAGGACTAGACCAGGACTAGACCAGGACTAGACCAGCACTAGACCAGCACTAGACCAGGACTAGACCAGAACTAGACCAGGACTAGACCAGAACTAAACCTGGACTAGACCAGGACTAAACTTGGACTAGACCAGGACTAAACCTGGACTAGACCAGGACTAAACCAGGACTAGACCAGGACTAGACCTGGACTACACAAGGACTAGACCAGGACTAGACCAGGACTAAACCTGGACTAGACCAGCACTAGACCTGGACTAGACCAGGACTAGACCTGGACTAGACCAGGACTAGACCAGGACTAGACCAGGACTAGACCAGGACTAGACCTGGACTAGACCTGGACTAGACCTGGACTAGACCTGGACTAGACCAGGACTAGACCAGGACTAGACCAGGACTAGACCGGCACTAGACCTGGACTAGACCAGGACTAGACCAGCACTAGACCAGCACTAGACCAGCACTAGACCTGGACTAGACCTGGACTAGACCAGGACTAGACCAGGACTAGACCAGGACTAGACCAGCACTAGACCAGCACTAGACCAGGACTAGACCAGGACTAGACCAGGACTAGACCTGGACTAGACCAGGACTAGACCAGGACTAGACCAGCACTAGACCAGCACTAGACCAGGACTAGACCAGGACTAGACCAGGACTAGACCAGGACTAGACCAGCACTAGACCAGCACTAGACCTGGACTAGACCTGGACTAGACCTGGACTAGACCAGCACTAGACCAGGACTAGACCAGGACTAGACCAGGACTAGACCAGCACTAGACCAGCACTAGACCAGGACTAGACCAGGACTAGACCAGGACTAGACCAGAACTAAACCTGGACTAGACCAGGACTAAACTTGGACTAGACCAGGACTAAACCTGGACTAGACCAGGACTAAACCAGGACTAGACCAGGACTAGACCTGGACTACACAAGGACTAGACCAGGACTAGACCAGGACTAAACCTGGACTAGACATGGACTAGACCAGGACTAGACAAGGACTAGACAAGGACTAGGCCAGGACTAGGCCAGGACTAGACAAGGACTAGACAAGGACTAGACAAGGACTAGGCCAGGACTAGACCTGGACTACACAAGGACTAGACCAGGACTAGACCAGGACTAGACCAGGACTAAACCTGGACTAGACCAGGACTAGACCAGGACTAGACCAGGACTAGGCCAGGACTAGGCCAGGACTAGGCCAGGACTAGACAAGGACTAGACAAGGACTAGACAAGGACTAGGCCAGGACTAGGCCAGGACTACACAAGGACTAGACCAGGACTAGACCAGGACTAAACCTGGACTAGACCAGGACTAGACCAGGACTAGACTAGGACTAAACCAGGACTAGACCAGGACTAGACCAGGACTAGACCTGGACTAGACCTGGACTAAACCAGGACTA
The DNA here is from genome assembly GCA_036785185.1 of Paratrypauchen microcephalus. NCBI lineage: Eukaryota > Metazoa > Chordata > Actinopteri > Gobiiformes > Gobiidae > Paratrypauchen > Paratrypauchen microcephalus. The sequence continues at coordinate 348,489 of JAVJIX010000312.1, read as the reverse complement.
AACCAGGACTAGACCAGGACTAGACCAGGACTAGACCAGGACTAGACCAGGACTAGACCAGGACTAGTGCTAATCTTGGTGCTAATCAAACAGTTTGTTCTCCTTTTCTCCCCAAATTAGAATCGATAAAAGAATCGATAAGAGAATCGAATCGTTAAGCAGTATCGATAATGGAATCGTAAAAATCTGATCAATTCCCTAATTATAAAGTATTGTTATTTTAAATACTGTTAGGTGTACTACTAAACAGATAAAAAAAAAGGTCATTATAAAGATGATTTGAATGTTTCTCGTTAATTTTTTATCATTATAACTTTATTTAACCAGGGAAATCCCATTGAGATCAAAAACCTCTTTTTCAAGGGAGCCCTGGGCAAGAGGCAGCAAAAAATACAATTACAACACAATTAAAATGACATACAAATGAGTTAAAACAGGTACAATTTATGGAGGCTGTCTCAAGTGCTCTCAGTCTGGATTTAAAGTCGTTCAATGAGAGAAGTTCTGTTCATTTCCAGTCCTTTTGCAGCTTGTTCCACGTCGAGGGGGCAGAGAAGACAAAAGCCCTTTTTCCCAACTCTGAACAAACGGAACAGAGAGCGACAACTGATCATTCGAGCACAAACCATAAGAATCAACACTTCTCTACTGGATTTAAGGGATAGTTTTTTTTTTAATGTGAATCTGTACGGCGTCCCCTTCAGCAGTGTCGTCCATTAACACTGACTTACCCCTGACAGTGTCGTCTGAGCCGAGTTCTGCCCCGGTTCTGGCGCTGACGAAAGTAGTCTAAAAGAAAGAAAGAAGTCTAAATCACTTGGTGCCATTTTCTCTCGAGTCGTATCACTGCACACCTATTATTATTATTAGCCTGTTCACTTGTAAACATCGCCACTTACAAGTGAACAGGCTAATAATAATACTGATAATAACAGAGGTGGGACAAAGTCATTGCTGGGCAAGTCCCAAGTAAGTCTAAGTCTTTTGCACTCAAGTCCGAGTGAAGTCCCGAGTCAAGAGTATCCAAGTGCCGAGTCAAGTCCGAAGTCAAAGCTCACAAGTCTCAAGTCGAGTCCAAAGTCCTAGCATTTTAGTTTCGAGTCATTTCGAGTTCATTCCTTTACAAATAAATAAAATTTCTACCAATCATATAATGTCTGCAAGATCTGTATTCATTTTACCTTTTTACACCATATCAAATAACATTAAAAAATTTTTTTTTAAAGCATTCAGGTGTGAAAAACATGTTATAATATTCCCAAAAAGTCTCATGGTTGTATTAGCTCAAAGCGGTGTTTCTACTAAATAGTGAACAAAAAGGTCCAAAAACTTATGACAGTGATTTCAGTCTTTGTGCAGCTTCAGGTGCCGAACAAAATTGGACGTTGTGGAAGCTCCGTCTGTAATCTTTAACCCGCACGTTCTGCATATTGCCGTTCGTTTTTTGTTGACAACTTCGTAGTTTTTATAACCAAACGAAATCACCTTCGGCATCATTTTTGCAAACTGGCGCGTGGATGCTTGTTTCCGCATCATTTGTTGTGCAATTTGCCTTGGATGCGGTCGAATGAAAGCAACGTAGATCTACTGTGATTGGATGTTGTGCAAGCCGCGCGCACATGCTCTTTGCATACATTTTCACAGATTCACAAGTACGACGGGTGCGGTCCTTATCAACATACTTTTAGAGTTTTTTTTTTCATTGGACGTAGCAAGTCATCACAAGTCAAAAGGCCTAAGTCCAAGTGAAGTCACGAGTTATTGATATTGAAGTCCAAGTCGAGTTGCAAGTGTTTGTACATTTTGTCGAGTCGAGTCTAAAGTTATCAAATTCGAGTCGAAGTCACATAACTCGGGTCCACACCTCTGGATAATAATACCGAAGAGTCTGCTGGCTTCCAAATATTTTGAGCCTGTGTAATTAGTTTTAATAAGATGATTTGCTGGTCGTAGTTGGTCCGTAACATCTCAAAATGTTTGAACTTTTATTTACACAAAGTTGTTCAGTTGTTATTTGAGAGATAAATAACAGCCAGATCAGTTTTTTCTTATTTTAGTTTTATTTTAAGGTGTGTGTCGCCCTCTGCTGGCAACAGTGGGGTTTGACGCATTATATCGCCATGATTATTGTCAGCAAGATGCTAACAAACACCAACTGCATTGGGTTGAGTCCAGTGAAGACGTTTACACTTTCTCATCTGTAAAAGACAACATCAACAAAAATACTTCCAGGAAACTTTTTCAGGGCAATTTTTTAACCATTTTTTTTTTTTTGCCTTTCCCGGGTTTAAAGATCAGATTAGCGCAACACCTGAGCCAGGTTCATTCATGTAGAAACATGAGCTCCTGCTGAGGCCAGTGCGCCTATAAATCTGACACTGCCTCAGGAGCTGTTCACACTGCAGCAGGGTTAAAGGGGAGGGTCTGCGCTCAAGGACTCGTCATCACAGGTGGAAAGTTACTGCGGTGGTTATAAAGACTTTTTTGGGGGGGAATTTTACGTTTGGAGTAGGTTTTTAAATGTCAAATATTACGCAAAATTGACTCTTGTGAGCGGTTATCCATGTTATAATGTCACCTCCTCAAAAACAAACCTGGAACTGTGTTTTGCTTCATTCACACATGTTTGAGGAACACTTTTTTTATTTGTCGGTCTACATCTCCAACGCTCAAAACGCTCTCTTCCACCTTGTGATGTCATGAAGCGGTGGTTTTCAAGTTAACACCATTTGCTTTTTTTTTTTTTAAAGGGATAGTGCAGTTTTTTTTTTTGTTAATCTGTATGGCTTCCCCTTCAACAGTGTCCTGAGATTAACACAGACTTACCCATGACAGTGTGATCTGGTCCCGGTTCTCCTCCGGTAACGTAGCTCGTAAACGTAGTTCCGGTAAGTTCGCGGGGACAATTTAATAAAGCTTGTTTTTCTTCTCAAAACAACATTTGTCTGAAAAGTGATATATTTGCGTCACAAACAGTTGTCCGCTAAAAATTCAGCAGCGTATTTCGCATTCGCATATTTTCTCTAGATTTGTATCAATGCGCCCACGTTAGCTCTATTAGCCTGTTCACTTGTCAACAGTTCCGCTAAAACAGGGCTCTCAAATCTCACGCATTGAGAGTGTGACACACGCAATTCGACGTGTTCACACGCCACACATGGCATTTCTCATGCTGATTTTTTTTTTTTTTTTTTGTGCCCAGAAAATCTGAGTGGCTCAGTTTATGCAGGCACCGCACGTTTTCAGCGAAAAAAACTCTCCCCCTCCTCCCCATCCCGCTCCCTGGAAAAAAATCAGCCAATCAGAAAATAGATTGTTCTGTTGTTGGGCAGACTGTAGAGTGTAGTTTCAGCTGCTAAGCGCACACTGCGGTGATGATAAAACAAACTGAGAACCATCAGGTAATAACTTCATTTATATAACTCTCATTAGTTGCTTTGTAGTTTAAGTTTGCTCTTTAGACAAACATTTACAGCAGGGCTCTCAAGTCTCCCGTATTGAGAGAGACAATTCGACGCGTTCACACGCTCACACGGCATTTCTCACGCAATTCAAGTCACCCCCCGCTCCACGGGAAAAATTGTTCACTCGCCCGCTCAAAACTTGAGAGCCCTGGCTAAAAGTTAACAGGCTAATACAGCTAATACAGCTAATATGCGCGCAGTGATACAGATCGAGAGAGAAAATATAATATGCGAATGCGAAATACGCTGCTGAATTTTTAGCGGACATATATTATTTTTAAGTAAATAATCAACAAATAATCATGTTAACCATAAAGAATGACCAAAATGACAAAAAATCATGCATTTTAAGTAAATATTAAATCAAACAAAATAGGAATAATTATTTAAGTAATGAAAATATTTCAATAATTATATAATCTCCAAGTTGTGTTTGGAGTGATTCGTGCATGTTCGTGTAATCTTTAATCACTTACGTTGGCCTTATTCATGGAGCTGAAGATATTTCTGCTTCTCCAAAAAACTGAGGAGCCACACTTTTCGCTCTATTCTTTGTGTATCGGAAATAGGGTGACGAGATGTCCCGAAATCCAAGCTGTTGTCCTGAATCCCGAATCCGGCCCTGAATGTCCCGAAAACGACACTCAAACAGAATACTGAGTAGTTATTTTCTGATAAACTGTTCAGTCAGAGGTTCAGTCGACTGTGTGCAGTTTTTGAGAGAAGTGGAACTAGCCAGGCGTCTCCGTGAAGAGGGACGGTTTGACAGGCAACAACCTGTCAAACAGACCCCTGTCTGACAGGTACACACCCGCCGCCGGTGCACACCCACGATTCTGTCTTATTTTGTTCTCCAATTTTCTTTTCTTAGTCAGTGATGCGTGTGGGATTCAGCAGCGTCTCGTAGTCATTTTGGTACAAATGAAAACAAATCTACTGCTCGCTAACGTGGTGTGATCCAGAGGGGGAGCCGACAGATGCACGGCGCTTTGTTGTGACGTTTACAGCGACGTCAGGCCCTAACACGGAAGTCAGAGCATTAATTTCTTTTAATAAGTTGTTTTAAATGAATATTGTGATTTAAAATATCTGAATTATAAAAACAGGTGTCATAGATAAAAACTATAGAGCAGAACAAGCACTGCCGAGTTTCAGATCACAACATCCTATAGCAGACCTGGACATTTCAAGGCCCGGGGGCCAAATACGGCCCGCAAAAGGTTCTTGGAATTAAGAAAATAAAACCTACTTTCAAAATTGTACATAATGCATTTGTACTGATGATCATCTGTCTGTGCTTCACATCTCCACCTCAAACATGAACCTGACTTTGATGCACTTGTTAAAGCTCAACAGAGGCGAGATTTCTCTCACTGATCAAGAAAAAAAAACACTAAACATGCAACTTTGACTTTTTTTCTACACAGTTTGGCAGTTGGACAAAAACATTTTGTGACATATCTTGTAGTATATTATTTGGCATACTTATTTTGGCCTGTTTTAGTCCTAGTTCAGTACTGTTTCAGTTCTCGTATTGTATTATTTGGCAAACAAAGACATTGTGGTTTCTTAATACAAAGTTACGAAAGTTAAACTCAGAAAGGCATTGTGGGGTTAAAGGGATAGTGTTTTTTTTATTATTTTTTTAATGTTAATCTGTATGGGTTTCCTTCTAAAAATGTTGTGTGGTAACACCGGCTTACCTCTGACAGTTTGCGCTCAGCCTGGTTCTGCTCGCGTTCTGGAGCTCAGGTAATTAGATCCGGTAAGTTCGCAGGGACTCGTAAAAAAGCTTGTTTTTCTTCTCAAAACAAAACGTTTGTCCGAAAGGTGATATATATGCTTTCCAAGCAGCTGTCCATGAAAAATCCAGCAGCGTAGTTTCGCATTTATTATTATTTATTATTTATTAGTTTATTTCATTCATAAAGTATAAAAAGACATCAACATTTGTGATAACAATACAAAATATTGAATGAAAGGGAGCAGAAAGAAGAGTTATCTTATGTTATCTGCCCCCTCTTCCCTTTTCCAAACCCCAACACCGATAGTGACTGTATATCAGTATATAGTGTATATAGTGCATTTGCATATCTCGTCTCGATTCGTATCACTGCGCGCCCATTACTTATTATTAGCCTGTTAACCTTTAGCGGAAGTGAACGACGGATGCGGTCCACCGTAAGGGGAAGTTTACGAGTGAACAGGCAATAGAGCTAACGGGAGCGCAGTGATACAAATCTAGAGAGACAATATGCGAATGCTAACTACGCTGCTGGATTTTTCGTGGACAACTGTTTGGGATGCAAATATATCACCTTTTCTGCTTCTCATTTGGCCCCTGAGGAAAAATAATTGCCCCCCCCCCTTGTCCTATAGGCAACTCTATTTAATCAGGGGTGCAAGTAAAATGAAAACTGTTAAAATGCCAAATTTTGATGTAATACAGAGAGTTCTAGGGCCTAGACACTAAAATGATCAGCTTTAACATTTGTATATTTTATTTTGGACTATTTAACTGGGACTTACCCCGTCTGAGATTATGAAAACACATTCTACAATCTGAAAACCACCAATATGCCTTCTATAATTTACAACCTACAACTATTTAGTTCATTGTTGTTGTTTTTTTCTGCACATTCTTGTACATAACCAGAGGCAAAGAAAAACGACAGCTGTAATGTCGAACAAAAGTTCAGAGTAAGAATGCTGCTGAGAGCTGCAAATAGAGGCTGCGAATACAACAGGGCATCATTGTTTCAGGCCTCTTACCGATACTTTGCAGCTAATGTCATCAACATTCCCCGGGGGTATGACGCCGACTGAAGTCACTGCTGTGTCTGAAGCTTTGTTACATAAGGCACAAGGAGAAATTCAATTTGTCAACTGGACAAAGAACTGAAGAAGCAGCTTGGACGAGCTGCAAAACGTATTCGACCAAATAAACTTTGGTCCAGTTGACAAATTGAATTTCTCCTTTTGCCATGGATTCTACCTGAACGACTGAGGGATTCTACACACTTTGAAACTCAAGTTAGACTTTAATTTAGGCTTTTTGAAAACACAATCTGGCCACAAAGAGCTGATCTGTGCTGTTAAACCCTCAAAGTCCCTCTCAGACACTCTAACAGTCAAGCTAAACAAGTGCAGTTTAAATCAATTAAAAAAAAAATTTCTTGACTTTTCAGACTGCCTTAAAAAAAGGTCTTTTGGCTGTGTTTGCTAAAGTGCGCATTAGGGTTATATCTTTTTGAACTTTTTTTCCAAAATCAAAGTTCTGCATCATGATTGGATGAACTTTTTGGTATAATTGAAGAAACCAAACTCAACACTCTTTTAAAAAAATCCCCCCGAAACAAAAAAGTATTAAATACACATTACAGCCAATGATATGAAATGCGAAACAGTGCCAAGTTATCACCAGTGTTGTATAAAGTACTGGAAAATCAAACTCAAGTAAAAGTATAGGTGCCCCTCCCAAAAATGACTTTGGTAAAAGTCGAAGTCACTGACTGAAATGTTACTTGAGTAAAAGTCTTAAAGTATCTGGAACTTCTTGTACTCAAGTATGACAAGTAATGTAAAAATAAATGTACTCAAGTAATGTAATTAAAAGTACAAGTAAAAGTATCAAGCAAAGGCAGTCTGAAGCTAACCCTCGCTTTGTTACTTAGATAGCACAAACACAGCGCTTGTTTACATTTTTAAAAGTAGGCACGTTAATGTGCCCGTGTGCCCTTTCTCATTCGTTACACTAAAAAGCTAGGTAGCCTGTTAGCTCCAACATCGTCAAATAACGCTTTGTGTAACCGAAACAATGTCACACAAAGTTAATTTCTACATGTTATGCTCAAGGTTTCACAACGGTGTCTAGAATGTCCATGCTATGGTTACTGAAATTGGAATATAGACGCTAACAATTTCATTAATCTAGAACTTACCTCGATGTGTTTCTTGAGGTTGGACGGGGAGTTTCTGTAAAATAGGATTTCCATGTTTCTTGGAAGGCACAAGAGGCACTTCATTCGATAGGACGAATCCTTCATATCAGCATAAGAGAACATTGTGTTTAAGTACGGCCAGGGATGCTCATCATCAGGTCGCCCTTCATTTGTAGCTGACGTGGATGCTGTCTCCTCTTCCATCAGGGATGTTGATTGATTAAACTGGCTGCATGAAACCAACAGGTGTAGGCTGATTGTCATGCGCAAGTAGCGAAAAAGCCCAGGCACGTCCTGACTTCCTTCAGTCAGTAGAGGGGTTTTTTTTGTAACGAGTAACTAAACGGCACATTGAAAATGTATCGGAGTAAAAGTATGCAATTAAATTCAGAAATGTAGTGAAGTAAAAGTAAAAGTTATCATTTTCTAAAAAACTCAAGTAAAGTACAAAGTCTCCCAAAATGTACTTAAGTACAGTAGTGAAGTATTATTACTTCATTACTATACAACACTGGTTATCACAAGGGCCATTACAAGTCAATTTGACTGAAAATGGATGAATAAGTTGTACTGTCATCATAATATACTGGAGTTTCAGTTTCTTCTTGCTTTCACTTTATAATTCTGGTTGTTGTTAGGCTTTACGAAAACTTAATTAAAGTCCAGGGGGACTTTTTTTTTTTCAAAAATATGACCAAATGAAGGTAAATTCCTTTCATTACTAGCAAAAGTTCATGAAAATATGTGTCCAACCGCAGGAAAACCAATACCAAGTCGCCGTGGTGGCGTTTTGAGTTATTCACAGATTCTGAAAGTACAGGTTCTAAGCTTTCCAATGATGTCTTACATGTGAAAATCTGACAATATTTTAAAAAGTTATCTCTATTTGAAAGCAGCCATAGCAGATCCCAGAAATCCCAGAAACAGCCTCTGAAAGTTTGGTCTCTTCAGCCTTCCTTGCCTAACAAGCATTTTTTAAATTAAAAATGTATGTTTTTAACGTCACCAATGCGATTATCTGAAACATGGAGAGGCTTCTTCATGATCTCAACTGGCACATTCTGCAAAAAAACGAAAATCACAAATTTTGAAAAAAAAAACAAAAAACAAAAACACAAAAAACGCATTTCCTGAGAATCTGTAATGCCGACATGCGCCCTCAGCTTCCGTGGTGGGACACATGATACAGGGTATAGAGGTAGTAAAAAAAAGTTATAACCCTAGTGCGCATTGTGTCACCATGGTGCTAAACCTTTCGCCATAGACACACATGTAGAACTTAGCCACAGAGTCAATGTTTAAAAGCCAAATTTTATCAGTATAAAATCAAAATTTGTCAGTGTTTAAAAGCCAAAAACAACCCCAAACAAACTTCTGGAGTACTTCTTCCACCACTTGACCAAATTTGCGTAGTGTAACGAGAAACGAGACAGGCATCTGTAGTTGAACCATTGTAACATTTATTTCCGTTCATTTGGCGTTCACTGTCAGTCAGTCGGTGTGGATGGTACAACTGCAGATGGCAAACCAAACCAGACCCATGTTTTACAATACTGAACATTTTCCAGTTTTTGAGCTGTAGGAAACCAGCTGTGCCATGGAGGAGAGGAAGGAGTGACCTCTGACCTATCCCGACGCCGCAGGGAGGAACGCACGAGCAATTAGAAGGTGTACAGGACTGCAGCTTCACAGAGGGGAAAATGGAGTTATAGAGTAGTGTTTCTCAAACTGGGGAACTCTGAGAGCTCTTCGGTGGTTTGAATAATTTTCTTTTTAATCCAATTTTTTGTCCTTCTTTGGATTGTTTGTTTAGAACTTTGTTTAGAATGATTTGGTCCACTTTTAGACGTGGTTTGACACTAGCTGATACCTAGAATTAGTTGATTTTTTATGTTTTATTTTTCTAAATTTGGCGCCCCTCTGTCAAATGTTGCGTCTGTGGAGCTCAAAAGTACCAGGCAACACTTCAAAAATGCATTTCTCATTCACATTTATACGGAGCCTTGGAAGTGTCATAGGTGAATAATTAATAACAAAGCCTGGGAACGAGATATTAATGCGCACACACGGGTTATCCACTTAAAATGCGTTCCCTTGGTTTATATCCAAGGTGTGGGAGCGCGTTAGAACACGTTCCCTCACTTTCCATGGGAATGCGTTTTAAGACGTTTCCTCACCTTTTAAAAACCTGTGGGCACGACTTTATAACTCGAGCACACGTAATAATATCTCGTGCACCGCCTTAATGAAAGCGAGGGAACGATTTGTAACTCGTCCCCTCACTTTTAACTACGAGCGCACGCTATAACGCAAAGCGTGCGCACGGGTTATAGCTCGTGCGTGCGCATTAATATCTTGTTCCCACACTTTATTTATTCACCTATGACACTTCCAAGGCTCCGTTTTCCCATAGATTTCCATAAAAAGTTCAGTTTCAATGGGTTAAGCAACTTATGATCACAAAATATTATTAAACATTTTGCAAAATTTAAACTCTAAATGTATCTTTAGGACTGAAATCAACCGCGTTATGGATACTAGTTAGAACGTAGCGTCAGTCACGCGTCTTACTATTGGAATTTTTTGAAGTCTATGGGAAAAATGGAAAATTTACTTCCAGAATTGCAGTCTACTTCAAAGTCCAAGTAAATTTTCCATTCATTTTTCTCATGGACAAAAAAATTCAAATATTAAGAGCTCAAATACATCGTGGAGGTTAACTGGGTGGTCACAAAAACTTGATTATTGTTGTTTTAAGTACACAAAACTGATTTAAACTGCAATATTCAGCAAAATGTTTTTTTGCGATTTATGTTTTAGAAACAGATTTTAAATAAAATAGGTCTTGTGGTCATTAGTTAGCACATAGCTGATTCACACTGAGCTTTCAAACATTTAATATTCATTCATTCCAGAAAGTCTATGGAAAAATGAATGGGAAATTTACTTCTAGAGTGAGCAGGACCGTTGCTTCCATATGATTCTCAAACAAAAACTTTTGAACTTCCCAAATGGTTCATCTTTAATCTTTAAGGTTTTTGTCACCCATACTCCAAGTCCAATAATTTACCATTTTATATTTATACTTTATACTTAAATTGCTTGTGCCTCGTTAATTTCCTGTAACAAATGTATATTAAGTGAGATTTTCCCGTTGGCACAGCTGGATTCCTCTGCCCCGATCATAAACAAGCCTTCTGTTATTGCATGATTTTATATATATTTATAAAAAAAACCTTTTAATAATATATTCAATAAATATACAGGGACTGCAACATCGCTCAAAAAGAAATAATACAACGAGAACCTCATCCAAAAACGGCCTTTTAGAATCTTTTAAAGGGACTTAAAGCTTCGTCAAAAACACAATCGATCTGACCAATGAGATGAACGGATAGCAAATTTACATTTTGGTGGTCAAAACTGATTTCTGGCTAAGTACCGTGCGACTCCCTGTAAGACATCGTACCATTTGGCAAAGAAACATTCATGAACGTTGTAAAAAAAAAAAAAAAGAAAAAACAAAGGCGTCTACGCAAAGCGGCTTTCCTATCTCAGGTGCTTACAGTAAAGACATGATCCGTCTCGTCGTATTGTGCTTTTCAGTTCTTGTAACCATTTTGAACACATATGGAGCCTTTTCAAAACCGTGCTTGTTTATGCGACGAACAATTTGTACATTTTGGCAGCTCATGATTTGAAAACGATTTGACAGTTTTTAGCAGTTCTACAGCGCAGAGGTCTCAAATTCACCAGAGGCCATTTTGTCATGTTACTGCAGGGGCAAGCAAGTGATTAAATGTTTTTTTTTTAATTATAATAATAATCTGTTGATTTTAGTACAGCTTATTTACTATGGTAACCTTAGCTTATTACAAAAAAAAAAAGAAAAGAAATATCTACAGTAAAAATTTAAGTTAATTTGGTCAATATTAAATGTTCAAAAATTTTAGATAGTTCAGATTGGTTTCTTAAGTCTAATAATTTAATTGAAATAATATAATTGAATGAATGAATGAATGAATGAATGAATAATATAATTGCACCCTAAAATATTTTATGTAATAAAAAAGTGTAATGTAAATTGTACGGAGCCCTGGAAGTGTCATAGGTGAATAAATAATAATTATAAGGTGTGTACACGAGTTATAACCCGTGCGCACCAGTTATAACTCGTGGAAACAAGTTATATATATATAATTACTGCGTTACAACAAAAAGTAATGCATTTGTAGTGTACCCCCCATTTTCTTGTCTTTTTGTTGCCCTGTTATGAGCTGTGTCTTTTATTTTGGCTTTATTGTGGTGCTGTTGCACCACAATAAAGCCAACTGCCATCTACTGTGACCAGTAGATGGCAGTTGATGAATCTGATTGATATGAATCTGAGTAGCCTTAATAGCAAGAAGTGTGACGAAACGTAACTTGTGCGCACGCCTTATAACTCGTGCGCACGGTTTATAACTCGTTTCCACGCTTTATTTTATTTATTCACCTATGACTTTTCCAGGGCTCCGTAAAATTGCATGAAATGAAGGGGAAAATATATTTTGAATCTGTAAAATTCCTAAAACCACTAAAATACAGATATCATAATTATTTTAATTTATTAACCAATGTAGAGAAGATATTAATTTCGTCCAGTGTAGGAAAAAAATTTATTGAACTAAAATTTAGGGATTATAAATATAATCATATAATCCCAATATATTGTTATAAAACGGACATCAACATTAGCTCAGGTGCTAAGAGCATTTGTCTGATCAGAAGGTTGGCGGTTCGAATCCCGCTCTCGACAAACAACACGGGTTGTCTGCGTACAGTGTTGTATGAGTGTGTGTGATTCCTTGATGTAAAGTCTTTAAAGATGGAAAAGCACTGTATAAAAATGTGACCATTTACCATAAAAATTCCTAGATTTGGACCTCAAAATGAAAAAAAAAAAAAAGACCGCAAATATCCCACGTGTCGCCTATTTGAACCCCCGAAACCGAAGTGACAAGATGGCCGCTGGTTGTGTCAGTTATGAGGCATTGTGGTGATGTTGTAGTGAATTCCTGCTTCCTTAAGAACACATTTTAACAGGTGAAAGAACGCTATGGGTGTGTCCATTTGTCCGACTGTGCGTAGTCCGGTCTCCCATTAGGCACGCCAAAAGTACATGTACACAGCATCATAATTAATAATAATAATAATAAAAAAACAAGACTATTCAATAAAATTCTTCACGTCAGTGCTTATCCTATACACGATTTTGAGTTTGTAAAATGTTTCAGACAGGCTGCGGTGCTGGTGGTAGCCTGGTTTCTGCCCGTGTTATTCCAGCTCCATTGTCCAAATCGGAGTTCGTTTCGGATAGTTTCTCTGTACACACTTTGTTCGTTCGTCTTCAGGTGCAAATGAGATTTCTGTAGTGGTTGAGAGCAGGTTGCGTTCTTGTGGTATTATAACATTCCGAAGTTGGAAATTTAAATGGAGGGCAGGAGGAAGTCCTATGGGAGAATTTGGGTTATAATTTAGATGTTTTGAACAGTTTTTGGTCAATTTATAACTGGGAATATTTTGCACGAAAAACAGTCTGTACCTGTTTTTTTTTCCATTTATTTGCGCAAAGCCGACAGGCCATGTTCATAATGATTATAATGAGATCTCGAGAAAACGACACAATTAATTTGTAATCAAGAAAACAAAGCTGTTATTTCGAGATCTCGAGAAAACAGAGTTATTCCGTGATTGAGAAAACACTGCATCTCCGTCGGTAAAGATGAAGCCGGGCCAGTCTTCTGCAGAGGCGCCGCGGACTAATCTTGAAATTATCCCGAATTAAGACGTAACGCAATCTCCCCGTGTCAACCCCTGATCAAAATATTGCCTTATCAGCTGATCGATTATTATTCCAGACATTCTAATGACCAAAAACGCATCTATTCAGAATGAGAAATAGCCCCGAAGTCAGCATGTCACAACGTGGCAGTAGACGTTTCAGTTACTTTCTTGAAATCACGGAATAATTGTTTCGTTTTCTCGAGATCTCTAATATGGCCTCTGTCGACTTCCGTAATAAGCAGTCAAAATACGTCAGCGTGTACGGTCTGCATTTTTGCTGTCTAGGAATCAGGAAGTGTGCATTCGAATGCTAGTTCCTGTTCGCTTTACTGTCACAGCTGGTCTCCTTGGACCACTGCAAACCGCTTAAAAATTTCCAGTTGTTTTTCACGGTTCTTGAGGTACAGAAAACACCTTTAATGTCTTCTGTCAGCAAAATTCATATAGATATTTTGTCCGAAACGTGGACTTTTTTGGATATTTCGGTCAAAAATATATTGATACTTTGCAGCGGAGGTCATCAACATTCCCTGGGGGTGTGCTGCTAACTGTAGGCACTGCTCTGTCTCTGCTCTGACGCTCCATGACTCAAGTTAGACTTTAATTTGTTTTAAGACAAAAGAGACCTGACTTAGCTGGAACTACAACAGGTGAGCGGAGTTAAACAAGTCAAAAGATCTAGTCGAAAATCAAACTCCTAAACAGGACCGTGTCACTGCAAAGTACCAATTTGTAATAATAGTAAAAATATCTGCCACTGCCTTCCATTTAACATTCCATTCATTCTAGTACCACAACGCAACCCAACTTTTGAACTGTAAAATATTCCATCCGATAGACAAAACGGCGTAGTTTCGCAGTTCAGAGTGACGCTAGCCCACCTCTCAGTCTCACGTTTGGCTCTGTGTTTGACAATACTTTCCGGGCGCTAGATGAACTTGAAGCACTTGGTCTTGTCGTGTGGGAGGCGGGTCTTGAACAACACCGAGTCGACCCTGAACTGCGTGTAGAGGAGGGGCATGTAGCCGTACACTTTGACGAAGAAGTTGATGCACTTGTGTCGCTCGTGGAAGTGCGAGTCGTCGTGGGACAGGGCCTGGGGGCAACCGGGGCAGCGGAACGTCCAGCGGGAGGTCACCTGGAAGGAAAGCGGACGAAACAGAGGAAAGAGGTTTAGTTGGAGATAATAGTATTCATATTATGCTTAAAGAGCCGAGATTACGCAATGTTATAATGTCGTTTCCTCCTCACAAACGTACCTGGAGTCCATTCAAAAGTTCAAAACTCCATGCACAGCTTCCAGGTACTGGTAACAGCAGAAACATTGAATAATTCCAGACAAAAAGAAGTTTACCTTATTTCTTTATTCTCTATTTCTTAGAGCGAACATACCTGGAGTTCATGTTTGAGTAATCCCGGATAATAAGCCTGTCTACATATCCAAAGCTACAGCTATGTTTTACCTTTAGGCAATGTTTACATGATGACGGTCTGAACAGAAGCGGCGTTGCCTCTTCACTTTTTATTTCGCGTTTAGACGAGCGTTTTCGGGAGGAAATCTGCGTGCATACGGTGACGCAAAAGTGTGTGGAATTCGATTGGGTATGCATGCCAGGCGGCTAGGTGGCGCTGTGGTACATTATCACTATGTCCGTGCACATGCGTAGAATCTTCCTTCTTCTCATCTGCGCCGCCAAAAGTAAAACAAAACATGGCTACCGGTAGCAAAAAGAAATTAGTGTGTTCAACTATTGCTTCAGACCACGTTAGACGACAAAGCAACGAAGGCGCAACAAGGTGTGGACTGGGAGTCCTGCCAAACAAAGTACACTGATATATGGACCGATGTGACGTAAACGCGTATGCGACGTCAGCAGATTTGACCAGAGTTTTGCGTCTTGGGCAGTGTAGACGAAAACGCTACGGCGGAGCGTATTCAAGTTTTCCACTTTGGAGGGCGGTTTCAGTTTTTTACATTTTTAAGCCCCCAAAACGCCGTCACCGTCTAAACGAAAGGCACTTCCGATAGAATATTTTGTGTTCTCGTGTAAACATGCCCCAACTTCAAATGAGATTGACAATTCCAGGGCTGAAATTATCCACATGATTCTAGTGAAGGTGTGTGGAGTTTAAAAACACAGTGGTGCACTTCCTGTATTACCACATGACATCACAAGGTGGAACAGAGAGTTTTCAGCTTGAGAAAAGAACTGCATTGTGTATGTGAAACAATATCCATCCATTTTCTTCCTCTTATCCGGGGCCAGGTCGTGAGGGCAACAGTCTAAACAGGGACTCCCAGACTTCCTTCACCCTGGACACTTCCTCCAGCTCCTCCGGGAGGACCCCAAGGCGTTCCCAGGCCAGCCGAGAGACATAGTCCCTCCTGTCCTGGGTCTTCCCCGGGGCCTCCTCCCGGTGGCACATGCCCGGAACACCTCCTGAGGGAGGCGTCCAAGAGGCATCCGAAACAGATGCCCGAGCCACCTCAGCTGCTCCTCTCGACATGGAGGAGCAGCGGCTCTATTCCTCCCGTGTGCCTGAGACCCTCATGGGAGCGCCCAGCCACTCTGTGGAGGAAATTCATTTCGGCCGCTTGTATCCACGATCTCGTCCTTTCGGTCATTACCCAGAGCTCATGACCACAGGTGAAATAACATAACATACATCAGAGAATAGTGTAACTGGGGCCTTTAAAATCATCTTGAAAAACAAACTGGGAGTGGGCTTGCCTCTACACAGATCTGGCCTGCAACTTGGAGTGATAATGCTCGTTTCCTTGGTGATAAAATGCCATAATGTGGAGCATTTTGGACAAGCGCATCTCCATGGAGACAGGAAGGTGGCAGACCCTCCACCAGAAAAGTGGTGTATGGCAAAGTCTGTATGGCATTAAACGCATCTATCCACCTTCTCCATGGAGACAACCAGATCTGTGGAGAGGCAAGCCTGCTGACAATATGAAAACATGTTTCTCAAGCAATTTTGTGGCAATAATTTAAGACCTACTGTGGAACATTTAAGACAAAGCAATAACATCTCCATCACCCTTCGAGACACGTTATTGTACATTTCTGTTTTATTGCCAAATTCTCTTGCGATTATCGTTCTTCTGATGGTCTAAATATTGATTATACTATTCATGAGAAAAACAGTCTTCTCAAAGCCAGCTTCATCACTTTCTTTGGAACTTCGAGTGTGAAATGTAAACACCCACACTCGCAATGTGTCAGGATTTTCACTTACAGTTTTAATAACCTCCTCGCAGCTGGTAACGCTACGCCAAATTCACTCAGAGCTCGTCATTACAAACAGAAATGAATTAGCCCAGGTCCAGATACGCTACGGTATGTTAAAAAGTGTCCACAAACCACTTTATTACACAAAATGGATTCTTGGGAGCTTTAGGTCATGCTATAATGTTGTTAAATCATCAAAAACAGCGGTTTATAGTTAGTTGACAACAATTGCTCCCGGTTTTGACTACGTTCCTCCGAAAAAACACACACAAAAAATGAATTAACCAACAAAGCATCAGTATATCGAGAAAACTGAATAGCGGCAAATATGGTCACTGCCTTGACTAACCAATTTTCTGCGGGAAACCCTGAAAAAACATACCAGAAGTTGTTTTGTTTCATCCACATAGTTTGAATAATCCTTTATTATTAGTCTGTCTACATCTCCAAAGCTGAAAACGCTCTGTTCCACCTTGTGATGTCATGAAGCGGTAGCTTAAAGTAACAGCTACTTTTTACCTGCAGCACTGAGTAGAGGTGGGCAATTCTAGGGCTGAAATCGTCAAATGCTTCTAGTGAAGGTGTGTGGAGTTTAAAAAACACAGCGGAGCACCTCCTGACATCACAAAGTCTAACAGAGTGTTTTCTGTTTGAGAGAAGAACTCAGGGTTTGTGTGTTAAACATGTGAGAATGAAACAAAACACAACTCCTGGTCTGTTTGCAATGAGAAGACAATATTAGAACACAGATCAGGACTAGCATGATATGGCCCTTTAAACCCGGGGTGTCCAAACTATGGCCCAGGGGTCAAATCCGGCCCTCTGACCAATTTTTGTTGGCCCCCAGGGATCCTGCTGAATTGGCCCATATGATCATAGAGCCACTGAGCAATACTTTTTACTAGTGCTGTCAGGTGATGTAAAAAATTAATCTAATTAATTATAGGATTTGTAATTAATAAATCTAATTAATCGCATTTTACAGACGGACAGATAGATTTGCGATCGTTTCCCAAATTCAGTAAAAATGCCTTCTCTTTTATTGCCATGAGTCAGTGGAATAGTTTGCCAAATGACATTATCACATGTACAAGTTTTCAAACGTTTGCACATCAAACAAAGAAATGTCTAATATCAAAGCAAATTTGTGCTCATTAGTGATGATTGTGTGTGAGTGAGGCTAGGACTGGTGAGTGTGTGTATGGATGTATAAAGATGAATTTTTTTTGAATTTTTTTAGAAATGGCATAGTGAGGGTCGGAATTTTATCTGATATGTATGCACATGTGATTATTCTTTGCACTGGTCCATTACCCATCTCCAATCTCTGTTGGAGTTTATTTAATTAACATCAACCTGTCCCGGGACTACAGGTGGAAATGAGCCTTTTTGCTAGAACCTGGCACCTGCATCGTTCTTTTGTTTATTTCAAAGGTCAATGAAATGTTGTGCACTGTCCCTGTGCAAATAAATAAACCATACCAATTCTACATGCGTGGTTTAGCGATCACCGGTAACAATATGGAACTTACCCGGATGCATTCAGCGTTCAAATGATCCGTCAGGCTGGAGCAGCTTCAGTGATCAGAAAATTATTTTTTACAAAAGCTCCAAATCACCGGGTTCTGTTCTGTTGATCGTCTCGTCTTCGTTCTTTTTATAAATAAACTCGCTGTTCAAAGGCCCTGGCAGCGATTCGCTCGCCTCGCCCCCCGAGTCGAGTCCATGTCAGTTTCCTCTTTATTTGTTTGATTAGCGACACAGGTGGAAGTGACGCCACTGCCAAGTCGCCTACAGGTCCTTCAATGGGACAAATTTAAAATGTGCACGCATTGAATTGCCTCATAATTAATTGCTTTAATTTTTATACCGCGTTAATTTGCAGTGTAATTAATCAATCTAATTAATGTGCTAAGCTGACAGCCCTTATTTTTACTTCAAATTCCGGTATCTCGATGACTGCAACCTCAATAACAACTCACTGCATTATGATACAGACCTAAAATTTGCGTTCTAGGACTTTTAAAAGGTGTTGTGGCTCCATTAAATCCATAAAATGCATCTATCTGAAAGTCACCAGTTCTACGGCCCTCCACTGTGAATATGTTTGTATATGTGGCCCTGGGTGGAAAAAGTTTGGACACTCCTGCTTTAAACCGAAGGTATTCAAAGATGCTCAGCTAACAGCCACGTGTTCGACTGTAGAATTGAGTCTGGCGCTGATTTATGAGTTTAAAATCTGTGCAAAAGAAGTCTGGAGTTTTATCTTTGACGCAACAATCAAGATAAAATTTGAACAGAGTGCTCAAAGATGACAATTCTGGACTCATAGATTAATGAAACAAGTGTGAATGACGCCAACTCCAGGTATGTTTTGGATGGTTAAAAGCTCAAAAATGTGTGTCCTTTATAACACACATTTGTCCTTGATTCATCACTCATAAAGCATAATATCCGAGAGTAATTGCCCCGCTGTGTCAGGCCTGTCCTTACCTCACCTCCACAACAGCGCTATTAAATTTAAAAACTGGAGCTGGACGTTTGACATTTTTGTCCCGGTCGTGACTGGAATCATTTTGGAGCTCTGTAAAAAGGCACTGCGCCAATGAATGTCCTTTCAGTGGAAATGCAGGGGACAAAACTCTGCCATTTTGTACCAGCAGCAGTGGAGCTTGATGAGGAGGATGGCGTGAGGGAAGGATGAAAAGTCTGATACTGGATTTCTGATTCTCTCCTCATAAGAAACAACTTGGCCGTCTAACGTTTTTGTAACTCTACACACCCTTTCTATAATTAAGTGGTTTAGTAACTACTAGAATGGCAACAATTGACTGCGGTAAGTAATATCGCTGGGTCAATATCCTCCTTTGGGATTAGCTGTGATAAATATAACAGGAGGCTCAGTCCTATAGCTAAGGCCCCGTTTACACATACACTGGTATTTTTAAAAACTGAGACATTTCCCTTCGTTTGTGCCTGTCTTTTACACACAAACAGTGAATTCGCCTTGGAAAAGGAATCTTTCTTCGGCTAGAGTGGAGATTCTGGAAAACTACGGTTTCGTGTTTGCGTGTAAAGTGAGATAAGCGGCGTTTTAGGCAGCTGACGCACCAAAAGTGTGATTCTGATTGGCTTGCAGAGCGTTCTTCGTTTTCAGAGGCAAATTCGCCGTTTGCGTTGCCTGGAAGAATCCATGACTCATTGCTGTACCAGCGGCGAGTCTGGTAACGCTTGGTCCAATATGCGCTGCCGTTGCACTTAGACAGACAGCTAAGTGAACCAATCAGAGAACAGTTAACGGACAGCGACGTGAACCAAGCCGGTAGGAAGCAATGCAAAAACATCTTTTTTGAAAAGAAAGGCCTCTAGAGCCGTCAGCTGCTGTGGGTTTAAGGAATCGATGTGTTTTAGGTCATTTAAGACCAATTTTACAGCTGAATGGAAGGGACGTTGCGGGCAAAGGCGGGTGCACTGACGTCACCATCTTTGAACGAATCAGAATCACGGAGTCCGTTGTTAACCGGGGGAGCGAGGGTGGAGCGAGGGTGTTCAAATGGTATCTCGATGTATAGCAAATACAGAGAGATATCATTTGGCTGACCAGGTAACCGTTTGCATGTAAAAGATGGGTACAAACAAAGGGAAATGTCTCGGTTTTTAAAAATACCAGTGTTCGTGTAAACTGGGCCTTATTTTGGAAAACGGAGGGAGAGAAATTGTCGTTTCTCAACATATCTGGCTAAACATAGCCTAAAACAGACTGTATAAAGAAGTGTACTAAAGGAGTTTTACGTCAATCACAGTATTCGGTTCCAGTCAAATTAAGCTCATCAAGGCTGGTAGTCATAGGGGTGAATTTTGTTGGTTTAGCTAGATCCATTTATATATACAGTCTATGTGTTAAAACCATTTGCCAAAATACCTAAAGGAACCCTCTCTGATCTAAATACCAAATATCAAAATCCCCAAACTTGTCACTGTCGTCTTTTGCCCAACAACATTTGCCCAAAAAGGAGTGAGAAGAAGGAACCTTATTTAATCCCACTCCCTCTTCTAATTTAGCTTTTTTTTTGCATTCTTCAGACATTTTACATTAGACTTGAACTATTTACAAGTGAGGACAATGAGTGAGCTAACATAACTATCATCATACTGCAAAAATACAAAAGGATAACAACAATGGTAAAAAAAAATTAAGGACACCAACAATGGAAACAGACGCAGATACAAGTGACATACTGGACAGAACGAACCAGCAAAGTTCAGGAACAAACATGAACCAGCTCTACAGAAGGCAGTTTGTTCTAATATTCAGTCCCACTCTCTATAAACTGTGACCAGACCATATGTTTATAGAACAACTTGAATTTATGGATATTTTGGCATTTCTTGAGACGTGTATTCAGAGTTTTACACATGTCCACACAGAAACGTTTACAGGTAGTTGGAACATTTGAAATACCCTCTTAAATTCTGAGTTCTCTCTCTCATTTTGAACAAGTTTTGTAGTTGACTTGGTAGTAAACTGTTGAATGGTTTAAATAATATCATCAGTGTTTAATATGTTACAAGGTCAGGAATCTTCAGGAGCTTGGATTGAATAAAAAGATGAGTTATTCACAGATTCTGAAAGTGTAGATTCTAAGCTTTCCAACAATGCCTTACATATGGAAATCTGAGAACATCTGAAGAATTAAATAATACACAGGATAATATGTTATCACACACATGCACACACACACACACACACACACACACACACACACCTTAGTCCTGGTTCAGACCTCGTTTTGACCTGGTTTAGTCTTGGTTTAGTCCCGGTTCAGGCCCCTGCTGTCAGCTAATCTGTCCCTTTGATGCATAAATAATATGATAAATTGACTCACCCCATAAGAACGCGGTCACTCTGTTGTAACAGTTTGCCGTGTTGTCCGATAGTTTGCGTATCCAAGTGTATGCGCGTCGCGTATATCCACGGACTTTAATTATCCGGAGCTCCGGAGAAACGGACATATCGCGAACGTGTTCTGTGTCCCGAAGCAAGAGTTCCTTCTTACGTAGCATTTATGTAGCAAGTTAAGAATTTAGGCTCGCTCACAGCTGATCGGCGAACAGGCGCAAACGCAACAGCGCTAATCGTCATGATTGGCAGAAGCGCGATCGGTGGGTAATTATGCTGCAACACGACTGGAAGCTGGAGCGCAGTTCGGCCCTTCGAACATGCGGGGATGTTGCTCACTCAATATTTTCCCCACCTCCTGACCCCCCCCTTCCCATTTTGACTACGTTCACACTGCAGGGCTTAATGCTCAATTCCGATTTTTTTGTGAAATCCGATTTTTTTGTGAGGCCGTTCACATTTTCCAATTAAATGCGACTTGAATGTGATCTCCAGTGTGAACGTTAAACGCCCCAAAAGTGTCCTGCATGCGCATTGGAGGACATGACGACGTCACACGCAGCGAACGTGCTCAATGTTTACGGAAGTAGCCACTGCGTACCGGAGCCAGAACATGTACAGCTTATTTGTTTTAAAGAGGAGAAGGAGAAAGAGAAGGACAAGGTTTTTGACCACGGCGTTTGGTGGGGCAGTGGCAGCAACGTCCGTAGAAATGAACATGTTGGTGCGGAGTCGCAGACAAGGGTGCTGGGATTGCTACGTGCTTCGCCGCTTCACTGATACACGGTTTATATACCATTTTCGCATGACGAGAAAAACGTTTTGTGTACATTTACTTGTACCACTCTTGCTGGAGGAAACACGCCCGGGTCGGATGAATGCGACCTGGCCGTTCAGACTGAAGTCACATGTCAAAAGATCGGATATGTATCGGTTTTAGGACCACATATCCAAGTGGCCTGGATCGCATTTGAAAAAAACGGATCTGTGTCGTCCAGACTGTCATTAGAAGATCAGATACAGGTCACGTTGAGGCGAAAAAAATCGGATTTGGGTCATTTCAGGCTGCAGTGTGAACGTAATCTTAGGCTGTGTGAAATGCATTAAGAGACTGACTTCAGCTATACTGACTTCATCATGTTCAAATAGAGCCTACTGACAGCGTTTTGTCCTT
The DNA here is from genome assembly GCA_036785185.1 of Paratrypauchen microcephalus. NCBI lineage: Eukaryota > Metazoa > Chordata > Actinopteri > Gobiiformes > Gobiidae > Paratrypauchen > Paratrypauchen microcephalus. The sequence goes on along the minus strand of JAVJIX010000312.1, from coordinate 325,945 downwards.
ATAATCTTTATGGAGCTTTCCCTGACTGACATGTTTAATTATTGTTGCCCAGTTTTGTGTTTTTTGACTGCAGCCGCTCCATTTACACACACAGGAGGGTCTGCAGTGCCTTTTCAAACTAGTACAAACTGATTCTCTTCTGGTCTAGAATGTTTAATACAGCCTAATAAATAGTGAGACGTTCATATATTTTCCAGAGCCTATAGATGTTTCATGGCTGTGCAGTACTGAAGCTGTCACAAAGTGCAGAGTTGTGTGGCTGAAATGGAAAAGCGTCCCTCTGGGGGGTACACGGCGTGGCAGTGCTCTTGGGTGCTCCGTCACTGACCTTGATGGGGGGCTTGCGGGTGATGTGTGACACCAGGAAGTTCATGGCGATGTCCTCGCAGTTGATGTACTCGTCCACCATGTCCCTGATGGCCTGGGGCATCACGTACGAGTACAGGTATGCGTAGTACTGCAGAGGACAGAGGACAGAGGGTTGTTACTTTGAAAAATAATGCTTTTTCACTTCTACAAGTACTGAAATCATATACAAGTCTTAAAATATGTATGTATATGTAACTTTTCTGGCGGGAGGTCTGTCTTTTTTTTCTCTCCGTTATTGTTTGAGGGACAGAAGAGCTCCTACAGCTCCACTCAAACTCTTATGTAACAGATAATTCTCCCTAAAACTGTATATAGCTGTGATTTGATATTTTATTTGAGATTTTATTACTTACTTTTCTATTTTATTCTGATTTGGTTTTTTTTTTATATTTTTATAATTATGCCTCATTTTACACCGGTCTCTTGCTCTTTTTTGCTCTTCCATCTATTTTTTGTTACCCTCTGTTATATTATATTTGATGAGTGAGCTACTGTTTAGTTTAGTTTATTTGATTTATTTGACAGGGACAATGTACAGGAACATTAATCACAATAAATGAAAAGATGCTTTGTACCAGACTTTAATTTCCATCTGCAGTCCCTGAGACAAACAACATCACAAACAATGAACATAAAGCATAAAACAACACAATTCATAATATTTACAGCGGCGGTGATACATTTCATCAATTAGTAAAAAATAATTAAAACTTTCCCTGATACCTGTTCCCCCTTCTTTAACGGTGACAAACTGTTGTTTAATTTCAAGGCTAAACTTCAGTTAGAAGTTTGTTCCATGAAAATGCAGATTGTCCTAATGATGTTTTCCGTTTTGGTATTCTAAGAAGTGAACTTTATTGATCTCACACTGGAGAAATTCTTCTCTGCATTTTAACCCATCCTATATATATATATATATAAGGAGCAGTGGGCAGCACACATTAGGGCGCCCGGGGACCATCTCCATGATCTTCTTGCTTCGGTTTGGTCAGGACCTAAGCTGGAGGTACCTATCATGCATGTTTTGGGTTGGTGGGGGAAACCGGAGTGCCCGGAGGAAACCCACCCAGACACGGGGAGAACATGCAAACTCCACACAGAACACACACGGAAAGGTCTGGGCGACCCGGGGATCGAACCCGGAACCTTCTTGCTGTGAAGCAAGAGCGCTAACCACTCAGCTACCGTGCCGCCCAATTTCACATTGGCCATTGATCGTTGACCTGGTTGCTCTGATCATCTGATCAGATGTTAAATGGATAAACTTTTTCAGTGGTGGTGGCGCCACATTATTGATAATCTTGAATATAACCTTAGATTGGCCAGTTTAATTGTATTATGTATTGTATGTATTATTACCTTTAGTTATAAAGGTAAGGTTATAAATATCTGACAGTGATGGTATTTCTGTGGTTTTCAATCTAGAACTGTACCCAAATAATTTCCCTTGTGGATTAATAAAGTTTGTCTAAGTCTAAGAATAATCTACAGTACATCATTTTTTTCCCCCTCTGGCAGCAGGGTGGCTGAGTGGCTAGCACTCATGCTTCACAGCAAGAAGGTTCGGGTTGCCCGGGCCTTTCTGTGTGGAGACTGCATGTTCTCCCTGTGTCTGGGTGGGTTTCCTCCGGGCACTCCGGTTTCCCCCACCAACCCAAAACATGCGCCATAGGTAAAATCCTCCAGCTTAGGGCCTGACCAAACCTAAATAACAAAACAAATTGTGGGGATGGTCCCCGGGTCAAATATAGAAACAACTTCTCCTGTGCGAGATCAATAAAGGTCAATCTTCTAATCCTTGACCACTGTTAAGGCGCTTTGTGCTACAATGTTGTATGAAAAGCGCTTTATAAATATTGTTTGATTTGATTTAATTTGATTAAACATAATCATATTGTATTGTATTTCCAATTAATAGAGCAAATATTAAGACTATGACATCAGAAATCAACACAAACACTGCAAAACTGGTCTAAAAAAATGGGGAATAACCTGATCCTCTGAACTTACAAATCTCTCTGATGCGCTGAGATTGTCCCCATTCCCATCTGTACAAACAATCATCAAAATCAAAGACGTGTCCAGCGTTTACCTTGTGGAAGAAGGCGGCTCCGGTCAGCACCATGGACAGCTCGCAGGAGTAGTTGGAGTTGTAGAGCCAGGACTGGTGGTTGACGTCCCAGGCGTGGTAGCGCCCGGGGAAGCCCACGATGCGGTCCCTGGCCTCCCTCCACACCCTGAACACACAGGGTACACGGCATTAGCACAAAGCTCCTCGAGGACAGGGCTCGAAAATCTGTAGCTCTCCACCTTGTCCACTTTCCAAGTAACTCGCCTTTCTGAATGATATATATTGTGCTGAATAACTAAAATGTGATGAATTAAATGCCTATTACTGTTGAAAATGTGCAATCTGTGAACTACAAAATGGATAATGTTTATGTTTTATAGGCATAACTGAGCCCCATCCAAGACCCTGGCTTCACTATAATATATATCACTGGTCTACACATTTTTGGACTCGACCCGCTTCCAAGATAAAAGTGGCTGAATCTCATTTATATTGATAAGATGAACTGAAAATCATTTGATAACTGTGCTGGTTAGCTAATGTATTTAAGATATGTCATGATATAATAATATATACCGTACTTTTGGGACTATAAGCCGCTACTTTTTTCTCACACTTCAAACCCTGCGGCTTATAGTCAGGTGCGGCTTATGTATGGATTAATTCTTTATCAAGGAAGAAGAAGATAGCGATCAGTGACTTTTCTGGTAGGTGAAAATACCTTCGGTAAATAAGTGAGGAGAGTTCATGAATTAATAAAGACTTCTTTTAGCCACTTAAAATCTCCTACAGGTATCAACAGTTCTGTGAGATTGAGTTCAGGAGGTTTACCCTTAAAGTTAAACTTTAAACTTTATTTTAAGGCTTTCAGAGGCTACAGGCTGACCATTTTACAGTTGTTTTACTACCGTGTTACTGCTGTAGGCGCTGTTCGAAAAAAGCACGTACCGGTATTTACGTTAATTAAATTAAAAAAAAAATCCTTTTGTGTACCATCTTTCTGTGTAAATATCTCAAGTTACAATGTGGACACCTGCGGCTTATAGTCAGGTGCGTTCTATAATACAAAAAGTACGGTATACATTATGTATATTGATACAGTGGTACCTCACCTTACGAAATTAATTCGTTCCAGAAGTGGTTTCGTAACGTGAATTTTTTCGTAAGTTGAGTAGCTATTTCAATGGAAAAAGCCTGATTCGTTCCAAGGCCCCGTTCCAAGTTTTTTTTTTTTTTTTTTATAGTGTAACATTTTTTTATAGTGTAACATTGTGTTCTGCGTAGAGACTGTAAACCCAGGACTAAACGTGGACTATACCAGGTCTAGACCAAGCAGCAGCGGTGTACCTCACGAGCCTGAGGCGAGCAGCGACTGCATGCGTGGGGGGGAAGGGGGAGGGCGGTGTGTGTGCGCGAACATGTGTGATAGCGCAGCATGACCCGGCGCGGGGCTGCGAGCAGAGACCCGTGCTCAAACCGTGCCAGGTCTAAACCAGGTCTAAACCAGGTCTGAACCAGGTCTGAACCAGGTCTGAACCAGGTCTGAACCAGGTCTGAACCAGGTCTAAACCACCGCGTGCGGGTCTATTTTCTGGTTTCGTTTCGAGTCACGGCTGAGGCGAGCAGCGAGGGGGACCGCACGCAGTCTGAGCACATGAACGAACGCAGGTAAGAGCCACGGTGGTGTAATCCTGGTTCAGACCTGGTTTAGACCTGGCACAGTTTGAGCACGGGTCTTGTGCTCGCGCCCCGCGGCGGGTCATGCTGCGCTATCACACACGTGTCCGCGTGTCACACACCGCCCTCCTCCTTCCCCCCACACTTCACTATTAATAATTTTGTTGAAAATCTATGAAAGTTTGAGTGTTTAAACGAGAGACAAATGTGAGAAAAGTTTAAATCCAGTCTGAGAAAAGCGTATAATGTGTGGCTGAGCGCGCATTATTTGAATTTTTGAGATTTCGCGTTTCGTAACTTGAATTTTCTTTCGTTTCTAGAGACCAAAATTTAACATGAAGGCGTTTTGTAACTTGGAATTTTCGTTTGTTGGGTCTTTCGTAAGGTGAGGTACCACTGTAGATGTTAAAACTCTAGACATATTAAAATGAATGTATTGGAATGTGCAGACAGGCTTTCCTATAGAACTGGTTGCTTATACACACACTGTACCTACGTTTTGCCTTATTTTGCATAAATTTCCTATTTTGACCCAATACTATATCTTGGACACTATAGCCAATCAGCACTTCTGACTTACTTTTTCTTTATTAGTGACCTAAACCAAAAAAAATATCACTACTTTTGTTCCAGAAGCATTGTGCTTGTAGGCCAGTGTATTAACTCAATTTCTTGTGACCACTAAAATCAGCAGCGCTCTGGCATTTTCGTTTTGGTAGTTCACCAGTGGAAAAAGGTTTGAGACCCCTGCTCTGGGCTAAGGCATTACCATTGTCTCAGCGCACAAAACAGGCTGAAGTGGTAATGTAGAGCGCTTATTCAGGGTTATAAATCCGATTAGTGTTTGTTCTGTTGAAGGACAAAACCACACAATAAAGCTGGGCAAAACAAATGATAGAACAGACTAGAAAAGACAGAACGCCAAGAGCTGTATTCATTTTAAACCAGTGCTGCAATTACAATTTCACTTGTGATTAAAGGTGAACTATGTTAACCTGGCCAACTCCAAACTGATGTGCAGCACTCTGAATCGAGTTCTACACATCGATCCGGAACGGCTCTCACTGAAAACAGTCCTAACAGACCTATCGGGAGGTTCAGACTCAGTGCGGATTGGTGGAAGCGTCACGACAGTAGAACAGGCTGAGAAATTTGTCAAAACAAACTTGACATTTGGATTTCAGCGAGAATCCATCTGTGCAAGGTTAGCACTAAGTAACTTTTCTGTTGGAGGATTTGCTACCCGCTTGTCTCATGGAAATGTTCAATTACAGGTGTTTTTAAAATGACCTTGAAATACCTGTTCTTTATATACCGTGGTGGAACTTCAGTAAAAATGTGAGGTATTTGTACTTCACTGGATACTTTTTCCTTTTACTTTACTACATTCTAGAGCAGGCATCTGTACTTTCTTCATTTTTGAACTGGACTTGTTTTTATTATTGTATGAAATCTGCTGAAAAGCCTGAGCGTGTTGCTTTTAACCCATTTATATATACAAAAAAGGGGGAAAAAAGTTAAATTCTGCACAAATCAAATCAAAATCACAACATTTGAAGCATTAAACCTCTAAATACATGCAGAATACATTTACTTTTTACTCTTTAAAGGTCCCATGGCATGAAATTTTCACTTTCTGAGGTTTTTGAACATTAATGTGAGCTCCCCTACCCTGTTTAGGCCCCCCAATGGCTAAAAGTTGCGAAATGTCTAAACTGAGCATTTGCGGTCCTTTTCTGCGTTTGAAAAAAACACGGCTCAAATGGGCGATTCTGGACAAGGCACCTTATTGACGTCAGATCGAAAAAAGAAATGCAAATTTAGTTCCACCACCGTCTGGATCTCCACCTCCTGTCTCTGGAAATCACGCCCAGAGAATTTGGACTGCGGAGGAGCTACGCAATGCGAAATGCGTTTTTTTATTTGCCTGGAGGCACATGCGAGTGTTTCTAGACTCGGAAGTCCTTTACCCGACCCTCTGGACCTCTGAAACAGCAGTGGTTTAATTTTATTTTCTGTGAAAATGTGTTTTTTTTCATTGAAAAGGCTCTCCTTTCCTCCTTCGCGCTTACACACGCGGAAGTGGGGCCAGGCACAGCGCACCGCTAAAACAAGGAACCAGCGGCGCATTTGGCCCCCCCACCCGCTCCTCTAACCAATCTGTGTCCTTCTCATTTGCATTCAAGCAACAAGGCCCAGAATGAGGTGTTCAGAGAGTTATTTTTTGACTCTGACTGTGTACATGTGTCTTTCTCAAGCACTAAGTGTTGATTTTGAAGAAGGATTCATTTACAGTATTAGGGAACCATTAAGGCACCATATAAAGGCATCAAGAAGTACCATGTCATGGGATCTTTAAGCATCTTTTTAAATGAGTGCTTTCATGCTTTTCATGTTTTACTGTTGCTTGAGTACATTTTTGGCTAAATTGAGTATTTCTTCTGTCACTGTTTATATGTCATCAAAACTGCATTCTACATATCAAATCCTGGATGGCAAGAAACTTTCTCCAGCTTAACCAGGACAAAACTGAGGTTTGAATCATCGGTCCAGAGGCTCAGAAAAACTTTTATCCAAACTACAAGCACAGTCTTTTAACCCATCTCCTCAAGTGAAAAACCTGGGCGTCATTTTTGACTCTGAACTGACTTTTATCCCACACATCAAGAACATCACAAAAATAGGTTTCTATCACCTAAAAAACATAGCCAGAGTCCGCCCTATTCTCTCTCAGGCCAATACGGAGACACTGATGCTTTTGTCACCAGCCGTATAGACGACTGTAATGCCCTGCTCTCTGGTCTTCCCAAAAAGAGGATTTCAGGTTTGCAATTACAAAATTCAGCAGCACGTGTCCTGACGAGGACCAGAGGGCGGGATCACATTATACCGGTCTTAAAATCACTGCATTGGCTCCCTGTGAGTTTCAGGATCGATTTTAAAGTTCTTTTACTGGTTTTTAAATGTCTTAATGGTCTTGGACCTTCTTATCTTTCAGAACTGCTTTTACCTTACGAACCTTCATGGGCCCTGCGCTCCTCCGGCAGCAGGCTCCTGGTCATTCCCAAAGTCAGGACACAGACTCATGGAGAGGCGTCTTTTCAGTACTACGGCCCTCGTCTATGGAACAGCCGGAGGAGCTCAGGGCCAAAGAGAACGTTCATGTTTTTAAGAGTGGGCTCAAGAGTCACCTTTTTAGCTTGGCCTTTGATTGAATTTGGTTGTTTGTTTTCATTTTGTTCTCTCTGACTAAAGGCTTAGTGGTGCAGAGGTTTCTTTGTTACAGTGTGAAAGGGCCGCTACATGTGCCTCTGTTGTACCTCCATCTGTTTAAAGAGGACTGAGGCTGTCAAGTGTCTTCTCCCTCCGGGCTCTTTAACCACACATTCTGTCACTGTGGGTCTTAGAAGATTTATTTATATATATATGAGCCACAAGCCTGACTCAAGGTCCGCTTTGGCTCTCTAGACAGTTACACTTCCCCGTCTCCGGTCTGCTAAACGGATACATTTATTGGCGTTTCACAAAGGTAGTATTTGTGTCCTCTTTTAAAATATACAGCTCTGGGGGGAAAAAAAAAAGAAAAAAAAAGAGACCACTGCATTTTTTTTTTTTTCTGAAATCAGCATCTCTACATGTATTACAGCCATTCCATTCCAGCGTCTTTTGAATTCCAACACAAACACAAAGCTGAGCTACTTCAGTTCTTGCACCAGGAGTGGAAAAAAGTCACCCAAGAACAATGTGAAAGACTTGTGGAGAGCATGCCAAGACGCATGAAAGGTGTGATTAAAAATAAGGGTTATTGCACCAAATATTGATTTCTGAACTCTTCTTAAGTATAAACATTAGTACTATGTTGTTTTAAAATGAATTTGATCTTGTTTCTTTGCATTGTTTGAGCTCTGAAAACACGGATCTTTTGTTTTTTTGACCGTTTGTCATTTTCTGCAAATAAATGCTTTCCTGCATTCTAGTCCATTTTAGAATTACCTGTTAGACATGGCAAATGTGGGCTTTTGGAGTGAGTTTATTTTTAAAGTCGCATATGGGCGAAAAACTCGGATTTGGGTCACTTCAGGCTGCAGTGTGAACGTAGCTCAAGATATGTGGTCCTAAAACCAATACATATCCGATCTTTTGACATGCGACTTCAGTCTGAACGGCCAGGCGTTCATCCGACCTGGGCGTGTTTCCTCCAGCGAGAGTGGTACAAGTAGACGCTCACAAATGTACACAAACGTTCTTCTCGTCATGCGAAAATAGTATATGAACTCCGTGTCAGTGAAGCGGCGAAGCACGTAGCAATCCCAACACTCTCAGCACAAAAATGTTCCTTTCTACGGATGTTGCTGCCGCTGCCCCACAAAACGCCATGACCAAAAACCTTGTCCTTCTCCGTCTCCTCCTTAAAACAAATAAGCTGTACATGTTTTGGCTTCGATACGACAGCAACTTTAGGCGACTTCCGTAAACACTGAGCACGCTCGCTGCATGTGACCTCGTCGTGTCCTCCAAGGCGCATGCGGGACACTTTTGGGGCGTTTAAAGTTCACACTGGAGATCACATACAAGTCGCATTTAACTGGAAATGTGAACGACCTCGCAAAAAAAACGGATTTCACAAAAAAATCAGAATTGAGCTTTAAGCCCTGCAGTCTGAACGTAGCCATACGCGATCGACTGGTTGCTCTAAACGATAATATTTTTATTTGCAAATTGGGGGAAATGTTGTCAGTAGTTTATAGACTCAAACAAAAATGTTCCTTTTGCCCAAACACAGACCTATAAGTAGTAAAATCAGAAAAACTGATCATTTTGCAGTGGTCTCTTATTTTTTTCCAGAGCTGTATATAGTACAGTGCGGCCCTGTTCTAAAACTTCAGAATAAGACCAAGAAACGAAAGAAAACATCAAAGACCTGGATGAGTTCACACAAGACCACTTAGAGTCCATGTCACAAGGGCTGGGCTGCACATGGATACATTCCTGACAGATTCTGGGAGAAATCATGACAACTGCGCACAAAACGACACATGCACACGCACACGCACACAGGCTAAATGTGTAGCATGTGCCTGCCTGGACACGCTGCATTGGGGAGGGCATCCAAACTCCTGCAGCGAGCTGACTTAACATCACAAGTCAAACAAATGAATACAAGAAGTTATGTTCAGAGCGTGATTAAAAATGGAAGGAATGTGAACGCAATTTGTAATGAAAATATATGGAGGCTTCATGGAAAATCACAATCTAAAAAAACCAATAAGCCAATAGAATGGCATTTAGAGCACAGAATAACAGTGCTTTCTTTAAAGAGGGGGTATTATGCAAAATCGACCGTTTGGAGCTGCTTTCTACCATGATATAATGTTGTTCCCTCATAAAAAAAATAAAAAAAATTGCCTGAAAATGTATTAGATGGCATCCATGCATGTTTGAGTAATCTAGCGCTCTCTCCTGGGCCCTATTCAAACCCATCCATCCATTTTCTTCCGTTTATCCAGGGCCGGGTCGCTGGGGCAACAGTCTTTGCAGGGACTCCCAGATTTCCTTCACCTCGGACACTTTCTCCAGCTCCTCCGGGGTACCCCGAGGGAGGCATCCAGGAGGCATCCGGAACAGATGCCTGAGCCACCTCAGCTGCTCCTCTTGACGTGGAGGAGCAGCGGCTCTACTCTAAGCTCCTCCCGTGCAACTGAGCTGCTCACACCTTTCGGCCGCTTGTATCCGCAATCTCGTCCTTTCGGTCATTACCCAGAGCTCATGACCATAGGTGAGGGTAGGAACGTAGATTGACGGCAAATCGAGAGCTTTGTCTTTTCGCTCAGCTGCCTCTTCACCACAACGGTCCAGTACAGCGACCGCATCACTGCCGACGCTGCACCGATCCACCTGTCGATCTCACGCTCCATCCTCCCCTCACTCGAGAACAAGACCCTGAGATACTTGAACTCCTATTCAAACCCTCCTGATGGTTAGCTCTAAGACTGTGTACGAGGCTCCGCCCACACGCCTACATCACCCATGCTCCCACATGACGATTCTCCATAAATACACAAAAACATGATACAAAATTGTACACAGCAACTTGACAAACCTGATGTGAAGTGCAGTAGTTTCATTAGCGGGATGGACGCTGATTGTGTTGTGACAGCGCTCTGAAGGGGGAGTGACTAAACACAGGGAGCAAAGGGAGGGGGCACTCACAGCATCAACGTGTTACTCTGTGGTTCTAGTGTTGAACTGAAATTGAGGATTACTCTAAAACTGCTCAAGAAAGGTCTGTTTTTCCAATACTTTTGGCAAACCTAATCATGAAAAAGATTAGATTGCCATTAAAAACAAAACAAAAAAGTCAAATTTCCTCCCCCAAAGTCTCAGTCTGCTCCAAACAACATGGTTTTACTGACAGAGGACTGGACTTAACAGGCCCAAGCTGACCACAGACCATTACAGATGGTCCCGAATTAAAAGACGTAATGCAATCTCCCCCTGTGTCAACCCCTGATCAAAATATTGCCTTATCAGCCTTATTGATTATTATTCCAGACATTCTAATGACCAAAAACGCGTCTATTCAGAATGAGAAATAGCCTCGAAGTCAGCCTGTCACAACGTGGCTGTAGACATTTCAGTTGTTTTCTCAAGATCATGAATTAATTATCTCGTTATCTCGGGATAACAAATAAGAAAAAATATTGCTTATGAATATGGCCTCTGTCGACTTCCGTACTAGTGTGTGTTATCTTTTTTTTTCCTTTTCCTTTTTACTACTTTTACTTTCTTTCATTTCAACACTGCTTTGGTACAGTGACAAAGAACATTTTCCAAACAGATCCAGAATGCGCAGTAATGCATTTCTCTCTGTTATAAACTTGTAAAGAGTGAAAATTCAATTATTAGGCCTTTACACTGTGGCCTGTAGAGGAATGTTGGTTACATAATAATACAACAAGAAATGAAATGAAATATGGTTCTGAACTGATTTATACAGAATATTAAAAGGGCCCACACTAAGCTACTTTTTTTCTATCCATGTTATCCATCAAAAACATACCGGGAGCCGTGCCTTTGAGTTCTTCTCTCAAACTGAAAACTCTGTTCCACCGCGCGATGTCATGCTGTTATTTTTCTTTCAAGTAACTCCATAACAGCATTGCGTAAATAAAATTCAAATATTCTGACTTTCTGGGCTGATTATTACAAGTAAACCGAGTTATTACATCAATTTGTGTGGTTATCCAGGATATGGACTGAACTGATGATGCAACATTTTTCAGTATTATCGCTGAAAACCCGTCAAGCTCGTAAAGCACAAGCCTAACCTGACTCATAATTGGCATGATCTGCGTCGTCTCTCGAAAAGGAACGCTCTGGGACAAGTCAGACTGCCCATTTCGCTAAAACATAGTTAAGATTGGAAGGTTTTTTGGTATTTTTTACGGAAGCCAACAGAGGGCATATTCATAAGCAATATTTTTTCTTCCTCGTTATCCGGAGATAACGAGCTAATTCATTCAAGATCTCTAGAAAACAAAACAATTACTCCATGATCGAAAAAAACAACTGAAACGTCTACGGCCACGTTGTGACAGGCTGACTTCGGGGCCATTTCTCATTCTGAATAGACGTGTTTTTGGTCAGTAGAATGTCTGGAATAATAATCGATCAACTGATAAGGCAATATTTTGATCAGGGGTTGACACAGGGGGAGATTGCATTACGTCTTTTAATTCGGGATAATTTCAAGATTAGTCCGCGGCACCTCCTCAGAAGACTGGCCCAGCTTTGTCTTTACCGACAGAGATACAGTGTTTTCTCGAGATCACGGAATAACTCTTTGTTTTCTCGAGATCTCGAAATAACAGTTTTGTTTTCTCGAGATCACAAATTAATCGTGTCGATTTCTCAAGATCTCAAGTTAATTTTCTTGTTATTAAGGTGGAAAATAATCATGACGAACATGACCTCTGTCGGCTTCTGTCATTTTTTAACATTTTGATTATCTTCCTTTACCCTTTATCACACAAAACTGACGCTTGTGAGCTTTAAGCCGTGTTATAAACAACAACAAACACTCTGGAGTTGTGTTTTGTTCCATTCACACAAGATTGAGTAACACCATTATTAGTCTGTCTACATATCTACATGAAGCGGTAGTTTTCAAGTTAACCACTACTTTTACTTTTAGTTCAGAAGAGAGGGGCAATTCGAAGGCTGAAATCATGTGTTAAACATGTGTGAAGAAACAAAACAACTCCAGGTCTGTTTGTGATGAGGAAACATTACAACATAGATCAGAAAATAGGCTCTTTAATGATTTGACTTCCTGGCAGCAGCTGTGACATAAGTAGAGGTCATTTCATGTTACCTCACAGCCATAATGACAACAAGGACCAAAACATGTCGAAAATACATAATCGTTATTGTTAGATTGATATAAAATAATAAAAAAAAAAAAACTATTTTGTTAAGTGATGGTTTAATCAATCAGTAAAACACTTTCTTTATAAATTGTCTACATTTTGGATGGAGCTTTTCGTGGTATTCCATTTTAGAACTCAGAGCTACAGACCTGACCCTATACCTGTTGCGATAACACATTTTGAATCACAATATATTGCTACTAGTGTTGTTACGATACATTTTTCTTTTTGGATCCAATCCTTTACCGATACTTGGCCTCAGTGTACTTGCTGATAACGATATCAGTCCGATACCATATCGTGTGAAGTAGACTAAAGCTACTGAATTCTAACCTGGGAAATCCCAGGCTGCTTTTGTTCGTTCCGATTCGAAAGACAGCTTGGCAACGAGGCTAAGCGAGCTCTCCTGATTCTGGGAGCCAATCAGAGAGGGGTAGAAAGACGGTCACGCGTACTACGCGACAAATGGAAACTTGTAGTTTGAACTGACAACTGACATGATTGGCTATGGGCTACGTATATGCCAAATGATAAAGATTCGTAACGCCCAATAAACGGCTGTTGGCGATCGTAAAGCACACCTCCGCTACGAGATATTCAGTAGGTAGCTCCAAGACCATATATCACTTGTGATATGCAAACTGAATTCTGTTACAGTACAAGCACAATAAATAAATCTATTAAAAGGCCATCTCTAAAGAATATCTAGAAAAATACATCTGATTTCGAGAACTAAGTGTTAAGAGTTAAATATATAATATATTCCTTCAGCAGCCGACTGAGGCACCCCCAGTGCAAGAAGGAGCGCTACCACAGATCCGTCATCCCCACCGCCATCAGACTGTATAACTCTACTATATAGGCCAGACGTGCAATATCCTCTTTTCCATGCTCTCCCCGTTGATGCTTGTATTATTATTATTATTATTATTACTACTACTTCTTACTATTTTTATTATTACTTACTGTATTCCATCATTGCCTGCATGCACTTTTCTTTCTTGTCCATACTGTCCTGGAGCTACTGTGGCAAGTAAATTTCTCCTGTGTGAGATCAATAAAGTCTTATCTATCTTATATAATGATTTTGACTGTAAGTAGTGCTGATTTAAGCATTTGTACTTTTCTACTTCATTACTTTCTCCTGCAGGGCATGGATAAAAACAACAGCGAGGCCTGTAAAAAAAGATGCTCGTCTTCAGGTTAATTATGCAGAGTAAACAAAGTCTGAGTTAGCGCTGTTGCTGCTGCAGTTTTTCAGCGTCCGCACAAAAGGCTAAATAAAAGTATTAACACAAATGTCTTTTCTCTCATTACACTGGTCTACAAGCAAAATGCTTCCGGATCAAAAGTAGTGACATTTTTCTTGGTTTAGGTCACTAATAAAGAAAAAGTAAGTCAGAAGTGCTGATTGGCTATAGTTTCCAAGATATAGTATTGGGTCAAAATAGAAAATTTATGCAAAATAAGATAAGAAATATGTCTTAAGATATTTCTTGTTTATTTCTTGACAGATAAAGAAGTGCAAGTTAAATATTTTCAAAATATGAACATTATTTTTAAGCAAAAATGCCTAAATCTATTGTATAAAGAGATGCGATTAAGATCTGCATCCTCTTCCACGTCTGCAGGGAACGTTCAAGTCGGCGCCGTGACACAAAACACCACTCAGACATCACTCAAAGACACGTTTGCTAAGGGGACTGCCTACGACAAGAAAAACAAACGGTGGAACGATATTACCAACACTATTACTGTCCACTTAGCCAAAGACACAGTACCACTTAGTACAGGGGTGTCAAATATGCGGCCCAGGAGCCAGATCCGGCCCTCCAAGACCTTTCACCTGGCCCTCGGCTGATTTTCTATTAAAATATTTTAATTATATTTCAATTTTCTATTAAAATATTGGTAATTTTCTGCTCAGTTTAGCATAGCAGCGTCTCCAGCGCCTCTGTGCGTGGCCCCTCCCACCAGAGCAGCACAAATGAAGACTCGCCTCTTTCCAAACGCTCTTAAAGGACCATCGTTTTGACTGTTGACCGTGACACCCTCATCAGCAAAATGTCAACAATGAGAAAAGTGGACGCCGAGTGCAGGATTTTCCAAGAAAAATTGACTAATTCCCATTTGTTCATGGAGGTGAATGGGAAACCTGTATGTTTGTGTTGAAATTGCATTTTTCTTATAGTTTCAGGTTGTTCATAATATAATATTTTGCAAAAGAAAAAGTTCATCAAATAAAAAAGACTTCTGTAATAGATTTGTGTTTCTCTGCACAAATATTTGGACTTATTGCTATTTTTGTGGTATCTATGCCGTAAGTTTTCTGATCCGGCCCCTTTGGGATCAGAGTAGTTTGGATACGGCCCCCGGACCAAAATGAGTTTGACACCCCTGACTTTGTACATGAAAAAAAAAACAAAAAAAACGTCAAATACCATGACACTGATATAATTTTAAAAAATACTGTGATATCAATATTTGGTCTAATTGGAATACTACAAAATCTCCCAAGAAAGTGTACCCACGATAAATCCTGAGCCCTAGATTATTGTTCCAGCTTCATGTACTGAACGATAAGTGGATATCGCGAATACGCTGCCGGACGTACCTGAATCCAAACATGATCTCGTCGTGTCGCAGGTGAGCGTCGTCGTCTATGGACAGGATGGCCTCGGTCTCCACGGCGTCCCAGGGCAGGAAGCGGTTGTTCAGGCTGTTCTTCTCCGTGTGGACCACCTGAGGACCACAGACAACTCAGATCAGTCAGAGCAGTTCACGAAGAGAAGCTGAGAGGACTAAGAAAGACGCACAGACTAATGAGGATTGTAGCAAACGATGACGCAATAATGGACAATAACGCAATCATTTTGGCCAAGGTTAAAAGGTTAATGTAAAAACTAGAGTGACCCAATAACCCAAATCAGGCAAATAATGTAAGAAGTCAGTGGCTCTCAGTCTTTTCACACAGTCGCTCACCCCAACACTGTGGCTTTCCTCTGGGCACCCGGATTTCAACCCGAAAAACATGCACCACAGGTCAAGAATAATATTATTGTGTAATAAAATTATAATAAAATTGTGTTCTGGGCAGCAGATCTGCTTGGACTGCTGCTCCTGCGACCCAGAAAATGGAAAAGCGGAAGAAGATGGATGGATGAATAATAATAAGAAGAAATATAGCTGCAAGCAGCAATGTGGGGGCCAAGCACCGTTTGACAGGGTCTAACAAGGTCTGACAGGATCTAACAGAGTCTGACAGGGTCTGACAGGGTCTAACCCTGTCAGAACAGACACATCAAAGACAGATCAAAGGTTGCTAGGTGCGTTGCTAGGCAATTGACAAATTTCTGCAAATTTGACCTGCTGGTGCCACTAGACGGTTGGGGCTGGGAGCCTATAAATTGCTGTGAGTAATGAGGAGACTGGCTAGAATGTGCATGCCAAATTTCACAACTTTTTACCAGTTTTTACCACTTTTTACGGTTCTATGGGCTGCCATAGACTCCCATTGAAGAAAAAATATATAATAATAAGAATCAGGAGACCAGAACATCAAAGGAAAGATCAAAGGGTTACTAGGCAACTTGCCTAGGCAACGCAAAGCAATTCCTATAGGGTGCCTAAGCACCTTCGGTGCTTGGCCCCCTAATAAGAAGAAGAAGAAGAAAAAGAAGAAAAAGAAGAAGAAGAAGAAAGAAAGAACAAGAGGAAGAAAGGGAAAAAGAAAGAACAAGAAGAAAAGGAAGAAGAAGAAAGAACAAGAAGAAAGAAAAGGAAGAAGAAAGAAGAAAAGGAAGACGGAGGAAGAAGAAAAGGAAGAAGAAATAAGATGAAGAAAGAAAAAGAAAAAGAAGAGGAAGAAAGGATAAGAAAGAAGGAAGAAAAGGAAGAAGAAAGAACAAGAGGAAGACGAAAAGGAAGAAAAGGAAAAAGGAAGAACAAGAGGAAGAATAAAAGGAAGATAAAGAAAGAAGAAAAAGACGAAGAAAGAAAGAAGAAAACGAAGGAAGAATAAGACGAAGAAAGAAAGAAGAAAACGAAGGAAGATAAGACGAAGAAAGAAAGAAGAAAAGGAAGAAGAAAGAATAAGACGAAGAAAGAAAGAAAGAAAAAAACGAAGAGGAAGAAGAAGAAAGGATAAGAAGAAAGAAGAAAAGTAAGAAGAAAGAACAAGAGGAAGAAGAAAAGGAAAAAGAAAGAACAAGAGGAAGAAGAAAAGGAAGATAAAGAAGAAAGAAGGAAGAATAAGACGAAGAAAGAAGAAAACGAAGGAAGAATAAGACGAAGAAAGAAAGAAGAAAATGAAGAAGAAAGAATAATAGGAAGAAAGAAAAAGAATACCCCTCGCCCGTTACTATCGTCCCTCCTGCGAAGGTCGTGCTGACCAAGACTAGCAAGAAGATCACGGAGATGGTCACTACACATCCACATCTCCTGAGGTTGTAATCTAATCAAGGGCTAAACCAGGTCGAAAAGTGGACTAAACAAGCAAATATCCAAAGGGGGACAAAATAGTGGATAAAATTAACTGTAAAATGGGCTAAACCACAACCTGAAGAGCCACCTGAAGGACCCTGTGCCATTTATACCACAGTGAGAAACACCAACTCTGTACCGAGTCATTACATTTTTGCCTTATTATTATATCTTAGGACTGACAAGGAACATGTTCTCTGATAATGTAAAAACTGGAGCCAATAATGGAGTCATTATTGGCCTGTTATTGCATTTTTGGCCATTATTATGTTGTCGGTTGCTACAAGACGACAAAATGGATTATAGTGCCAGTATGTGGTAATTAAAGAGGGGATATTACATTTCTATAGGCTTATTTTAGATCAAAGTAACAAAGATGTCACTTTGTTTGAAAATGCTGTATTTGCCAAAAACAATATATTAAGTTTCAGTTTCAGTCCCTTCCCTTTGCTCTCCACACTAATTCACTCCCCCTTCAGAGCGCTAACACAATCAGAGTGCAGTACATGCCGCTGATGAAACTACTGCACTTTGCATCAGGCTTGTGAAGTTGTTTTGCATCAAGGTTTTGCATACAGTAGGGCTGTCAGTTTAACACGTTAATTAGATTAATTAACCACACTGCAAATTAACATGTTAACGAGTTTTCTGATCCGGCCCCTTTGGGATCAAAGTAGGTTGGATACGACGCCCGGACCAAAATGAGTTTGACACCCCTGCTCTAGACACTTTAAAAACTGCTGCTAAGGACTACTGTTGCACATTTATTTTCATCTTTATTTTCAATGCACATTCTATTGCACATTACTGCACATTTCACTGCTGCATCTTCCATTGCACATTTTTTGTAGGTATTTATTCTTTTGCACTGATTTTAGATTTTAGACTTTAGATTTTTGTCTTAAAAGTTTTTGTACACTGTCTTTTTTGCACTGCTTGGCCAGAGAGAAACGAAATTTCGATTCACTGTATGTCAAACACATATGGCAGAATTGCCAATAAAGCTGACTTTGAACTTTGAACTTTGGAGGGCCCAGGAGAGACGGCAAGATTACGCAAACATGCATGGACGACGACTAAATCCTGTTTTTGATGAGGGAACGACGTTATAACATGCTAAAAGCCTCAAAAAAGTTGAGTTTGCGTAATACTACCTCTTTAAACAAAATAATAGGACTACAAAACAAAGACTTTACACTTAGATCAACGTGTGCAGTATCTTTGAGTAGTAGAGGAGGATGGTAGTTGGTAGAGATGCCAGTTGACTCATCCACACCTGGCATTGTGTACTTAAGCTACACTTTATTTTGTATGAATTGTGCTTTATAAATAAACTTGCCGTGCCTTGCCATTAGCGTGATTAGTGGTTAGTGGAGTGATTGTTTCTGAAGGCTAAAGAACAGGTTTCTAGCAGTAAAGGGACTTTCGGCTCCTTTATGGGATCCGAATCTTTTGGGTCCATTCATGTCAAAGTACCATTCAGAAGACTTTTACATTTATTTATATGAGAACTCATTTTTATCTATACACTGTTCACAGAGAGAAATTACCAAGGCAAAGATCTGTTTAAAATGGTTCAAACTCAGACTGTGTTTACCTTTCCGAAATAAAATGCTGCACTACAATAATCATTAAAACACTAACTTATTAAAGATGCCAAACATGTTTTTTGTGCGCAAAGCTCTCACTCGTGTTGCCTACTCTGTTTCTTTACTTTATTACTTTATTCTTGTGTAGGTTCAGCGTTAATAAGTAAAAAATGCATACAAATTGGAGAGAAAAATATTTGGTTATTTTAAAAAATTTGATCAGAAATTTCACTTTTCTAGCAACATATTTTTAATCCTATTTGAGTAATATATATATATATATATTAAATTGAAGTAACCATACTCTTGAGTAAAAGTAAGTCTACAAGTGACAAAAGCTTTATGTTGACAATATTTCTTGCAGTGATCCTACAGATATTTTTTTCTCTTTTTGTGCCACATTTTGTCCTTTATTTAATGTTTTGTCCTTCAAATTACATTAACTGCAAATTCCAAATCACGTCTTAATCTCCAAAGTTACTCTTTAACCCTTTCCTGAGTAGTTTCCCAAATACGTTTTTCATCTTAATACTTTTTGTACTTCTACTTGAGTAATATTATTTGGAAGTAACGTTTCACTTAAGTACATTTTTTCTGATTTTAATCCTCAAAGCTACTCTTTAAGTTACTCTTGAATACTAGTTTCCCAAATACTGTTTTACTCTTACTACTTACTTCTTTGACCACTACCTTTTACTTCTGCTTGAGTAACATTATTTGAAGGAACGTTACAAATTTTTATCAACTCTAACCATTTCTGATTTTAACGTTTCCCAAAAGTTACTATTGAGTAGTAGTTTTTCCCAAATACGTTTTTCATCTTGCTACTTATTTGTTGGACCACTACTGTACTTCTACTCAATATTATTTTGAAGTAACGTTACTCTTAGGCTACGTTTATATGACGACGGTCTGAACAGAAGACGTAAAAGTGGCGTTGTGTCTTCACTTTTTATTCCGCGTTTAAGACGAGCGTTTTCAGGAGGAAATCTGCGTGCATACGGTGGCGCAAAAGTGTGTGGAATTCCATTGGGTATGCATGCCAGGCGGCTAGGTGGCGCTGTGATACATTACATTACCTCCGAGACTGCAGAAACCTCACCATCTTCAAAAAAACCCTCAAGACCCATCTGTTTAAAGCTGCTTTTAATGTTTAAATTATTTGCTATTTTTATTCATTTTGTTTTATTTTTGACAATTTTATGGACTTATTTTATTGTATTGATCTGTGAAGCGTCTTTGAGTGTCATGAAAGGCGCAACAACGTCCCGCCAAACAAAGTACACTGATATATAGACCGACGTGACGTAAACGCGTACGCGACGTCAGCAGATTTGACCAGAGTTTTGCGTCTTGGGCAGTGTAGACGAAAACGCTACGGCGGAGCGTATTCAATTTTTCCACTTTGGAGGGCGGTTTCAGTTTTTTGTGTTTTTAAGCCCCCAAAACGCAGTCACCGTCTAAACAAAAGGCACTTCCGATAAAATATATTTTGTCGCTTTTACCCGTAAGCGTTCTCGTGTAAACATGCCCTTATGTGAGTACATTTTTGGCTACTCTATCCACCTGTTTTTAACAATGTTTTGTCTCTCACCACTATGGGCAGTCCGATGTCAGGCCACAGCAGGTCTTCTGAAGGGGGCTTGGGCGAGTTCCACACCACCACCACTTTGTTGAGATAGGGCAGTCCGTTGAGTCTCTCCAGAGAGTTCATGAGCACCTCCTCCCTCTCGTAGGTCAGCATCACCACGGTGAACTGTTCCCGGGGCATGTTCCCACCCAGAGCAGCCTGGAACTCCTTTCCCGAACCCCCTGTCCCACCTCCGATCGGCCTGAACCCTGTGCCCGAGCCCATGAACTTGGCCTCCGAGGGCAGGACGGGGTCTAGAGGGGTGTGGGGGAACAGGTGGAAAGGCCCCGGCGCACGGTTCCACGTCCTGTACAAAAATCAGAAACGGAATGAAATGGGATTGTGGATGTAACATTAGATCCATAATAATTCTAGAAGGATAATTGTAAAAATGTGTATATTGTTTTAGCGCTGTATGTGCTGTAACTGTTTGTAGAATCCCTCACTCGTCCAGGTAGAATCCAAAAATGACAAAATGACAAAAGGATAAATTCAATCTGTCAGCTGGACAAAGGTTTTGTCCAGCTGACAGACTGAATTTCTCCTTTTGCCTCTGTATAAATTGTAGGATACCTGGGTTTCTATACTACATACATACATGATTTCCTTATGAAACAGGCTAAATTAATTAATCTTGATTAATACCTAGGGGCGGGGAAAAAAACTAAGAAATGAATTAATCACAAATATGAAAAAGGTGATTAAAACCAGCCTAATTAATTGCAGTTAATCTTAATTAGCATGCACCAAATTGCCAATTTATTACAGAGAGTAAAACTTTGAATAACACTTAAACATGCAGCTCTGGAAAAAAAAAATAAGAGACCACTGCTTTTTTTTCCTGAAATCAGCATCTCTACATGTATTACAGTCATTCCATTCCAGCATCTGTTGAATTCCAGCACAAACACAAAGTTGAGCTACTTCAGTTCTTGCACCAGGAGTGAAAACACATACCTATAAGTAGTAAAATCAGAAAAACTGATGATTTTGCAGTGGTGTCTTATTTTTTCCAGAGATGTATCTTCAATGACAAAGTTCAGGGATGAAAGTGGCCAAACATGAAAAAAGCGGAAAGTCATGCCCCCCCCCCCCCCCTCTACACATATGGTGTTGAAATAAACTGTAGTCCAACTCAACATTTAGTCCTGTTTAGCCTGTTCCTTGCGTCTAATGTGTCAAATTAACACAATTAAAAGGAAAAAAACAAAAATTTTCTCAGCCCTAATAATAATCCATATCTAAAAAAATGCCCCAGGACTTTTCATCTCAATATACAACCCTTTTTAGCGTTTATCTTTAACTACACAGCTATTACTGTAACTGAAAAATAAACTAAAGATTGGTGTCAACAATTACAAAGTTTCATCAACAATCATCAAAACGCAAAAACAATCTGACAGTCTCACCTGTAGATGTCTGACGCTGTGTAGGTGAAGTTTCGGAGGAACCGTGGTGAGGCGTACGGAGGCTCGGTCTCCACTGGCCCCAAATCCAGGTCAGCGTTGTCGGCTAGGTTAGCATCCGTCCCGGCTATCTTACCAGCTTTGTGTGGGATCTCCTGCACGGGCTCCTCTTTGATTGGAGCCGCTGGGATTTGTATGCTAGTTCTGATGCTAGCTAGAATAGTATTTAGGACATTTTCTGATGTTGAAAAATACGCCTCCCACAAGAACCTCCCCTGCCGCCTCATTGCTAGCAGGTCGTTGTCTGACAAGCTACGCAACAGAAAATGTAGCTCCGTCACTCGGGGTTTGGGGACAGTAATAGTTGCTTCACTCCAACGGATTAAGTGGTGGTACGGGAGTCTTAAATGATCACCCAAAATTACAGGTATTGCGCCAACTTCTAGCGCTTCGAATAGCCTCATGCCACAACCAGCTGAAGCTATGACTTGTCCATCTCCTGGTGCAATGACCAAAGCAAAGGTTGAAACTTTAAGAACTTCCAAGCGGTCTTCCCTGGTCCCGCAAAGAGACCACTCGGTAGGCAAGCTCGGTTGAGGACTCTTGCAGGTAAACTCCACCAAAACCTGATCCAAGTGGCTATCCTGAACTGCTTTTAAGGTGCCGATGATGCGGTCGTCGTAGTCCGCAGGTGGGTCCCCTTCGATCTCCTCTTCGAATGACTGCGGAGGTGCCTCTTGCAAACTCGTCCTTAGAGACTCCACCCGCTCCCCTTGAAAAGTGAACAGGTACTTCCTCTTGACGGGAACCTGCGGAGGGATTTCTAAGAAGTTGGGTTCCGAAAGCGCGTGGACTAGTGGCGAAACCACCAAGTCAAACCCCTGGCGGTACTGCTGCTCCAGGAAGGTTGACTGCGCCACCGCCGCCCTTCCCGTGCTCACGTTGTACAGGAAGTTCTGAACGGTGGAAGTCCTGGAGAAATGGACTAAGACGTGGTTGTGTCCGTCGTTCCTCCAGTATGGAAGAGCTTTGAGCTGCTTTTCCAGATCTGAAGGAGGTGGTAGCTTGGAGGATTCCTGGAGCTCCCCTACAAGTACCAAGTAAAGACAGGCGATGCTGGGGTTGTCAGTTATGTAGATGTTGCTTTTCGCTGCTGCCAAAAAAGCCTGTTTCACAAGCGGCTCAACAAGGTCTCCCCATGGGTAAGAAGCAGGATCGTAGACATATACAGGGAACCCGGAGGTGATGGGGCAGCGGGCGTAATCGAAGCAGGAGTGAAGGCGGCAAGAGCGGGACGATTTGGGCGGAGGCATTCCTGGATCCTCCTTATCTGGGAATAATCTAACCGGAAGTGACAATTTAGGCTGGTTTTGCGCCATCAGCTCTTTGTACGAATGCTCCGTCTGGCTGATGACGTTTTTAAGCTGTAGGAGGTCTTGTTTCGCGCTGTCGATGCTCCTCTTGCAAGCCTCGATCCGCAGGTTCAGTCGGGCAATCTCTCCGTTGAGCTCCTGCCTCTTGGCCTCCAGCTGCAGCAGCTCCTCAGAAACCGACTCGCGGATCCGGCAGAGGTCTTGCACGTGCTTGGCCTCGCACAGCTCCCCTCCGGGCCGCGGGCCGAAGATGCGCTTGTCCGGCCCCCCGGCTTCGTCGATGGTGGTCAAGTAGTAGTGGGCGATGAGCGGGAAGAAGACCAGGATGAAGAAGAGCATGAAGCTGAGCCAGGTAAGACGGACGCGGCGCAGCACCCATGGCTGGCCCCCTGTGGAGCCGCCCCCTCCGCCGGTACGCAGCATGTTTCAGTCCGCTCCTCGCCCAGGCAGACACGGGCGGGCGTCAGCAGCAGCCATGATACGACCTTGTCAGGAGCAGCGCACCGACGCTAATATGAAGCAAAAAGCAGTGCTCTCCTGCTGCAATGTCTCCACTGAGCTCTTCAAAAAGGGGAAAGGGCAAGTCTCACCTCACATTACTCTCCAAGGGGTCGGAATGAATGAGCAATGAAGCCATGTCTGTGGAGATACAATGTCTTTGAGGCCTATGTGAAGAGGGAGGGCAGCATGAGGGCGGCTGTGCCCCTCAGAGGATGAAGCAAGATGGGCATGGTGCTCAGTGACAGAGGGGGCAGTGTGGAGGTCTGTTTCTAGGGAGCATGGTTGGATCAGTGAAGGCTGCTCCTCACACCAGGGCCCTGTAAGAGAAGGAGAAAAGGATTAGTCATGTAAGAACACACTCTGCATGAGACAAACATTTGATTTATTCTGAGCTGCAGAAGCGATAAACTATTAATTTACAACAAACCTCCATAGCCATCTCTCTCAGACACGGTGAGTTTATTCCAATTCTACTCAAACCACTCTGCTAACCACTCTGCTAACCCATCTATTATAACACAATACACATAATTTTGCAGGATGCAGGAGTAGGACGAGACAGTTTCCTCAATACGAGAGGGCTCATGAGAATGAGACAAGATGAGATTTTAACATAATTCCTCATACATAAATTAGGCCTCAAATTTTTAATAAAGCACTTCTGTTGCCATTCTAGTTCTACTTTCAGAACTATAAGAGATTAAACTCATCACAAAACAGTTTTTTGTAAACACAATCTCACACGATCATTTTTTCACAACCTTGTGATGATTTTATCTTCTCTCATCCCTATTATCTTCTAATTGTTGTGAATAATAATGGCACAAAACTTGGCCCCAAAACTGCGCCTATTCGTGCCATTTTTTCTGTTTTCTCATATTTCAGGCTGCTTAGAGAGGTGAAATCCAGTCTACTACACCGGCTCCAGCAAATCTCCTCCAAGCGTCTGCATCATCCAGCCCTTGTCGTAGTCTCAGATTACTCACAGCATCACAGAGCGGCTCTATCAAACCAGGAACACCCAATCATCAGCATCAGAGCAGCGCCACCCTGGGCTCGTCTTTCACACTCAAATGACTCATGTTTGATTTCTCTGCGGTCTCAACAGGTCGCTTACAGCTTATTTACATTCTAAACGCTTTGTGAAAATCATCCATCATTCATGTCTGCAGTCATTTCTGTTGGTAAAAAGTTCATATACATAGCGAGCTGGTGTATTTTAAACATTCTGAGTGAGAAAAAAGCAGGTATGAGAATTTGCCTAAATGTTATCTGTAATACAACGGAAGAACTGATGTAGTGTGGGATCTCATATTTAATTTACAGGTGTACTTACATATGAAAACTGTAATCTTTGTATACTACTGGTTCTTCTGTGTTTTAACCCAGTGTTCTGTGAACAGCTAAGTGTAACTCAATACCTACATAGACTATCCTGGGCTGTGTTGACATCACCTGCTCCCTATCCATCAATATTTTGGCTGACTATTGGGAAAACTGGTCTTCTTAGCTAAAGCTGGGGAGTTCTCTACATGGTCTGCATAGCTAAGCTATTCTCCTATAGGTTAGCTGTTGCTGAGGTCATAAATAGTCAACAGTCTGTACTGTATTTAAAGACACCTTGTGGTCATTTGTGTGTGTGAGGGGAGGGCCCCCACTACGTCCCTCTTCATGGCCGATGTCTCTCTGCTAAGCTGATAACATGGATGAAGATGCCTGATGACACCATTCTGTTTGTATTTTGCTATTTTGACATTAAAATGCTGAATAACCTCAATTTCGACTATGCCTTCCTTCAGACCTCCTTCTGACCCATTTTTTATGAAACTGACAGTTTGGCGCCCAACGTGGGGCCACAAGTGAGGCTCGAAGGGGTCCAAGAAGAGGCCAACGTGGGGCCACAAAAAAAGCAACGTGGGGCCAGAAGAAGAGGTCAATGTGGGGCTCGAAGGAAAGGTTGAAAGACATCAAAGATGAGGCTGATGGTCAACAGAGGAGATTCTCCATGCACCCAGAGGTTTCAGGTACTGATCTCTAAGAATTTTTTAAAATTAATTGTGATGATGAAACAAACTGGGACTTCTGAAATAAATTATTCGGTGATGTTGTCTAGCCATACAAGATGAACTAAAATTGCATGCTTAAATTTTATATTCATGGTTGCTGTAATCTGAATCTGTAATGAATCTGTAAGAATCAGTAAGAAGAATCTGAGAATCTGTTGTTTTGATGCTTTTTTATGTTAAGAAATTTGGATTTTTTTGGTTGGTTTTGTGTGGATGGACATCAGATCTAAATGTGTAACTAAAATATAAGAGATCTTAAGATTGCCTGTTCAGAATGAACATGAGACAAGTTGCTGTAAAATACTCGAAGAGTTAATCTGCAGATAATTAATATGTTAAACCCTGCAAGAAGCAGAGAAGTTAATAATAAAGGTAAAATCCAAGTGGTTCAACAAAAGAAGATGTTTTTGTTTTGAAAATTGAGCTCTGAAAATGTGCGAGTTAGTTTCATCTTAGTTCTGCAAAGGATGCAGATAGATGTTTTTTGGTTATTTGGGGTTTTTGATTATTTGTGATTCATTATATGTATCACTTCTGGTAATCTAAATCGATCAAGATGAGATTAATATTCTAGTGAAAGGTGAATAGGAGTTCTATTACACGATTAAAAATGAGGTTGTTTTAGCTGATGTTAAAATGTTACTGTTGCAGATAAATATAGTTCATTGGATAGATCAGACTATGTCTATTTTTTAATAAACATTTTTTTAGGGGTAATTTATCTCACTATATCCCAGATTGTGTCATTGTATCAATTGATTTGAATTCTGAGTTCAGGTACTGGAGAAGTTGACTGAGCAAATCAGTTTTTGCTCAAACTCCTGGCATGCCCTTCAGAAGTTGTGAAATCTTACACCACAAAGTCCTTGTGACATCTGAAGACCAGTCTATTCTGGCTGTTTTTGTGAGGAGAATGAAGGAGCTTCACCATTTTTGGACTCAGAGATGTCTGTTTTTAATGTCTGTTCATTTTTTGCTGATGTAGGCAACTATGCTCTCAAATCAGTCTCAACCCAGTATCAAACAGGAGTTTGATGAGAGTGTTCAACAAATCAGAGAGATTTTTGCATTATAATTCTCAGATGACAAAAAGCTCATATCAAGGAAACAGACTCTTGAAACTGTAAAGGAAGCTGTAAAAGCTGCAACCACACAGCTGGAGCGCGTTGTAAAAGAGTGCTCAGAAGGACGACATCTTTGTGGTGCAGGAGAAGGCTGTGTTAAAATCCAGTCTGCTTCTTTTTTATCTTGATGGACATTTTTTGATAAGTGTGGATAAACTAAGTCATCTAGTTTGTTCACTGAAGATTCAGCGTCACTTATAGGTTCAATGGTGATGCAATTGGACATTGCTGGCTTTGAAATCTTTGATTACAACAGCGTGGAGAAGCTGTGCACAAGGAGACCACTGTGCTCTTTCCTGTCAGCTGAGTTATGTCAACAACGTCGGCGACGTCTGAGTGTGACATCATCTAACACTCTGTTGAATCCAGGAAGTGAACGATTGGTGATCTGAGAAATATCCTTCCATTTCTGGTTTATAACTCCAAAGGGAGGAGAACACTTTTCCAGGAGAGTTCTGTATTAATTTCTGTGTTGATGGTTACATTTTGAAAGTAAAGTCTAAAATTGGGGTTTACTAAATTACATTCATATGTAAATTAAATATTCTGTTGTTATTGGTGAGCACATGTGATTATGTGCTCAAAGGGAGGCATTGTGGGATCTCATATTTAATTTACAGGTGTACTTACATATGAAAACTGTAATCTTTGTATACTACTGGTTCTTCTGTGTTTTAACCCAGTGTTCTGTGAACAGCTAAGTGTAACTCAATACCTACATAGACTATCCTGGGCTGTGTTGACATCACCTGCTCCCTATCCATCAATATTTTGGCTGACTATTGGGAAAACTGGTCTTCTTAGCTAAAGCTGGGGAGTTCTCTACATGGTCTGCATAGCTAAGCTATTCTCCTATAGGTTAGCTGTTGCTGAGGTCATAAATAGTCAACAGTCTGTACTGTATTTAAAGACACCTTGTGGTCATTTGTGTGTGTGAGGGGAGGGCCCCCACTACGTCCCTCTTCATGGCCGATGTCTCTCTGCTAAGCTGATAACATGGATGAAGATGCCTGATGACACCATTCTGTTTGTATTTTGCTATTTTGACATTAAAATGCTGAATAACCTCAATTTCGACTATGCCTTCCTTCAGACCTCCTTCTGACCCATTTTTTATGAAACTGACAGTAGCCAGAGAGGAATGTTGCTGTCATGGTAAAGCCAATGACAAGTAGCAAGCCAAGAGTACGTTTTGTCCAATAATCAGGAAAACACTTTATAATTAGATGCAGACAGTTCACAGCTGCCTTATATTGTAAGAAGCAGCTCTGAAAATATCTGTACTGGGGCAAGACAAATTTACATGGACAAAAATGGCTATAGCTGACATTGCTAACCTGCTGGCCACCGCGTTTCAAATAGGAAGTGAGCGCCGCATCAGGTTCCATTGACTACAAATTCACTTTGTATTGAAAGAAGGTTGCCCCCTCTCTGTAACTACTAGAGCTGGGCGATATGGCCGAAAAATAAAATCTGATTTTTGTTTTTTACAAAAAAATCAAATTTTAATCGATTTTTCTCTGCCCTACTCAAAACAAATAACAGATGACAGACAAATGGCTCAAATTAATGCAACATTCTTTTATAACAAAAATAAAAATACATTACACCTTGCATCAATTAAGCTGTTATCGTTTTAAAAAGGATATATCACTTGAAGACCCTTACTTATAGCATTGTGCAGTCTGTATACAGCTGTGGCAACTTCAGAAAAATATTTGCGGCTTGGTAGCACATACTTCGGGTCCAAATCTTTCACCATGTTAATGAATCCGGGCTTCCACAGTATATATGGGCACCATGTCTTTTACAATATACATCGTGGTCGCGTGTGTGATTGCCTTCCATCGTGGCCCATGCTTATCATATGGCACACAGTTCGAAAATGTTTCAGGGACTGTTGCTTGTTTGACTTTGGACGATGTGCTCGTGCTGTGGCTATTTTCGTTCCTTCACTTCTTCCACTCCGCTGTGTGCCTCTGCTTTAGGCACGAGAATAAATTTGCCGCGCTGCTTCCTTTGGTTGCAACAGTCTTTGAACAGACCTTACAGCGAGCACTCGTTCTAAGTCCTACGCAAGAAAACCGAACCAGTTCCATATAACAGATGTAGTGACACCTTTGTTTGGTACAAGCTTCGGCTTTCCCTCAGTCGCTGCCATGCTAGCTTGTACAATGTTTGGGTACGCCCCGCTAACTTACCCGTGTTGAGCGTGGAGACGCATTAGTTCCACTCGCATATAAAAATCATTTTAAAAAATCGATTTTCATAAAAACACATCGTCCTGAAGAGCAAAATCGCGCACGTCTAGCAACTACTACTGTAAGGCTTGTCATTTTAGTCTTAAAATGTTCATATTAACCCGCTCTACATGATCCTGGTGTCCAAAAATCAATCAATCCTATTCCTAATATGGAACTCTGCTCCAAATTAGCCTCTATAACTGCCAGCCTCGATGAGCTTCACTTGACTGGGGCAGAATACTAACGTCACACTCCCTTACTCCACTTCTTTATACAGTCTGTGGCACAAGGCTTAAGGTGCAGGGCAACTCAAACAAGCAAAACCAACAGGCAAAAACACAGATCACGTATTTGAACAGGCCCCTAAGGTGTTATAAACTTGTCGCTAAAGCCGGCCAAAGCCAGTTCTTTGCATACTAAGCGTGCAGGTCATGATTATCTGAGAATAAAACACTTTATAACTAGATGCAGACGGTACACAGCGGACTTGTTTTGACCTCAAAAGCTGAGACACAGTCCGGGGCAGGGTCTTTTATTATAAATTATACATTCAGTATTCTATTTTACATACTTCCAAAACAACCACTTACATCTCCCAGGTATATTTATACATTTTAGTCCAATGAAGATGGATTTTTATTATGATTTTTCCCCAAGTGTAATCCTTGGTATTAAACGTTTCTTACACACAGAGCCAGCAGAGACAAAAACACAGCAAAGCAATTTAAACATGTCCCTAAGGTGTTAGAAAATTGCTGAATCCCCATACAGTGGTGGAAGACGCACTCAGCTATGTTATTTAAGTAAAAGTACAGATACCAGCGTAAAGAAATATTCAGATAAAAGTATAGGATAAAAAATTCACTTAAATATCGAGTATTAAAGAACCCATTTAAAAATGTACTGAAAGAGTAAAAAATAGAAGTATTTTGCCCAAATTTAGATGTAATAAAGCTTAAAATGCTGTGATTTTAATAAAGAATTGCTTTATTTTTATATTTTTGTTGATCAAACTACAAATGTGTAAAAATAACCCCGTAGGTCTTTTCAGCAAGTCTGGCACAATAAGAAAATAACTTTTACTTTTCAGTCCTGTTCAAAAAGGTAGTGGTGTACAAATTACAGATATTGGCTAAAATATCCACTTTAAAATGTTTTAAAAAGTAAACAGATAAAGTAGAATACAGGGCGGCATGGTGGCTGAGTGGCTAGCGCTCATGCCTCACAGCAAGAAGGTTCGGGGTTCGATCCCCGGGTCGCCCAGGCCTTTCCGTGTGTGTTCTGTGTGGAGTTTGCATGCATGGTCTGGGTTCGATCCCCAGGTCGCCCAAGCCTTTCTGTGTGGAGTTTGCATGTTCTCCCCGTGTCTGGATGGGTTTCCTCCGGGCACTCCGGTTTCCCCCATCAACTCAAAACATGCTCCAGGTAAAATCCTCCAGCTTAGGTCCTGACCAAGCCTAAGCAACAAGATCATGGAGATGGGTCCCCGGGCGCCTGAAAGACGAGCTGCCCACTGCTCCTGATGGATGGGTTAAATGCAGAGAAATAATTTCCCTACGGGGATGAATAAAGCATGTCTTCTTCTACTTCTTTACATTCCACCACTGATTACACTTGTCTACAAACTTTTGGACTTGATCTGCTTCCGAGATAAAAGTGGCTAAATCTCATTTATATTGATAAGATGAACTGAAAACCAATTGATAACTGTGCTGGTTAGCTAATGTATTCAAGATATTTAATGATATTGTTTTACATCAAAATCACATCTGTTTATACAATAGATTTAGGCATTTTTGCTTAAAAATAATATTTATATTTTGAAAATATTTAACTTGCACTTCTTTATCCGTCAAGAAATATCTTAAGACATCAGGTGTACACAACTTCAAGGCATCTCTCTTATGTGAAATCCAAAAATATTTGATGTTAAAACTCTAAATCAGGGGTGTCAAGCTCATTTTGGTCCGGGGGCCATATCCAACCTACTTTGATCGCAAAGGGGCCGGATCAGAAAACTCATGGTAAATATACCCCAAAAATAGCAATAAGTCCAAATATTTGTGCAGAGAAACACAAATCTATTACAGAAGTCTTTTTTATGTGATGAACTCTTTCTTTTGCAAAATATTATAATATTATGAACAACCTGAAACTTTAAGAAAAATGCAATTTCAACACAAACATACAGGTTTCCCATTCACCTCCGTGAACAAAGAGGAATTGGTCAATTTTTCTTGGAAAATTCTGCACTCTGCATCCACTTTTCTCATTTTTGACATTTTGCTGATGAGGGTGTCACGGTCAACAGTCAAAACGATGGTCCTTTAAGAGCGTTTGAAAAGAGGCGAGTCTTCATTTGTGCTGCTCTGGTGTGAGGGGCCACGCACAGAGGAGCTGGAGACGCTGCTATGCTAAACTGAGCAGAAAAGAGGTGCAGAAAATTACCAATATTTTAATAGAAAATCAGCCGAGGGCCAGATTAATGGTCTTGGAGGGCCGGATCTGGCCCCCGGGCCGCATGTTTGACACCCCTGCTCTAGACATATTAAAATGAATGTATGTGAATGTGCTGACAGGCTTTCAGATAGAACTGTTGCTTGTAAACACACTGTACCTTCTGATAAACTACCGTTTTTGAATTATTTTGCATAAATTTCCTATTTTGACCGAATACTATATCTTGGAAACTATAGCCAGCACTTCTGACTTACTTTTTCCTTTATTAGTGACCTAAACCAAGAAAAATTTCACTACTTTTGTTCCGTTTTTGCTTGTAGACCAGTGTTTTTAGCAGTATTTTTCTCCCAAGTGTAGTCAAAGGTATTACACTTTTCTTATAAGCAAAGCCAACAGGGACTTGGTTGAATTACTGTGCTGTTTTTGTCCCTGTTGGCTTTGTTTATAAGAAAAGTGTAATACATTGGACTACACTTGGGGAAAAAAATACTACTAAAAATCAGTGGTGGAAAGTAAAGAAGTAAAAGTAGCTGACAAAAACACAGCGCAGTAATTCAAACAAGTCCCTAAGGTGTATTCGTCGCTGAATCCAAGTGGGCAGATCAAAATACACTACCCCCATAGCTCCAGAGCGAGTTCTTTAGTCTACACTTTCAGACTTGACGAATGCAGGTACGGCTTTCGATTTCTGCTGACATAACTGCTCCTCTTGTTATACCAGAGATGGACTTTGATAAGAATCTGCTCCCCGAGGCCTACTGCTGAATTTAAAAAGCATTTCATTACAGTAGAAACGCCGCACTGGAGACAGATAACATCGCAGCAAAACAAACAGAGGGGTAAAGCCATGTTTTATTCCATCTCCTCCATGGGACCAGCGTTTAGATGCAGATTAGATTAGCGGTTGGAGTCCGCACGGAGGAGGCGGACATCCTGGAGTGGCGAGACACGAGTAAAGGACAGGGTGTAGAGAGGAGGACATAGGACCGTTAAGAAGCAAAGATGACATTTGTGGTCTGTTCATACTCCTCCGTGAATTCACAATTGTTCAAGAGCGCACAAGGGGTGACAAATATGGGAAAAAAAAGGGGCTACATAGAATATTTACAGTAAAAGTAGCTCTCGTAGTCAAAATGAGAGATTATAATTATGATAATATGATATGTATAACGCTGATTTGGACCAATGCAAACCGTTTAAAATGAACTACTTCGGTTTTTCACGTTTTTAAGACAATAAAAATCACAGACCGCACCAATCGCAACTGGAATATGATTTCCTGCGTTCATTTTCAAAAAAAGATCACTTAGTTGTTAAAATCCACTAAGCGTGTCACCATAGACCCCTTTACAGTTAGTAAACAAACGTGACGTCACTGGCATGCGCGCGCAGTTCCGAGGCAGAAAACCATAGCGGAACATAGCGGATTATCTAATTATTGCAAATAATTGAATATTAACGATAGGGAGAGATACATTCAAAAGCTCACATTGAGCAACGGGGTTCGACTACCAGATCCTTATGCGATCACGGAGTGGCAGTACGATTGTAGCCAGATATCCACTGTTATTTAGTGGAGAAGCCCAGTGTATATACGAGAGAATGTGCGCGTACAAATCCATGGATTCCTACCAGTTTGCCGTATGTGGCCATGTACAGGAGGTAAAATACCACGATATCAATGGGGAGTTTCTCCGTAGTATCTTCCTTCCTACTATTCTCCGCCGCGGCGCCCGGGGGTGAGCAAAGCTCGCGGGGAAAAGAGAAAGCGTCCCCCTCCTCAGCTGGGATACCGGGAGGAGGTGAACTGACAACCCGAAAGGAGGGAAAAAGCCAAAATAATCTAAAAAGTTCAAAGAAAAAACGAAAAAAAAAAAAAACACCAAACAAAGACAGCCCTAGGGAGCTCACCACACATACAACCGTGTACAACGCTTGGGCTGTCATCAAGCTACGTTCTGGCCGCCAACTACACTTGCGTTGCGGGGTAAGTAACATACTACGACTTAATTCACGAGTCACAGATGTGATCTCAGTCATGTTAAATGGCATTTATGGTGGTCATGCGAAAACTTATCATGCCTTTTAACAAAGTTATTCGTGTTTGTTTACATGTGTCTGTCGTAGAGGTTACCCGGTTAATGTCTTTGCGGTGTCCTGTGCTTGCTAGTTAATCAGCATGATTAAACACCATTGAACACCTGGGCAAATTACCCTAAACAAGCAGCAGGTGTTCACTTGTTCCATCTGTTTCTCTTTGAGTTCTTCTCTTCTATATCTTCGCTGGGGGTTTTATGGCAGCAGTGGCTTTTTTTGAGTCGGAACTGGGCGCGCAATCAGTGATGACGTAGCTTTGAAACTGGTCTATATATCGACTTATAAGATGGAATATAAGAAATATGGGGGTCATTTTTCTATGTAGATGGGAACCACTTGTTACTTTTATGTACTACAGTATAATCTGAGGTATAGCGAGTTGAATAAATTCGATACCAATACTTTAATGATACCTGCTTTTCGATAAAGGTTCCTGAATGGTTCTTTTTTCAAAGTCAAAGTCAACTATATTGCCAATTCTGCCATATGTGTTCGACATATAGTGAATCGAAATTTCGTTTCTCCCTGGCCAAGCAGTACAAAAAAGACAAAATACAATATAAAGACAATACAAAAACTATCGGCGCTTGTATTCACTTTTGTTTTCACCGCGTATGGCAATTTGCATCACAGACAGCGCTTAAAAGCAGGTGCTTTTCGCTTTGGTAAATAACTTTACACTTTTACAACAGTTACGGAGAACTTTACATGGTCTCGTTTGGATACATTTTTACACAGACGCCCTACATTGGACATAAACACCACGCTTTTACCCAGACCGAGAAGGAGGAGGATTTTGGCGGAGTTTGGTTCATATTATCCGTTTGGCTCAACTACAGACTGTGAGTGGATGTGGATGTGGATTTATTATTATGCACAACACTTTAAAACACTGTAAAGACCCCACACTGGTATTTTTATGTTGGATACAAGTTTTTCGCTGCACGCCGTTTCTTCAGTTCTTCTGTTTTGCCAGTAAGATGACACACTGCGGTTTGTTTGGACACATGTAGGACTATGTTAAATGCGAGTGCTGTTTGTGCGATACATTTCAGTCGTGTCGTGACACGTGAGCACCTGCGCTGCTGATAAAATGTGTTGGGATTTACCGGCTCACTGACACGGGCATGTAAAGCCGAAGAACCGAAAGTTGGCACCAAATGAACGTTTTTCAGTACCAGTACTTACTTTCTATGTCGATGTAAACTTACTACATAAGTGTCTCATTCATGTATTTATTTATTGCACGTCCTTCTGGGTAAAATCCTCTAGAAGCAAAATATCCATCAACTACAGTCAAATTTGGTCATGATTTTTTCAGAAAATCCAACACATATTTTTAAAAATATTTTGATTTGTTCTACTTTATCACAAGAAGTGTAGAAACATTAACTGATAGTGGTTGTAATGAAATTACATAAATATTAAATAAATAATAATAAACAATAACAATAAATAAAGTGATGGAAATGACAATGTTTAGCATTTCTTTTAAAATCTCATGACATATTAGCATGCTAATCTGTTTTAGAGTTTAGAGTAAAATATACTCAAAATACACAATATAAAATGGTATTTTTCTCATTATTTGTACATTCAAAGGAAATACGAGGTGTTCGGAAATGACGACCAATAAACCTACTCTTGGTTTTGCAAAACTTTACCTTGAGTTTGTTCTTGTTTCCCTTCCTTCCATGGAGCTAACGCTGCTATGCTAACATGAGCTCCTGTCACATCACAACTGATGTGGTTCAAGTCGTTCAAGGTTTAAAAAAAAGTTAAAAGTTACATTTTGTGGTGGAAATGACAGTGATCCCTAAGGACAGGTGTTCTTTTTATGAAAAATAAATAAAATACAAATATATCTTTTGAGCACATGTTATTTTTCATTAAAATAAGGAACTTTTGTGCAATTTGTCAATGAAGTTACTGTTGAATCAAATTTAATTTCAGTTTTATGAGGGACAGAGTCCAAAACCTGGCCAAGGGACAAAGGATATACAGCAAAAACACTCAACATAAAACCATATTTTATATAATAAAAATAGTAATTTATCTATCATACATTTTTTCTAAGTTCATCTTTGTGTTTAGTAAGTGCAGCATGAATAAAAAAAATGATGTGTTTTTGTTTTTCCTTATTTCTGCCTGGGACACAAATTCTTTGATAGTTGGAGGATCACCCAATGTTATTTGAATTCCATAAGAACCTGCTATTGATATTTCCTGCTATGGCTTTACAATATTACAGCCCATTACTTTACCTTCCTTGACCCGTAGCCATAGCAGCTCCGTACATACCCCCGTGAGGCTAACCACACGACTTCCTTCTCGACCGGCCTTGATTACAGTGATCAGGGCCAACATTACGTCTGCCCACTCTCCCGTCCTCCACAATTAAAAGTCTGATCCTATTACCGAGCTACCTGGTTCAACCCAAGACTGGAGGTACCGTGAGGAAAAGTGAAGGTGAAATTCCTTATATGTGGGAATTCCATCCTCCTCCCTGCGGTGATTATCCTGTCTGGGGTGCGGAATGATTGAAGACACTAGGAATAAAAAAATGTCTCCCAGGTGAGGTGAGGTTGAGGTGAGAAGCAAGTCAAATCTGGACATGTTAGACAATTAGAGAATATCTAGTTAACAATTTGTAGTGGATTATTTTTCAGTTATTACACAAAATGGACTAACTTTTCTTGTGCAGGATCTGCTCGTCTCCATGGAGGCGTTATTGCTTTGCCTGGAGTGTTCCACAGTGAAGCATTAATTAAAGTAATCTCTCTACATGAGGATAAGCAGGCGTGAAACCAGGTCTAGTTACAGGTCAGATCTACAGAGAGGCATCTCAGCGTATCTAAGAATAACCTCTCACGTCTTTCACGGTATTTTTATGTGGTTATAATGGAATACATGCAAAATAGACACATTTAAATGCCATATTGTGGAACATTCGAGTCAAATCAATCATATCTCCATGGAGACAAGCAGGTGATGGACCCTCTACCAAAAAGTTACACAGTGCACCTTTGATATGAGCTTTTACACATGTTATAATGTTCCTACGTCATCAAAAACAGACCTGGAGTTGTGTTTTTTTTTTTTTTTTCGTTTACATGTTTGAGTTACTTTATTATTAGTCTGTCTACATCTTCAAACCTGAAAATGCTCTGTTCCACCTTGTGCTGTCATGAAGTGGTAGTTTTCAAGTTAACAGCGACCTTTTACCTGTAGTTCTTTTGTTTATCATGTCATGTTTAATTTAAAGCTCACAAGAGTCAATTATGTGTAATATAAAACCTTTAAGAAGAGAATCTAGTGAAAATAAAAATCACCAAACTGTTGATCTGTGCTAGTGTCACTCCTGCTTAGTCCTAATCTCCTCCAAAAACAAGATCTGTGTACACGAAAAGGAAAGTCAAAATCTGAACTGGAAATTTTAATCCAGGGCGAGTCTTGCACTCGTCGTCTTGGAAACGCTAACTCGACTTTGAGCCACCGTCAGTAGTGTGCAGATTTATTCTTGCATGTTTATTTTGTTTGTTCTCATTTGGCAAGACAGTGAAAGAAGTAATCATCAATAAAGGATCAACAAAGTATCTATCCACCTATCTATCCATCCATCCATCCATCCACCTATCCATCTATCCACCTATCTATCCAACCATCCATCCACCTATCCATCTATCCACCTATCTATCCAACCATCCATCCACCTATCTATCCATCTATCTATCCATCCACCTATCTATCCATCTATCCACCCATCCATCTATCCATCTATCATCTATCCACCTATCCATCCACCTATCTATCCACCTATCTATCCACCTATCTATCCACCTATCTATCCACCTATCTATCCACCTATCTATCCACCTATCCACCTATCTATCCGTCTATCCATCTATCTATCCACGAATCTATCCATCCACCAATCGATCCACCAACCAATCTATCATCCATCCATCCATCCACCAATCCATTCACCAACCAATCTATCATCCATCCATCCACCAATCCATCAATCTATCAATCATCCATCCACCAGTCTATCCATCCATCCACCAACCTATCCATCCATCCACCAATCTAACCATCCATCCATTCAATCTATCCATCCATCCACCAATCTATCCATCCATCCCTATCCACCTATCCATCTATATCTACCTACCTACCTATCCATCCATCCATCCATCCATCCATCCATCCATCGGGGAAACTGAATACAAATTGCTCCTCTGGGTTTTTAAAAAGTATTTGAGCAGAATGTCTTGTCCCAGTACAGGTATATTGTATTAAGCATCTCTTGAGGTCAAAATAAGTTTGCTGTGTGCTGGCTGCATCTAATTAGAAAGCATTTCATTGTCCGGTAATCAGGAAGGGTGTAGTAGCATGCTAGTAGTTAGCTTTGTCGTTACTGCTTCTGAAAGCTGCGGAAAGAGCTAAAAAATTATTCGTGGTGAATAATTAGGATGGACAGAATACATAAGGTAGATCCGTAAGGTAAGTGAACTTGTTCCGTTATTCACAATTTTGATCCGCTACAGCGTAATTTTTGGTTAGGGGGTCCATCACCTTCTTGTTTCTATGGATACGTCGTTGCTCTGCCTAGAATGTTCCACAGTATGGCTTTAAACAGCTCTACCTTACATTTATTCAATTATAGATGGTTTTATAGCTCAAAAATACCTAGAAAAACAGACATTCTGACTGTGAGCGGGGTCGCCTCTCCGCAGATCTGACCTGTAACTTGGTGTGGTTTGGTCTCCAAGAAAATAGAAAGGTTTAATGCCATACTGTGAAATATTCCAGACAAAGCAAGGAGAAAAGCATTCGACGGACCCTCCACCAGAAAAGTTACACCATGCACTTTTAAAATGTCGGCAGAAATGAGCGTCAAAATCCAGCCTTCTCTAACGAAACATGTTCTCCATACATGATTTAAACGATACAACAAGCCAAGTATCCAAAATGCTTATATAAATGATAAAATAAAGGCATAATCCGTCTTCTTTTGAATGGTGCTCGCTCAAAAACTCCCCCGTGGTTCAGTATCGACCGACCCGCTACTCCCAGAATCAATGGTAATGCCCTCATTGCTTACAGCTGAAGGGAAAATGAGAGAATCAAAAAGGTTAGCAGAAGAAGTTCTCAAGGTGCACCGTGTCTGCTATCTGCTTATCTCCATGGTGATGTTGCCGCTTTGCCTGGGATGTTCCACGGTACGGCATTAAACACATACACTGTACAGCAGGGGTGCTCAACCTTTTTTTTAACCGGGATCTACTTTTGAGGTTGATAGTGTGCCGAGATCTACCAAGAGGGGGGGTCTGGGGGGGTTAGACCTGGTTTAGACCTGGTTTAGATCTGGTTTAGACCTGGTTTAGACCTGGTTTAGACCTGGTTTAGACCTGGTTTAGACCTGGTTTAGACTTGGTTTAGACTTGGTTTAGACCTGGTTTAGACCTGGTTTAGACCTGGTTTAGACCTGGTTTAGACCTGATTTAGACCTGGTTTAGACCTGGTTTAGACCTGGTCTAGTCTTGGTTTAGTCTTGGTTTAGACCTGGTTTAGACCTGGTTTAGTCCTCGTTTAGTCCTGGTTTAGTCCTGTCAAGTCGCATTTAATTGGAAATGTGAACGACCTCGCAAAAAAAAAAAAAAAAAAAAAATCTGATTTCACAAAAAAATCAGAATTGAGCATTAAGCTCTGCAGTCTGAACGTAGCCATAGGCGATCGACTGACACTCGGCCCGCGATCGACCCGTAGATCGCGATCGACACGTAGATCGCGATCGACCCGTAGATCGCGATCGACACGTAGATCGCGATCGACCGGTTGGGCACCCCTGCTGTACAGTATCTTGTATTTATTCAATTACCCATGTTTTTATTTATCAAAACTACCGTAAAAACATGCATTATTATTGTGAGCAGGTCCACCTCTCCACAGATCTGACCTGTAATTTGGCCTGCTTCTCTCCATGGAGATACTTGAATTAAATGCCATACTGTAGATCATTTCAGGACAAAAAGTGGGTTGGTCTCTGAAGATAGAAAAGGTTTAATGCTATACTGTGAAACATCTCCATGCAGAAAAGCGTTTGAAGAACCCTCCATCAGGAAAGTTGCACAATGCATCTTTAAGTACAGTACTTTTCTACTTTTACTTTAATACATTTTCTAATACAATAATAGGAGGAGCAATTTACAGTACAAAGAGAATTTAATAAGGTTTAATAATTGTAATCGAGTCAAACCACTAATTACATGCTTACAAAAGCTTATTACGAAAGCTGTAATTATTTAGATAACATCTCTTAAAGTCAGTTGTCATGTAATTTTTTAAAATTTACTTATCTCAGAAGGGCAATTAAAAGGCATTAAAAGGAGTAGCAGGGTTAAATAATAAAGGAATACACCAAATCAATCATAACATACGATCTAGATCAGGCATGGGCAAACTACGGCCCGGGGGGCATATGCGGCCCGTTAAGCTTTTTAATCCGGCCCGCATTGAATAGA
Source organism: Paratrypauchen microcephalus (assembly GCA_036785185.1). Lineage (NCBI taxonomy): Eukaryota > Metazoa > Chordata > Actinopteri > Gobiiformes > Gobiidae > Paratrypauchen > Paratrypauchen microcephalus. The sequence goes on along the minus strand of JAVJIX010000312.1, from coordinate 285,901 downwards.
AGGAGCAGGACAAGTAGATCTGCATCTCCTTCTGTTTTTGAAAAAAAGACAGGAGAGCGGTGATGATAAAAACCTGAAGGAGAACAGAACTTTCAGTGCTTTAATATAGTTATTGTTAGTATAAAAAAGCTGTATTTTATTAATTACATTTTCTGTGTTTTAAGAGTCATTTCAATAAATAGCTAAATACCGTGGAACTTGAAAGATGGACATTTTGTTGTAATGCTTTTGTTCATTTTTAATTGAAATAAAGCACATGTTTTCTACATATCCCATGTTACTTTTTGCTCTTATGAGGTGGATTACCAAAACACTAAATCCACTTGCTCCTGGTCCGGCCCTTCTGTCAAATTTTAGAACCCTTCGTGGCCCACGAGTCAAAAAAGTTTGCCCACCCCTGATCTAGATAGTATAGCTAACATTATTCAATCAATATTTGTCAGTATTGGCAAAAGGAGAAATTCAATTTGTCAACTGGACAAAAGTTTGTTCAAATACGTTTTGCAGCTCATCCAAGCTGCTTCTTCAGTTCTGGTCAGACGCTGGTGGACACTGCCTATATCTGCCTGAAGGGGGCGCCAACCACAGTGAGACTACCACACCTATTTGTTTTCAGTTTGTGTTAGTTAAGTGGGCCTATTAGATCTGCAGTGGGAGTGGAGCGTGGGTCTTGTTAGCAGAACCATTCAGGGCCATGGAGTTTTTTAATTTAAAATTTAAATTTTAAAAATGTTGAGGAATACAGATAATAGACTAAGTTTTAAAAAACACATTAAAAAGGTTTGCCTTAAAATAAAATATAATCTGTCTACTTCTAGATCCATACGAAATTCCCTGACAAAACAAGGAGCAAAAATCTATCTAAATGCAATAATACTACCTCACTTAATCTTTGGTGTTTCATGCTGGTCACAAGCCAAAAACCACAATAAAACCTTTAGAATCTCTTTATAAGCACTTAAGATTCTAGATCGGAAACCACAGAAATACCATCACTGTCAGATATTAACTAAACATAAATGCTCAACTTTGATAATACAATTAAACTGGCCAATCTAAGGTTATTATTCAAGAGTATCAATAATGTGGCACTACCACCACTGAAAAAGTTTATCCATTTAACATCTTGATGTTCAGAACAAGAGATGGTCAGAACAACCAGGTCAACGGTCAATGGCCAATGTGTCATACCCAGGGATGAAAGTGCCCAGTCATGAAAAAAGCGGAAAGCCCTTTTATAATGTTGTTACCTCCTCAAAAACAAACCTGGAGTTGTTTTGTTTCATTCACATGTTTGAGTAATTCTTGATTATTAGTCCGTTTACATCTCCAAAAATGCTCTGTTCCTCTGTCATTAAGTGATGATTCTACCTTTAGTTTAGCAGTGACTGGCAATTCCACGGCTGAAATTATCCACATGATTCTAGTGAAAGTATGTGGAGTTTAAAAACGCAGTGGAGCACATCCTGTATTACCTCATGACATCACAAATTAGAAAAGTGTTGGGGAAAAAAGTGTTTTCTGTTTGAGAACTCAGCCTAAATACGCAGGGTTTGTGTTAAACATGTGTAAAAGAAACAAAAACACAACTCAAGGTGTGTTTGTAATGAGGAAATTACATTATAACAGAGCAGAAAATGGAGTTATGGGCCCTTTAAATATTCTAAAACTTCTTTCTCTTAAGATAGCAGAAATCGCTTAAACCCAAATGGCCTTATCGCTCTCTCCGGTTCGAAATAATGACATTTTAGGGTTAGCCTCTGCAGTGCTTTTCATCACGAGGTCCGCAGTGTTCACAGGGGGCCCCGTGCTAAAGCGATTCCAACCTGACGACCCAGATATAAAATGAACTCTCTCCACACAGGAACTTCCAAACGCACCATCAGCACTTTGAACGGCCGCGACTAACAGGGCAGCTTAGGACTTCTGCAGTGGAGACAAAATACAACGTACTGGTTTAGATCTGAAGACGTGGACTTGTAATCATTTTGTTTGGGAGTGACGATGTACAAATGTTTAGGACAAGAGTGCACAAAGATTTCTCCTCAGTGCGCCAAATGAATACGTATTAGCGAGCCGAGGACCACTCTTTGGTTACATTCACACTGAAGCCTGAAGTGACCCAAATCCGATTTTGTCGCCCTTATGCGACCTGTATCTGATCTGTTAATGACAGTAAACGACACAGATCCGATTTTTTCAAATGTGACCCAGGCCACTTGGATATGTGGTCCTAAAACCGATACATATCTGATCTTTTGACATGCGCACTGTCCTCCTCATCTACTCGAAACTAAGCCTAAATCTCGGATTAGAGGCCACTTTTGACTCAAACAAAAGTGTAGACTAAGACAGTGAGCTTCTATGATTTGAAAAGTGCTAAAGTTTGTGTTATTTTGGTGAATGCAATGTCGTGCCCCGAGCACTCACGTTAACAGATATCGCTAATCTAAAACATCTCCAGAAATGCTCCAAATGCTCCAAAAGTGCTATGGGTGAGTAAAACAACTTGTTTTATAACAGAAATAAGGCTCGGGTTGTAAAAAAAACCCGTTAATTCTCCTTTAAGGAGGAGAAGAGCGAGGTTGTTGGCCATGGCGTTTTGAGGGGCAGTGGCAGCAACCTCCATACAGAGGAATGTGTGGGTGCAGAGTCGCAGCCAAGAGTGGTGGGATTACTATGTGCTTCGCCGCTTCATTAACATGGAGTTCATAAAAAAATTTCTTATGACAAGAACAACATTTATGTACATTTGTGAATGCCTACTTGTACCACTCTCATTGGAGGAAACACAGGCAGGTCAGATGAACGTGACCTGGCCGTTCAGACTGAAGTCGCGTGTCAAAAGTTCGGATATGTATCGGTTTTAGGACCACATATCCAAGTGGCCTGGGTTGCGTTTGAAAAAATCGGATCTGTGTCGTTCAGACTGTCATTAAAAAGATCAGATACAGGTCGCATAGAGTCAAAAAAAAAAAAAAAAAAATCGGATTTGGGTCACTTCAGGCTGCAGTCTGAACGTAGCCATAGATCACCATGTTACCTTTCACTGTTGTGATAGAAACACCTTATGTGTAATTTATTGTCCCTGATCAAAAGTTTTGGGGTTGTTTTTGTACAAGAATGGAATCTGCCTTTGTTTTCTTTTTGTGTTTTTCAACTGAACTGACAAGGAAGCTAAATAAATAATTTTAAGTTATGTTCTTGAAGACAGGGGTGGGATTCAATAAGTTTTCTTCTTCCCACTCCTTTTCAAGCAAAAAACAAATGTATTTGACTGTATATTGGAAATGAATAAATCAATTAAATGAAAATTAAACTGAGCCATCTATGTGATATTACCTGCTAACAAATAACACAGATCACAGTGTTACGTTTCATCGTTTAAAAAATTCTGTATTGGCTGAAAACAACGTATTAACATGTTTTATACGTTTCACCCAGAATCCCCCCGCTTTAAATCACTTCCCCTTCATTGCGTTATCACAACACAATCAGCGTGCGCTTCGCTAATGAAACTACTGCATCAGGTTTGTGAAGTTGTAGTGTACAGTTTTGTGTCATGCTTCCGTAGATTTCTGGAGAATTGTCATGGGAGCATGGGTGACGTAGGCTTGTGGACGAAGCCGTGCACAGAATCTTATAGCCAGCCATAAGGAGGGTTCGAATAAGGCCCAGGAGAGATCACTAGATTAGTCAAACATGCACGGATGACATCTAAAACCATGTTTTTGACGAGGGAACAACGTCATAACGTGGTAGAAAACGCAACTCGATTTTGCGTAATACCCCCAACTAAATGCTGTGTGTACGCAGAGATCTTCCAACTAAGTACAAACAGGGGCTCTGGGGAGGATCTGAGGACATCGTGAAGTAGAGTTGTGAGATTAACAGAAAAAATTATTTGTGAGCTTCAAGCCCTGTTATGTTGTTACCTCCTCAAAAACATACCTGGAGTTGTTTTGGTTCATTCACACATTTGAGTAATTCTTTATTATTAGTCTTTCTGCATCTCCAAAGCTCAAAAGTAGTAGGTCCGGCAAGTTAACCGGGACATTAAATAAAGCTTGTTTTTCTTCTCACGAAAAAGTCAGCAGTCTAAATCGCTATTTTCGCTATTTGGTGCTATTTTCTCTTGAGTCGTATCATTGCACGCCTATTATTATTATTATTAGCCTGTTCACTTGTAAACATCGCCACTTACAAGTGCCGGACCTACTTTCATCAGCGCCAGAACCAGGGCAGAACTCGGCTCAGAGGACACTGTCAGGGGTAAGTCAGTGTTAATGCACGACACTGCTGAAGGGGACGCCATACAGATTCACATAAAAAAAAACAACAACTATCCCTTTACTCTTCCACAGTATGGGATTAAATTGAGCCATTTATGCGGTATTAACTGCTAACAAATACCACAGATCACCATGTTACCTTCTGAAAAATGAACATGTTTAAAAAGTTCTATATTCGCCGAAAATATTTTATAACGTTTTATAAGTTTTTAACAACCTTAACTCCTCCCTTCCTCTTCTCCCTGCTTTAAATCACTTCCCCTTCAGAGCAACACAATCAGTGTGCGCTTCGCTAATGAAACTACTGCATTAGGTTTGTGAAGTTGTAGTGTACAGTTTTGTGTCATGCTTTCGTAGATTTCTGGAGATAAGTCATAAGGTGGTAGAAAGCGCAACTCGATTTTGCGTAATATCCCCAACTAAATGCTGTATGTATGCAGAGATCTTCCAACTGACAAATCAAAAGTGAAAAATTACTGTCACTTAAAGGTGCATTGCGTAACATTTCCCATGGAAGGTCTGTCAAATGCTTTTCTCCATGGAGATGCCATTGCTTTGTCTGGAATGTTTCACAGTATGATCTGTCAGAATGCCTGTTTTTGTAGGTATTTTTGTGCTCTAAAACCCCCTGTAATTGAAGAAATGTAAAGTAGAGCTGTTTAATGCCATACTGTGGAACATTTCAGGCACAGCAATGACATATCCATAGAAACACGCAGGTGACGGACAACAACCAAAAAGTTACATAGTTCAAAAACTTCAAAATATTCCGAAGTCGTAGCATGGAATTGACTGGAACTCCTGATAAAACGTAGCTGAATTTGGAGGAATCTGGTGTTTATTTTGGCCTGTTCCGAAGACACGAATCCCATAGGTTTGAACAAAAAAAAAAAAAAAAAGGGTGGATTTGACAGAGCCAGACGAGCCCCAGACAGCAGCAGGTGAAGAGAGGGAAGAGGAGAGGAGGAGGACGGGTGAGGTATTCTGGGCACGGCCGAGTCAATGTTTGAACAGCCTGTGCACACTGGCAAAGCCCCGCGAGACCCTGGGAGCTGTTGACAGAGGAACCATGTACAGCAATGATTTACAAAGTGTTCACCCAAATACCTGCTAGGAAAAATATTTGGCATTCAGAGTACTACAAGTGAGCGATGTCAAACTTGATACAAACAGGAGCTCTGGGGGAGGATATGAGGACATCGTGAAGTAGAGTTGTGAGATTAATCGCATTTTGAACTGGCAAATCGCAAACAGCTTCTTTAAATTTACTCTTGTGAGCTTTAATCCATGTTATAATGTTGCTCCCTCCTCAAAAACAGACAGAGTTATATTTTGTTTCATTCACACATTGAGTAACCATTATTATTGGTCTGTCTACATCCCTGAAGCTCAAAATGCTCCGTTTCACCTTGTGATGTCATGTATAGTGGTGGTTTTCCACGTTTGTTTGCCTTTAGTTTAGTAGTGATTGAAAATTCCAGGGCGGGAATGATCCAAATGATTTCAGTGAAGGTGTATGGAGTTTAAAAAACACACTGGAGCACTTCCTCTATTACCTCATGACAGCACAAGGTGGAACAGAGTGTTTTCTCAGCCTAAATATGCAGGATTTGTGTGTTAAACATGTGCAAATGAAACAAAAAACAACTCCTGGTCTGTTTGTGATGAGGAAACAGTCACTGCGTGCACATGGACGAGTGGAATCCGATTGCAAACGGATTGGGATCGTATCAAATTCATGTGCACAGGCTAAGGATCGTATAGGGATTGGTTTCCGGAAACTGATTGGAACCCCTGGCTTACGCCGATAGTAATCCGCTCGGTGTCGCCTTGTGCACGATATCAGATTGGCGTACTGCGTATGCGTGGGAATTTTCGCCAGGGATTTCACCCGGAAGTGGCAGGAGGCGCCGACGCCGTCATAAGTAGCGATTGTTGCCAGAAAAGTCAGACGAAATCATGGCTGCGAAGAAAGAATGCACAAATCGTACACCAACGCTGCTCCGTCAAACTCCTCGAGCGCCATCTTTGTATACCGCCACATAGTTTGTTGTGTTTTTATTGAGTAGCCATCACCCGGAAGTAGTTAGGCTACAGCGCCACATAGCACAGCGGAGCCGGCCAGGTCGCTGACCATTATCCGATTACACGAGTTTCATGTGCACTTGGATTGGAGGACAGACCACCCGCCGAGTAACGGGACCATGTGCACGCAGTGAGTACAACATAGATCAGAAAAAACAGGTAATATTGGCTCTTTACCATTTTGACAAGGACAAAATATTCAGATTATTTAAAAAATGCTAACATGTCCTGTATGGGATTCTTGTATTAATTCTTGTATTATACATGTTCTCAGTCTTCTTTCAAATGTTAATGCACTTTCATTAAAAGATCAGATACAGGTCGCATAGAGTAAAAAAAAAAAAAACATTGAATTTGGGTCACTTCAGGCTGCAGTCTGAACATAGCCATAGATCACCATGTTACCTTTCACTGTTGTGATAGAAACACCTTATGTGTAATTTATTGTCCCTGATAAAAAGTTTTGGGGTTTTTTTGTACAAGAATGGAATTTGCCTTTGTTTTGTTTTTGTGTTTTTCAACTGAACTGACAAGGAAGCTAAATAAATAATTTAAGTTATGTTTTGGAAGACAGGGGTGGGATTCAATAAGTTCTTCTTCCCACTCCTTTTCAAGCACATAACGAATGTATTTGACTGTATATTGGAAATGAATAATGAACGAATGAATAATTTGAACATAATCAATCTCTTAAGACAGAAATCACCAGTCTAATCATGGTTCTCCAAAATCGTTCAGCTCCATCTTGAAGACAAAAAATAAGGATGAATCCAAGCTAAGCCTAAAGCTGCTGTCGAAATCAGGGCTGTGCCAAAAATGGAAAGATCGATAAACCGCGTTCTCTACTTCAGTCGATCTCGATGATAAAAGGCGTGCGCATTTTAATCGACAGGCTTCCAGCCAATCGTGACAGTAAGAGGACTTATGCAGTCTTGTTTGGGGAAAAAATAGCCTGAGCCACAGCGTGTCCCTTTGTCTCCTACATGCTCACAAGAAAAACTGTATTTGGTCAGTCTGTTTTCTCCGTCAGAGCGTCCCATCAGTGGAACTCTGTGCCTGAAGCCATCAGAACATCTCCCTCATTCTCTGCTTTTAAAGATCCCATGACATGGTACTTCTTGATGCTTTTATATGGCTCCTTAATGGTTCCCTAATACTGTAAATGAATCCTTCTTCAAAATCAACACTCAGTGCATGAGAAACAGAGATAAGCTGAGAAAGAGTAATTTTTCTCACTCAGAACACTCTATAATGGGCGTTGTTGCTTGAATGCAAATGAGGAGGAAAAAGCTGGCCAATAGTAGAAGGTGGGGGCGTGGCTAAACGCTCCGCTGTCTCTCTGTGCGCTCTCTAATCCATTTCCTTGTTTTTGCACGGGGGGAGAGAGTTGAAGTGTTCCATTGAAAAATAAACACATTTCCACATAAAATAAAATTAAACCACTGCTGTTCAAAGGTCCAGAGGCTCAGATAAAGGACTTCCGAGCCTAGGAACACTCGGACGTGCCTCCAGGCAAATAAAAAAATGCATTTCGCATTGCCTAGCACATTCACAGTCCAAACTCTATGGGCGGGATATACAGGGACGCTGAGCGGAGACAGAGGGAGGGGCTGGAGCTGCATTTGCCGATCTGACGTCAAAAAGGTGCCTTGTCCGAACTCGCCCGTTTCAACACTGGTTTTGTGTAACGCAGAAAAGGACTGCAAATGCTCAGTTTAGACATTTCGCAACTTTTAGCCATGGGGGGGGCCTAAACAGGGTAGGGGAGCTCACATTAACGTTCAAAAACCTCAGAAAGTAAAAATTTCATGCCATGGGGCCTTTAAAAAGAATGCTAAAAAGTGGCTTTTAGAAACGCAAATGTGTGAACACTAAAACTTTTACTGTATTTCTGTAAAGTTATTGTACATTTGTGTAATTTTAATGTGTAACTTTTTAAGTGTATTTTCTGTTAGGATGCCTTTTTGACATTTTTCACTACCGATGCAAATTAGCTCTTATCAGCCAACACGGGCACATTTACATTGTTTTGATGTTGATTAATGTGCATTGTCCCTTTTCAGATAAATAAATAAGTTTTGACTTAAATCTGCACAATTTGATTAAAAGTCCAGTGTCTCTCTCTGACCGATCCCCTCCTCTTCCTCTCCTCTGATTCAGCCTCAGCTCCTCACTTTTTCTCCTTTCTCCCCTCTGGTGCTTCTCATCTTTATAATCCAAGTTATGGAAAGTAAATTACCGTTTTCTCACCGTTTATGAGTGAAACTTAAGGCCTCATTTAGCGCACAGACGTCGCAAGGGTTTCTTTTTAGCGCGGGTGCATCTGCTTCTAGGTTTAATATATTGTACAAACACGTTCCAAACTTTACATGTCGATTTCTCCAGAATTATTGGTCCTCTCAACATGGAATTAAAACGGTAGCGACCCTGACACACTGTTCTTTATGAAGATCGAATTGAAAATCGAGACTGATCAATATGAGGGGAAAAAAACTGATTATTTTTGTGCCATATCACCCAGCCCTTTCTGCAAGATCGTGCAAACTGGAGCTCGTGGATGTTGGTGGTGGAGGAGAGGTTCTTACAGCATTCTGATGACGTTTTCCCATTTGCCTTTCTGTTCTCAATTGCAACCTCGGATGTACTTGAGAAAATGAAGCCGATGGTGGTGGAGTTCATATTGTTCTCAAATGTCCTGTGGGGCTTTTCTAATGCGTCCTTACAGCAGTTCTACTGATATTTATAACTGATATTTATAACTCTGAAGATCTTAGGCCTCGGGTACATTTGCTTAGTGGAGAAGAGTTATTTTCCGCTGGACTTTATGCACCTTTTACGGGTCAATGAGATCGAGTGTTTTTCCTCCAACACCTCGCTCAAGAAATACTCTTATCCCAGTATAAATGACAATATTTGCAGTAATGATATACTGGACGATATAAACGGCGTTTAAAAGGTGCACTGTGTAACTTTTCTGGTGGAGGGTCCATCAAATGCTCTTCTCCATGGAGATGTTATTACTTTGTCTGGAAGATTTCATAGTTTGGTGTTAAAGGGATATGCCACCCCCAGGTCAAATTTGGGCATCTCCCCACAGTCCAGAGACTAAAATAAGTGGTGGAAAGCGTTTTCCTGCTCACCCAGCCATTGTCCGAGTCTGTCGCCACTGACCGCCGCGGTATCTGCAGCTCCTCCGCGTTAGACTGGAGTCTAACGGCGCCAGAGAAAGATTTCGGCCAAAAGGAATTAATTTGCTCGATGCGTTTCCCAATTACTTTATGTGTAGTGCGCATTCATATCGAGTGCAAATAAATGTACAAATCAACACGGAGAGCTTGCCTTGGTCATTTTGGGTGGGAACTATTTTTCAGTGCGGAAAAACATAGCCGAAGCACACACCACGCTGCGCAACAGGGGAACTCCCTTCCTGGTGCGTAACAGGGATTCCCCTGGCAGCGTGCTGAAAAATAGTTTCCACCCAAAATGACCAAGGCAAGCTCTCCGTGTTGATTTGCACATTTATTTGCACTCGATATGAATGCGCACTACACAGAAAGTAATTGGGAAACGCATCGAGCAAATTAATTCCTTTTGGCCGAAATCTTTCTCTGGCGCCGTTAGACTCCAGTCTAACGCGGAGGAGCAGCAGATACTGCGGCGGTCAGTGCTGACAGACTCGGACAATGGCTGGGTGACCAGGAAAACGCTTTCCACCACTTATTTTAGTCTCTGGACTGTGGGGAGATGCCCAAATTTGACCTGGGGGTGGCATATCCCTTTAAAGCTTTCTATCATCACAGAGACCAAACCAGACCAAGTTAGAGGTCAGAATTGTGCAGAGGCGAACCCACTCACAGTCAGAATGTTGTTTTTCTAGGCATTTTTGAGTCATAAAACCATCTGTAATTGAATAAATGTAAAACAGAGCTGTTTAATGTCACACTGTGGAACATTCCAGGCAGAGCAATGACATATCCATAGAAACAAGCACGTGACGGACCCTCCGCCTGAAGGTTACACAATGCACCTTTAACTTATTTAATTACATATTAGTGAATTTGTAAACTAAAATGTTCAAAAGCACTCATTGTATGCCTACACAGTGTAGAGTGCAATATTAATACAATATTTAATATTCAATAACCAATCATTATTGAAGCAATTACACAGACTTTGATTTTGATTCCGATGCCAGTAAAAAGAAGCAGAGCAGCAGAGCATATGGCTGCTTTGCATAATAAAAGCACATTCTGTAAGTTAACTCCTCCATAGTTAATTCTAGCTGTATCACAGCGCTTCATCAGCCAGACAGAATATACTGTAGTGCTCAGTTTAGAGAAAGTTCAGCTTTCACGCCACTAGTGATGGAACAATAAACAATAATACTGTTTATCGTGATAAAAGAGAAGACATGAATCGTTTGTGGGACATTTTATATATTCGTGATAATCGCCAACAAAGATAATCGGCATTTCATCACCAGAATGTGCAGAATGTGCAGTAGAAAAAAAATCTACTTATCCTTGATGTTCTCTTCTAGCTCATCGTTTTCACTCATAACAAAGTACAACTGGTGGTTTTCAGACTCTAGAACAGGGGTGTCAAACTCATTTTGGTCCGGGGGCCGTACCCAACCTACTTTTATACCCCAAAATAGCAATAAGTCCAAATATTTGTCCAGAGAAATACAAATCTATTACAGAAGTCTTTTTTATTTGATGAACTCTTTCTTTTACAAAATATTATACTATTATGAACAAACTGAAACTAAGAAAAATGCAATTTCAACACAAGCATACAGGTTTCCCATTCACCTCCGTGAACAAATAGGAATTAGTCCATTTCTCTTGGGAAAATCCTGCACTTGGCGTCCACTTTTCTCATTTTTGACATTTTGCTGATGAGGGTGTCACGGTCAACACTCAAAACGTCAAACGATGGTGCTTTAAGAGCGTTTGGAAAGAGGCGAGTCTTCATTTGTGCTGCTCCGGTGGGAGGGGCCACGCACAGAGGCGCTGGAGACGCTGCTATGCTAAACTGAGCAGAAAATTACCAATATTTTAAAAGAAAATTCAAATATAATTAAAATATTTTAAAGGTCCCATGGCATGAAATTTTCACTTTCTGAGGTTTTTGAACGTTAATGTGAGCTCCCCTACCCTGTTTAGCCCCCCCCCCCATGGTTAAAAGTTGCGAAATGTCTAAACTGAGCATTTGCGATCCTTTTCTGCGTTACAAAAAATCGGAGCTCAAACGGGCGATTTTGAACAAGGCACCTTATTGACGTCAGATCGAAAAAAGAAATGTAAATGCAGTTCCACCCCCGTCTGTCTGTACTCAGCGTCTCTGTAAATCACGCCCAGAGAGTTTGGACTGCGAATGCGCTAGGCAATGCGAAATGCGTTTTTTTATTTTCCTGGAGGCACGTCCGAGTGTTTCTAGGCTCAGAAGTCCTTTATCTGAGCCTCTGGACCTTTGAACAGCAGTGGTTTGATTTTATTTTCTGTGGAAATTTGTTTATTTTTCAATGGAACGCTTCAAATCTCTCCCCCCGTGCAAAAACACGGAAATGGATCAGCTGAGTGCTAGAGCGGAGAGTTTGGCCACGCCCCCACCCTCTACTACTGGCCATCTCTTTTCTCCTCATTTGCATTCAAGCAACAACGCCCATTATGGAGTGTTCCAGAGGGACATTTATGACTCTTTCTCATCTTATCTCTGTTTCTCATGCACTGAGTGTTGATTTTGAAGAAGGATTCATTTATAGTATTAGGGAACCATTAAGGAGCCATATAAAAGCATCAAGAAGTACCATGTCATGGGATCTTTAATAGAAAATCAACCGAGGGCCAGATTAAAGGTCTTGGAGGGCCGCATGTTTGACACCCATGCTCTAGAACGTGACATGTCATACTCTCAATGAGGGGCAAGGGCCAGATTTCCCTATTGATTACACAAAAGGTAAATTCACAAATGTTGAACCTGGTAATTTCAATTAGTGACTAAACCCTAGAACATAATTTTACATTTTAACAATATTCATTTTGGCTGCCCCCTATCTGTTGTTTAAATATGGAACTTATTCATAATAGTTAAAAATGTTATGGATACTTTTAATGTGAGCAACTTTTAACCAAGATAATCGAGACACCAAATTTGAATACTGTTCCACGCAGAACCAAACGTTAAAGCTGCTCCAGGCGTTCGCTGTATCTTCTGATCTCCCTCACATCTGACATGTAAATAAGGTGCGGTGCGTATGCAAATGACAGCGAAAAACAGTCATATCATCTACCACTCCTACACCCGTATTTATGAGAGGAAACATGCAAACCAATACGCAGAATAAGCCTCTGCAATAACCCCGAGATAAGAATTTGGTCTCCAACGTGTGCAGAGAGAGTGCAGGACTAGAGCGCATTATCAACACCAGAACAGAACTGCTGTGAGGTGTGATTTGCTCCGTTACCCACTGCGACAGAACAGACAGAATCTCAGGCCTGAGCAGGACCAGAACAGGACTTGGGTTTTAATAAGGCCCCAGGCAACTCACAGCTTCCCAGGCACCGTTATGAAAGATCGAGGTTTTCAAAAATATATCTTGGAGAACTTGGAATCCAGTTTTTGATGCAGAACTATAACTGCCACATTGTTTAGAAGAATAATTGGAGCATGTTTCTCTAAATTATCTGCAAATATAATTGTTTGAAGTACCGTATGGGCTAGTTCAGGGGTCGGCAACCCGCGGCTCCGGAGCCACATGCGGCTCTTTGATCCCTCTGATGCGGCTCAGTACAGCGGTCCCTCGTTTATCACGGTGGTTACATTCTAAAAATAACCCACGATAAGCGAAATCCGCCAAGTCGTCAGCTTTATATTTTACAATTATTCCCCATGTTTTATGGCTGTAAACGCCTCACCACACACATTCTACACTTTTCTCAGACTGGAATTAACGTTTTCTCACATTTCTCTTGTTTAAACACTCAAACTTTCCTAGATTTAACAAAAAAGCACATTATTATAGAACGAAACCAAAGTGTATTTTGTGTGTATGTCACAGTTCTTATGACCGCTTCGCTGTGGCGGGTTTTGTCGGGGAGAAAACATGCAGCACTTCAGAATCACACTGCGATCGAACATTTTTATAAATCTGGCAAACTGAACGCATTCTGTACAGGAGACACGGAGGAGAATGACTGACGAATCGGCAAAGGTCTACAGTCCCTTAGCCAATCAGGACGCAGAACACAATGCGCGTTGATACACTATAAAAAAATTGGAATAAAAAAATCCGCGAAACAGCGAGGCCACGAAAAGTGAACCACGATATAATGAGGGACCACTGTATTTAATTAAAATGTATTTTATTTTAGTTCATTCATTTTCTAAATGTAATTCTATGGCACAAAGGCAAAAAAAGCCGTTATATGCAGTGTTATTTTATTTTAAAGGGATATGCCACCCCCAGGTCAAATTTGGGCATCTCCCCACAGTCCAGAGACTAAAATAAGTGGTGGAAAGCGTTTTCCTGCTCACCCAGCCATTGTCCGAGTCTGTCGCCACTGACCGCCGCGGTATCTGGTGCTCCTCCGCCTTAGACTGGAGTCTAACGTCGCCAGAGTAAGATTTCGGCCAAAAGGAATTAATTTGCTCGATGCGTTTCCCAATTACTTTGTGTGTAGTGCGCATTCATATCGAGTGCAAATAAATGTGCAAATCAACACGGAGAGCTTGCCTTGGTCATTTTGGGTGGGAACTATTTTCCAGTGCGTAAGAATACAGCCGTATCACGCACCACGTTGTGCAACAGGGGAACTCCCTTCCCGGTGCGTAACTGGGATTCCCCTGGCAGCGTGCCACCACCACTTATTTTAGTCTCTGGACTGTGGGGAGATGCCCAAATTTGACCTGGGGGTGGCATATCCCTTTAAATTTCAAAAGGGTTTTGTGGCTCCCAGTGTTTTCTTTACTGTGTGAAACGGGTCCAGTGGTAAAGGTTGCCGACCCCTGGGCTAATTCATCCATCTTGAAGGTAGGGCTGGGCGGTATACCTGCTCATACCGAATACTGGTGTTTTTTTATTTAATGATATGGATTTTTCATACATCTCAATCCCGGTGAGTGTGTACGTACAAAACGTGGGGCACAGAGCGGCGGAACGTGGCGCCGCAGGACATTGTTTGAGAAGAGGACTGTTTTTTGTTTTGTTTTGTTTTTTTAGATATAATAATGGTGACAACGATGATTTCATTTTGTTATAACATTCTGCTGAGTTCATGATATAAAGACGACCATTTTCCCAAAAAATACTGCTTCTTCTTGTTTGTTTTGCAATATGTTCTTCTATTCCCATTACATATTTTATATACAATTAAACAGCAATACAATTTTGAGTTATTTTTTTTCATTTTACATTTGTAAATGAAGAATTTTTTGTTAAAATAACTGTATTTAATAGAATTTAGTCTGAATGTGGAATTCCAAGGATAATATCTTTAGTTTTAATTGATTCTGGGGGTTTAATTCCATATTTGTTTAACCACTGTTCAATGTCTATCCAGACTGTAGTTTGCCAGTTCATATTTCAGTTTTTTTCCATCAACTCACATTTAAAATATGAACTTTGAACGGAACCTCATTATTAAAAGTCCCATATAACGCAAAACTGACACTTGTGAGCTCTTAGCAATGTTGAAAGTTTAGTTTCATTCACACTTTATTATTAGTCTAGCTACATCTCCAAAAATAGTTTAATATGGGCCCTTTAAATCTAACTGCAATGCCTGTCTGCTGAAGCTATATCTTTGAACGAATCCATACCTGATCCTTCAAATTTTCCAGGATTGGCACGATATCCGATACGAGTAAAACCAAAGAATTATTATTAAAAATGTATTTCATTTGTATACAACACCACAGATAGTCGAGCATGTTGAAGCCTTGTGAAGAGAATCGTTTCTACATTTTTATAGTTACACTTAAAACTTGATGTTCCACAGAGCACGTCCAGATCAATAGAACATCGCTGTAGTACCATAAATAATTGTCCCACACCTGTTGTACATTAGACAAGGCGGTTACAGCATTGACTTCTTCTCCACTTTTCTACACGCCTCATATAGATTTACAGGCTTGTACTGCGCAGGGGGAATATTTCACAGTCCAAACGCATTAATCTTTGTTTTCTGTCTGTCGCAGTGAGAAATGTACAAGAACTTTGGCATGTTCTTCCAGTGTCTGGCCCAGTATCTTCTTGTAAAGTTCCCATATTACGCCGTTTTCTGATCTACGTTATAATGTTTCCTCCTCACAAACAGACCTGGAACGGTCGGTTTAACACAAACATTCTGCGTATTTAAGCAGAGTTCTTCTGTCAAATGGAAACCTTTGTTCCTCCACACACTTTCACTAGATTCATTCAGTTCATTTCAGCCATGGAATCTTCTGAAAACTCATCAAAAGGTAATGGGTACCTCTTAACTTGAAAACTACAGTTTATTTTTTTATTTTTTTATTTTTATTTGGAAAGCGCAGTCATTTTCATATTACAGATTTTCAATTCAAATATAATCTTTCCTATTTTTAGTATATTGTGAAAAAAAGGGAACAAAAAAACAAACAAAACAAAAAAAGACCCACACTAAACTATTTACAGAAACTGGGGAGCTTACTAGAACAGAAATACCATCAAAAACATTGTATTATACAGTGTAAAATATAATAAATCTTCACCAGAAGTGGAGAAGTTACAAGACATCTTTTCTAGTTGGGGTGATGTACTTAATCCATTTGTTCCAAATACTATAAAAATTTGTCTCTTTGAATGTTTACTGAATAAGTTAGCTTTTCCATCTTGAAAATGTAAGAAATTATGTCAATCCAGCCATCCAGTGAAGGCGAAACAGGGGTTAGCCATTTTTTTGTGATGTTCTTGCCACCAAAAGGGCTTGTAACAACTTCTTATCACTTCTCCGTTCCAGAAAAGTAACCCTACCTAAATACAGAGTTTCGAAATTGAATGGTAAATTTACTCCAAAAACTTTAAACTTGCGTGGATCTCACTGAAATTGGAGTACTTAAAGGTCCTATATTCAACTAAATTGTCTCTTGTGAGGTTTAAGCCATGTTAGAATATTGTTTCCGCTTCAGAAAAATGCCTGAAGCTGTGTTTTGTTTGAGTAATTCCCTTTTATTATTAGTCTGTCTAAATCTCCAAAACCCAAAATGCTCTGTTCCACCTTGTGATGTCATGAAGCTGTAGTTTTCTGCCTCCCTGTCCTGGAGGGAGCATTGCTGGAAGAATATTATTCGATACTTTTAAAACCCAGTTCAGGGAGCCAATAAGTTAGCATGCTGGAGGCAGTGCGGTGCTGAGGAGGGGAATCATTACCACATATTCTGGGCCTGCCTTAAATTAAAAAGGTATTGGAGTGAAATCTGTAATATGAAAATAACTGCTCTTTCCAAATAAAAATAAATGAAATTGATCTAAAACTCAACATGAAATTGAAGGGTTCCACGCTCACTTACTCCCCCTTCAGAGCACGAATTACAACAATCAGTGTGCATCCCAACATTTAAACTACTGCACATCACATCATCGTTTGTGAAGTTGTAGCGTATAGTTTTATATCATGTTTTTGTACATTTATGGAGAATTGTCATAGCCTTGGACAGAATCTTACTGCTAACTGTGAGGAGGGTTTGAAAAGGGCCTGGGAGAGATCCCTTAATTACTCAAACATGCATGGATGACATCTAAAACCTCTTGAAGGAACTATGTTATAACAGTAGAACGCTCCAAAAAAGTTGATTTTGCATAATACCCCAGGCTTAAAGGAAAATTTATGTTTTTTTTACAATCTGAGCCTTCTTTCGGCAATAAAACAAGTAGTTTTACTCACGCATAGCAGTTTGGTGTCAATTGGAGCAGTATCGCAGAACTTATGTTGAGCCGTTCTGTTCTACTAATGATCCCGTATCCGTTAGCGTGAGTGCTCGGGGCACTGATTTGCGGTGTCCAAATAACACAAACTTTAGCACTTTTCAAATCACAGAAGATCGCTGTGTCAGGGTAGACTTTTAGTGGATTCCAAAACGGCCTGAAACCCGATATCCAGCTATAGTTTCATTTGATGACGTCATCAGAGAGGACAGTGCGCATGCGTGAACTCAGCTGTTTTGTAAACACAGCTAGTCCGAAAGAAGCTAACACCGCTCTGAACTTTACTTTTCTGTTGCGATATCGGGTTTCAGGCCGTTTTGGAATCTACTAAAAGTCTACCCTGACACAGCGATCTTCTGTGATTTGAAAAGTGCTAAAGTTTGTGTTATTTGGACACCGCAAATCAGTGCCCCGAGCACTCACGCTAACGGATACGGGATCATTAGCAGAACAGAACGGCTCAACATAAGTTCTGCGATACTGCTCCAATTGACACCAAACTGCTATGGGTGAGTAAAACTACTAGTTTTATTGCCGAAAGAAGGCTCAGATTGTAAAAAAAAACGTTACTTTTCTTTTAACACGCTCGCCACTCCACAGATCAGTCAATAACTTGCCTCCATGCACTAGGGCTGGGCGATTAATCGAGATTTGCGATATCTCGAGATGTTTTATGAAATCGAGAAAGATTTTGGCATATCGAAAAACTCGAGATGAATAAGATTTCGCCGCTTATTTTCCTTAACTGTGTTGTGGCGCTGTCCGCCCCGCCTCCTTCTTGCGTTTGTGTTTCACTGCGTCTCGTGTTTCCCCCTCCGCTCCCCCTCTCCCTCTCCCTCTCCCTCTCCCTCTCCCTCCCCTCCCCTCCCCGTGCGCACACCGCGTGTGTTTGTTGATAACTTATTAACTTATTAACTTAACATGGCGGCGCCCACAGAAGCACGAGAGAATTCATACCAAAGAAAAGAACAAACGGCTCCATTATATGGCAGTGTTTCGGATTTAAAACGTCCGATGAGGAGCAGAAAGAGGCATTTTGCAGAGAATGCAAGAAACTGGTGCCATCAAAATCATCGAGGGCAAACCCACCACCACTTCTTCTAAGACACAACAAACAACGCTCCAAACATCTTTACCCCGGTGTCTACCATATGGAAAAACAAGTGCAAGGTGGGTCAGCATTACGGAGTCCATTGCCTTTCATATCGCAAAAGACATGACGCCCATAGCGGTTGTTGAGCGACCGGGCTTCATACGAATGCTAAAAACGCTTGAACCTAGTCCCTAGTCGCCACTTTCTTGTCAGTGCGGTACAGAGCAAGGCTGCATTTGGCGATCGGTGAGTTTTAATCTCTCTCGCTGTGTGTGGATGGGTGTTGCCAGTGAGTGAAATATTTGGGTGGGTCGGGTATGTGGCGTTGATTCTAAAGCACACTTGCGTTTTAATGGTTGCAATAAATTAATATAGTATTTCTAGAAAAAAAAAAAAGATGCAGAATAATGTGCTAAGTTAAAGCAAATACACACACAAATATAAAATGTACTACAGTCACAAAACACACGAGAATTCATGGATTGAGGCTCTATTAATCTATATTTAAAAACAATTAATTTAATATGTGCTTTTTCACTTGGCTACGAAATGAGGGACTTTTTTGTCTTATCTTAAATGTTAAAGAAGTACTTCATAAGAACTGTCGACCCTCAGGTTTTGTTTACAATTAAAATAAGGCAATATACTACTTCCTTGGTTTGGTAATGTTAAAAATGGTGCACAAGCACTTTGTTACTAGTACCTGTCTACCTTTAGGCACTTGGCTGCCTGTTTGCACTTCAATTAAAAAAAAAAACCTTGCTGAATTTGGCGCGTTTGTTTTGTTTTTTTTCCCCCTGCATAGATATCGAGATATATATCGTATATCGAGATATAGCAAAAACATATCGAGATAAGTTTTTTTCTCCATATCGCCCAGCCCTACCATGCACAATGTCATACTGTGGAACATTCCAGGCAAAACAATAACATCTCCATGGGGACAAGCAGGTTCCACAATGCAGCTTTAAGATATAAAAAAAATCTCTCCATAGTAAAATCCTCTATCCTAACCTAGTGGAGTTCTGGGTGCCCTTGAGACATGGGTTGAATAGCGAAAGCGAGACTGATTGTGCTTGCAGTCCACGGTCGCCACTCTGATTAAAAGTGATGAGATGGAGGAGATGGAGGTGGGCCCTGTCCCCGTGGAGACTGAGGGGGGTGAGAGGGGTGGTGAGAGGGCGGGGCGGCAGCTGTCGGAGCCCTGGATTAGTCCGAGTGTGGATGCCTCTAGGAGTTCATTCAAGCAGGCGGTCTATGAGGGTCAGGCCAGGGACAGTGGGTGCACAACTAGAATATTCAGATTTCACAACAATTAGATTTGATTTTTGGTGTGCGTTTAGTATGGTCAAAAGAATTGAAAATCAGATAATTCATACTAAAACTATTATCGAAAGTGGGTACTCATTTCAGCAGGTATCAATACTAAAAAAGTCACATTGATAGGACAGAAATGAACCTTTCTGGAATAACTTTAGAATGATCTTGAGCTGTCTCTGTCTTACCCCTTCGTCTTACCCCTACCCCTTGGTTTTGTGCGTTCATGTGAGGGGAAGGGGTGTCCTGATTCTAATACTGATCAAGGGCTCGGGCCACGACCTCGGGCTACATACCCCTTGAAACGAAGTAAACTCTCGACCAGACTTGAAACGAAGGCTTACGCCTACAAGCTCAGGCAGGTTTTGGGATCAGGATGGCAGCGTCACATCGACCAGCCAAGGAGTCTCATCAATGTATTTTCAACAGTTGTAATTATCGATTAACAGTTTAGCAGGTTTACAATTATGACACTTATGTTCTACGTTACTTTTAGTGAACTGTTGTTGCGGTTTTAATTGTAGTGATGTCCGTTTAGCCGACGTTATCGTTTTCATTGAACTTTCATGCATAAACAAGCCATTTTTTTCGTCGATCTGAGGTACCCGATAATTCTTGACATTTGTTTACGTTTGTTTGCGTCAGTTGTTGTCGCCTCTGTAGACGTAGCAGCCAGGTAGAGGCGAGGGATGATGATGCAAATGGAAATCGAGCGGTGTCCCATTTCTTAGGGGAACATTCGTACGCCGAGCCATCTCAGCTCGGTATCGAGGGGCAAGACAAAGACGTAGATAAAGGGGTAGGAGAAAGGGTAAGACAGAGTAATGGGATGCAGCCTAAGAGCACATAGACTAGTATACGCCCATGGACCACTATGGAACCTACCTGGACCACTGAGGGATTACAGATATAAGACCACATGGAAATATAAAAGAAAGTACTATGATTTAATGATGAAAATTAGATTTTATCATCTAAAATGTTATTAACGTGGTATAAGAATCAGTATTTAATATTGAGTCTATTCTTTAGTATCTAAATCGAGTTTGAAATTGACATTTACATGCACAAGAGAAATCTGATCACCAAAAAGACGACCAACTGCTGTAATTGGAAGTACAATGAATCTTAAAATAACTCTTTCAATTTTTTACATTTTCTCTTCCACATTTGCCACATTAGTTTGCCCTTTTTGCTCAATTGTCTGCTCATTGTTTGTTCAAATGTCCAAACCTGCACAGGTATGAACAGATCACTCACATCAGGTGTTAACTGTCTGTTTACAATACATTTTCATAACCTGATAACTCAAATCATAACAATCCGAAGGCCAGCGACAAGCTCTACCAAGACAAGACCTGACACTATAATTACTATATTCGTACTATGTCTGAAACAATATATTTTGGGCCTCATATTTATCATGCGGACTTATTATTTGCCATTTTTACGTAATAACATAAGATTTGAGATTGAGATTTGACATGTTGTCCCAGCAGCATTGAAGGATGGGTCAAATGCAGAGGATAAATTTCCCTATGAATACAATAAAGTGCACCTTAACTAGGAATGCAACGATAGAGTTTTCCAGTGATTCAATATACTGCATATCTCGATACACAGGTCACAATATCGATTAAATTTCAATACGTTTTACGAAGCAGTGGGGGAAAAAAAAAAAAAAAACTCTCATGGCATTTGATTAAAGCCAATCTAAAGCCAAAAGCGATTCTAAAGTATTTAAAAGTTAATCTGCTTGTCATTCCTGGGTCTGTCAACGTAAAATAAAGATTAAATCCATCTCTGTTAGAATATTTCAGCGGAAAGTCCCTATGAAGCTGGATGCCACAATAACCATTTCTTTTTTTTTCTTTTTTACACCAAAACAAATGACAAAGCGCGCACGGCGATGCATTTTAAGAAGCAAAAAACAAACAAACCTCATGGCATTTGATTAAAGCCGATGTAAATCCAAAAGCGATTCTGAAGAATTTAAAAGTTAATCTCTTTTTCATTCCTGGGTTTATCAATGTAAAATAAAAAGTGATGAAATATGAAGCCGTTTTTCTTTCTTCATCTGAGGAGGACGCCGCGATAATGTTGTTTTGTTTTTTTTTAACACCAAAATATATCACTACGTGCACATGGTAGGATCGGATTGGATTTCTCCAAATCCGATCCCGTTACTCGGCAGGTGGTCTGTCCATAGATCCCAGTGCACATGAAACTTGTGTAATCGGATAATGGTCAGCGGCCTGGCCGGCTCCGCTACGCTATGTGGCGCTGTCGTCCAACTACTTCCGGGTGATGGCTACTCAATAAAAACACAACAAACTATGTGGCGGTATACAAAGATGGCGCTCGAGGAGTTTGACGGAGCAGCATTGGTGTACGTGTTGTGCATTCTTTCTTCGCAGCCATGATTTCGTCTGACTTTTCCGGCAACAATCGCTACTTATGACGCCGTCGGCGCCTCCTGCTAGGGTTGGGCGGTAATACGGTATACTGCGGTATCTAAAAATAGCAACGGTATCAGATTCATTACCGTCATTTAAAAAAAAAATCTTGCCCTAATATAATATTAACTATAATTAATTTAATGCCTAAATAAAGAGTGTTTGTCCAGCACTTATGTATGTGTGGTTATGTTTGTTAATTTAATACTATTACAGTTTAAAACTAATATTACTATCGGAGAGATGACGTTCGATGAAGTTCCTGGGTGTTGCGTCGTCACGTGACATTACCGCTCAGAAGGAGAAGGAAAAGACAACATGACAGACCGCGCTGAGTTGGTCCCAAAGTAAAACACAACGTCTGCAATTTGGCAGCATTTTAGATTTCGGCCAAATGACAAGGGAGAGCCAGCTAATGTCAATGAGGCTGTGTGTAAAACGTGCATGAAGTGGCGTTGTTCTGGTGAAACATCCTACCCGTCGAGAGATAACAGCGGCACTGTGGAGGAGCAGAGCCAACTGCATATTGTCACGAGTGTAGTGCACTCGTGAATGTATGCATAATTCACCTTCTTAACTGTGTTGTTACAGCTTTGCCATGTGGGTTTTACTCAGTTCTTGGTTAAGCACTTGGTTATAAAGTTTCTGATAATAGTTGCGGTCCCTTTAAAAAAGGCGTGACGTTTGACACGCTGCTTTTGTGTTCTAACGCAGCGCCTTTTCTGATATTCTCGTGTGTTAAAAACAACTCACCGTTTTTGAGTCTGAAATGTGAGAAGTTTTCGGGTTTCTTATCACAAACGCAACTTCCACACGAGGCTGTTATTCTGGCAGATGAAGACCCCCTTCTTTGGTGGAAATCCAATGGAGTCAGGCGCTTTCCTGATAAAATACCTGTGCGTTTGTGTCACAAGCTCTCCATCGGAACGGGTCTTCAGCACGGCGGGCAAAGTTGTCAATCCACAACGTGCCCTACTCAAGCCGGAAAAAGTGAACATGCTGGTTTTGCATTCTTTAGCTTAATATTTTTATTTTCAATAAGGAGTAGCTTTTTTGACGGACGAAAACGGTCCGGGATGTTGTATAGTTGTACGTTTAATTTATTTGATTTATGTTAATAGATTTAAAAAATATACAAACGAGCAGTATTTTCCACTGTGTTCTCAGGACAGGGTTATATATGCACATTTTCGGTTATGTCTTGTTATTTATTGTTCAGATTTTCTTTTCTTTTATTCCTGTTGGTTTGTTAGCTTTAGCCCACAGACAATTACAGTGAACCCTCGCTGTATCGCGGTTCACTGTTCGCGGCCTCGCTGTTTCGCGGATTTTTTTTTCCAATTTTTATTAAATTTTTTTCCAATTTTTTTTATAGTGTAACTTTTTTTACAGTGTAACATTCTGTCCTGCGCCCTGATTAGCTAAGAGACTAGACCAGGACTAAACCAGGTCTAAAGCAGGTCTAAACCAGGACTAAACCAGGTCTAAACCAGGACTAAACCAGGTCTAGACCAGGGATGGTCACACAGGGAGTCTCTGATTTCCTTCACGAGAGCGCCTGGGTGACAGGAGGTGTGGCCTTTGTTTACTTGCACGAGCCATGGAAGAGAGTGCGAGCCGGACCATGGAAGAGCCAAGAATCAACATGGACGGGCCGGGGGAGCCGCAGCGGGGAGAGCCGCATTCGAGGGAGCCGCAGCGGGGGAGGACACTCGCGCGCAGAGAGGAGACAGTGGGTCTTTTCCCCTCACGAACCCGACCCCGTCCTAGAGAGCTGTGGAGTATTGGCGACGCATTGATAGCGGTCTGATTTTGGACCCGGGGTGAAATGCAACCAACTCTTGTGAGCGCAGGTTGGTCTTACCTGGTCTTGTGGTGAGGACTGGTGCTCAGAGGCGTCTGTTAGCGGTTTGGCACTGTTAGCATTGGCTTGAGTCTTGCCCAAAATGATATCCAGGTCGCTTTCCACTCGACTTTCGCACATGGCATGGATATGTGGTACCAAAACAAACACACGTGTCAGCGCGCACGTGTCCGCGTGTCACGTGTCCGCGTGTCACGTGCCCCTCCCCCACTATTAATATATTTTAATGAAAATCTACAAAAGTTTGAGTGTTTAAACAAGAGAAAAATTTGAGAAAATGTTAATACCAGTCTCAGAAAGGTGTATAATGTGTCTGGTGAAGCGTTTTCAGCCTTAAAACGTGTAGAATAATTGTAAAATATAAAATTGTCCTACTTCGCGGATTTCACTGATTGCGGGCTATTTCTGGAACCTAACCCCCGCGATAAACGAGGGTTCACTGTATTATTATTATTTCGTCCCGTCGGTTGGCTGCTGTATTTGCACTTTAAACATTTGTTATTATATTGAATATCGTTGCATTCATAACATTTTTGGTAAATTCTTTGATATCCCAACTCTCTAAAAGTTGTAAGAGAAAGATGCATTATATTTTGGAGGAATCTCAATTATTTCTTCCCAACCCCCCCTACACATTCTGAGTTCCTTGGAAAAAAACAAACAAAATTCAATATGTCATGAGGAGCTCTAAAAATAGGTGTTTGGGTAAAAAAAAACAAAAAAAAACAATTCAATTTCATGTTGGGTTCTGCATTTCCCAATTTTCCATTCATTACCAGCATCATTATGGCTGTATTGGCATTTTCTGGCACCATTCGACAACCACAGAAACAGTGATAATGCTATTGCCTCAGCCCTGCTCTGTACATCAAGATCTCCAAACTCCAATAAGGCCCTTGCTTAGGCGCATTTTCCACTGTCATTAAAAGTCTGAAAAAGTTTGAGCTGAAACTTTGTCAAACCACCCATCTGCAGGGCTGCTACTCTCTTTATTACACTACAGTGCTGACAAAATAACAATGAGGCCATCAGGACCATCTGGAGAAGCAACGGGGCCACGCCTTCTAAAAGTAACAGTATAAAGAAAGACATTCGATCAACTTTTTAGTTTATTTTTTTTTAAAGAGGACATATTGTGCTTGTGTCTGCTCTATAGTTATAATCTACAACACAAGTGGATCATTATGTTACAATCTGTATAGATAAAAATCGCAGTATTCTCGTTGAGTCCAATTGGAACTGACATCACCACAAAGCAGCTAAAGGAAAAGAAAACTTGGAGCTTTTCCTATTAGTGTTGTCACAATACTAAGATTTCAAACACAATTTTGATACTAAAGGAATATCTTGATACTCAATGCGTGAAAAGTCCCTCAGTCGTCCAGGTAGAATCGATGATAACAGGAGAAGTTCAATTTGTCAACTGGACAAAGTTTGTTTGGTTGAAAACGTTTCGCCGCTCATCCGAGAGGCTTCGTCAGCTCTAATGAGCTCATTAGAGACAAATTGAACTTCTCCTGTTATCTTGATACTCAATAGCGACTCAATAGTGATTTTGACACAAATAATTAAATAATAATTTAATTATTCAACACAAAGTAATAGTATGCGTTTATTACACCATGTAGTCTTACAAAACTGAGTCCAATTGTATATACTAGGGATGCACCGATGTGAAAATACCGATACCGATATTAATGTTGCCGTTATGGCTGATAACCGATACCAATATTTATTTATTTATTTAAATTCTGAGATAAGATTTTATACAGACTGAAAATCATGCAAAATGAATTTTTGAATGTCTTCTTTTATTTTCAAAATGTGTTTTGACTCCATAAAGCGTATTTATTCACAAAACCCCTGTGAGAAAGTTTAGATTTAAAAAAAGGATGATAAATCACCATGTCACTCTTAATCTGCATTTCACATGGCTCCCATATCACCACATATACTTCAGGTTTGGGGGACATTTTGTGTATTGCCAAGAAAAGGAACTGCAACACATTTTGTCAAATTACAATAAACTTAAACATGGACAGATACAAGATAAACACAACGTTTTATAACCAAGATCCCTGTACAGCTCGACCTTATTAAGGACAGCTCCCAGTGCTCTGCCTGAAGTGTGATAGAACTTTTGTTTTTCAAAGCAACGTATTTATAGTACTGACAAATATTGGCTGTTAATATTGGCACAGTTTTACACATCGGGCCGATAAAGATATGTTAAAATTTTGGTAATATCAGCCAATACCGATGTTAATGCAGATATATCGTGCAGATTAAAGTCTAATACACGGCGCGGCGAGAGCCGGAGCTGGTTGCAACGCGCTCCGTTATTTTCCAACTTTTTTTCTGCTCTTACCTGCTTGTTCGTTTGCACACTTTGAGGATTATGTGTATAAGGATAAGTGCTTCAGAAACACGATGTTTCTGCTCCATTTCAACCTCTATTTTCTCTGGATTTTAACTTTTTCACCGTTGCTATGTGCGTTGCTATGTGCGCTGCGCGGCGCAGTTGTGCGCCGGAGGAGCTGCTACGAAGGACGCGCAGAGGCGGACGTTACTTTTTTGTGCTGTGCAACACTGGAATTTCCCCACTGAGGGACTAATAAAGGCATATCTTATCTTATCTTATCCCTACTATATACTATGTTGGCAAAAGGAGAAATTCAATTTGTCAACTGGACAAAAGTTTATTTTGTCAAATACGCTTTGTGCTACAATTTTGTATGAAAAGCGCTTTATAAATATTGTTGATACGTTTTGCAGCTCATCCAAGCTGCTTCTTCAGTTCTGGTCAGACACTGGTGGACACTGCCTATATCTGCCTGAAGGGGGCGTTAACTACAATGAAATGACTTTGAAACTACTACACCTACTTGTTTACAGTTTCTTCAGACAGATCTAGGCAGTGTCCACCAGCGTCTGACCAGAACTGAAGAAGCAGCTTGGATGAGCTGAGAAACGTATTCGACCAAATAAACTTGTGTCCAGTTGACAAATTTGACAAATTTCTCCTTTTGCCAACATAGTATATACCATTGGACTCAGTATTGTAAGACTACATGGTGTAATAAACACGTACTATTAATTTGTGTTGAATAATTTGTGTATCAAAATCGCTATTGAGTATCAAGATATTTCTTTAGTATCAAATTTGTGTTTGAAATCTTACTATTGTGACAACATTAATAGGAAAACCTCCAGGTTTTCCTTTAGCTGTTTTGTGGTGATGACGTTTACGGCGATGTCAGTTCCAATTGGACTCAGCTGACTTGTTTCTTTTGTCCAGTTGACAATTTGAATTTCTCCTTTTGACATGAATTCTATCTGGATGACTGAGGGATTCTACACACATCTATATACTATGTTATTTATTTATAATTTGTTATTTATCCCATCCCGCCCAATACTATACCATTTTTAGCATCGATTAGCATCTGATTTTCAATACTTCTGATAACCCTAATGGGTACAAAAATGTTTTTAAATACAATAATATTCTGATAGAATTTTCAGAATCTAAATGACTTCAAATCATTTAAAATAAATGATCAATAAGATTTATCTCACTCCTACTCACTCTGTTCCTGTGTGATCACCTAGTTCAAAGTGAAAAGACATATTTTTGGTCATTCTGATGCTCGTTCTTGAACAAAAGCCACTAAACAAAGCCAGGGCCAGGGCCAGGGCCAGGGCCAGGGCTTGGCTTATGGGATGTGCCTCTTTAATGTGGTTTTATGGTCCAGTCAGAGGAGGACTGAACGCTTCACTCACATTACAAATAACCAAAGGCATTTCCAAAGCTACCAAACTGTTTATGCCTGTCAGAACTATCCTGACAGATATTTTACTTTCAGTACATTTTAGCAGCTAACTTTTCTGTCAGATGGATAGACAGTCTGTAGTTGTGCATGTGAGGGCGGCCACATTATTACAGTCACTAAATCAGGCAATGTCAGTCTGAAGTGTCAAGTATGTGAAGTCTGGGCAAAGTTTCAACTTTTTACTTTATGGGATCATACTCCATCACTGTCCCCACTGTAGATCCACTGATCTGGGCTTTTTTCAATGACTTAGACAAACTTTATTGATCCACAAGGGAAATTGATTTGGGTGCAGTAGCAGTAGCTCACACATCAAATATAATATATAACGGAGGGTAACAAAAAATAGATGGAATTGCAAAAAAAAGAGCAATAGACTAGTGTCAAATGAGAAAAAATTATTTAAATAATAATAATAATAATAATAATAAATAAAATAGAAAAATAAGTAGGGATGCACCGATGTGAAAAATTTAGCCGATACTGATATTCAATATTAATGTTGCTGTTAACCGATACTGATATATATATATATATATATATTTTTTTTAATTCTGAGATAACATTTTATACAGACTGAAAATCATGCTAAATTAATTTTTGAACGTCTTCTTTTAGTTTCAAAACGTGTTTTGACTCCATAAAGCTCAACTTATTTTATTCACAAAACCCCTGTGAGAAAGTTTAGATAAAAAACAAAACAAAACAAAACCACAAGGATGATCAATCACCATGTGCCGTCCTCACGACACGTGACTATGTGAGGCTCGACAGCCTGTGAACTAATAAAGAAAAACTCCGTACACAAGGCGTACTTTTCTCATTTTATGGAGGTCTCTTATATATTTACGTAGTAACTGAAACATAGAACAAAGAAGGCACATTACTAATGTGATGAACAAAATACGAGTAGCTAGCTAAAACAGTTAGAAACCACAAGTTCAGGTCTTACTTGTTATAGCCTGTGGTTATAATCTGGCATATTTACATAATAATATTAATAATTCATTGGATTTATATAGCGCCTTTCATGCCACTCAAAGCGCTTTACAGTTCATTGTTCATTCACTCCACACTTGGTGGTGGTAAGCTACTTTCTGTAGCCACAGCTGCCCTGGGGCAGACTGACGGAAGCGAGGCTGCCAATCAGCACCATCGGCCCCTCCGACCACCTCCAACACTCATGCACACGCCACTTTCATACTAGGCAAATGTGGGTAAAGTGTCTTGCCTAAGGACACAGCAACAGTATTTTGAAACTGGCGCCCCACTGTGGCACCTGGAATTCCCAGCGGTCTCCCATCCAAGTACTAACCAGGCCCTGGCTTGCTTAGCTTCTGAGATCTGACGGGATCAGGCTTTGACAGGCAGGTATGGCCACATATATATTATATGTCCATTAATGTGCACTGTCCCCTTCAAATAAATAAATAAATGCAATATTTACATCACCTTAATCAAAGTGTTAACATAAAATACTCACAAAGGCAAATGTTTGCCGAGGTTCAAACGTATAAAACATTGAGCGTGAACACGAGCCGTCTTCATGCTTCATTGGTATAAAACAGACCAGACTTTAACACAGGAACACTCACTCTTTACTCAAAATAGAACGATCCTTAAAGGTGAAGATTTCTCACTCTGATTTGACCAAACTCTTTTTAACAATTTACAAATAGGAAATTAACTCATTTATAAACTTTAACTAACTTATTGATCTTATTGATATATCTTATTGATGTCTTTTAACACAAAGACATGACACACCATGTCACTCTTAATCTGGTATTTATAGTACTGACAAATATCGGTCGTTAATATCGGCCCAGTTTTACACATCGGGCCGATACCGATGTTAAAATTTTGGCAATATCGGCTGATACTGATGTTAATGCCGATATATCGTGCGTCCCTAAAAATAAGTAATAAAATATCAAATAAAATATCCACAGTTATAGGGAGTATTATCTATATCATGAAACAAAAATTATTATTATAAAACTAATTTACTGTCAATACACTGCATTAGTATAAATATAAGAAAAAAAAACAATGATTTGTATAATTTTAAGGATGGGTGATGGAGCGATATCAGTCAATACTGATTATCAATACCAATATTTTTCTGTGCTGCCCTGGTCTGAGTGCCATTTTTGAACAGACTAATCAGTCAAAATGGAAACAGAGCATGAAGAACATTCAAAATCGCAATTATCAAAGGCTGCACTTTTCTAGCAGTCAAACGTTTCGCCATAAACAAAGTCTCCTGCCATATTCGACATATAAACACCGATAACTCTGTAGTTGACATCTGTACAAACATGCTCTCAAATGTGATTCTTATATTTGTTTGTCAGTTCAGTCTTAATGTCAATATGCATAGTCTTAATGCGTTTAAAATGTCAACTTTGAACAGAATCACATTATTACAGCATAAATCACAAATCTGATCACAATCACCGTGCTTGACAGAAAAAAAATGTATATTTTTTCCTAATTTGTGCAGCCTTAACTGAAACGAGTGCTTTAGTTCAGTGATCAAACCAAGCATAACACAGGATTCTCTTCAGTCGGGTGTTGGGGCCAAACAAAATAGTCTGTGTGGGAGATTTCTGCCCATAGAATTAGATACAGTGACGTTTAGGGGTCTAGAATTATTCTCATTTTACTTGATATTCTGGCCTTAGACTCAACAGCAGAAGTCTTATTTTCACATATTCGGGTTTATGATACACCAGCATGACTCATTAGCCTCGACTTGGCTGTATAGTCTGTTTTCTCGGTCTTTAATGAGCAATGCACTAAATACGTGACACCTCTGTTCAGCTCGGAGCCGTCTTGTCATGGACTCTGCCTGTGAAGGTGCCATGGCCCACAGGGTAAAACGGGAAGACAGCAGCCAATTAGAGCAACAGTACAAAGAAGCTCTCTACAGCGAGCATCAGTCTACGCGCACGCCAGGAAAACAGGCTGGCTTGGTCCAATTTAAACCAAAATGTATGAAAACCCAAGAACTATGATTGAGGTGTTGTGGTTCAAATCACCCATATTCCAAAACGCATCTGGAGAAGGCAAAATCGTGTAATTTTGAGGCATTCAACTGCGCGGGGTAAGAAACAGCCAGGGAAATATTAGACATGTGTTTGGATGCGGCAAACTCACTCTCAATGTTTATAACTACAGCCCTCCACTGCAACCTGCACAGCAAGATGAGGTTTGTGATGAAGCCAAAGGCAAAGCTCCAAAACAAACATTGTTATCCCGACAGACGTACTTCAGACTATTTTAGCATCAATGCAAACTATTTAGTTTGTGGAAAATGGTGCAGAGGGAAACGCTGTGTGCATTTGTGTCTACTTTTCTCTCAACTGGATTTAACAAAAGTTTGATTTTTTTGGCTTGTTCCGCTGTTGCGATGCTTTGGCCAATCAGATTCAACTAGTCCCCATGATACTCCACATTTTCCGATCATTTTCAGTGAGAGCAGTCCCAGATTGATAATGTTTACCTTCAGAGTGACACCAATCTGGTGTGAACGACGTTAAAGCGAACATGAAATATGAACATGTACGTGTGATGGAGAGCAAATGACTTTGAGTGTAAGGCAGTTCCTAGCATGTCTTGTGACAAGTGGAAATGAGATGCTTCTTATCTATTTTTCAAAGTTCAAAGTCAGCTTTATTGTCAAAAACCATATGTACAGGTTGCACACACAGGATTTGAAATTGCAGGTCTCTGAATGTGTCCCGTAGCCCTTCGACGTATGAGTTGTTTGTAGCGTTGTTTCTGCTAATGTTGAGCAAAAACTCCCGGCTGTATGTGCGCCTTTGAGGAGGCTCACATGACAAAGACTTCGACGAACAAAAACAACGTTTACGCGACAAAACACTGTAACGTTGGGACCGAGAGCAGCCGCTGCGTGTGTCTGAGCCGCCATCTTGGTACATCTTGGTACATCTTGGTACATCTTGGTACATCTTGGTACATCTTGGTACATCTTGGTACATCTTGGTACATCTTGGTACATCTTGGTACATCTTGGCGCTACCAGAAGTGAGGTTTTTGGATTGATAGTCAATGGCAAAAGGAGAAATTCAATTTGTCAGCTGGACAAAGTTTATTTGGTCGAATACGTTTCGCAGCTCATCCAAGCTGCTTCTTCAGTTCTAGCTGCAGGGTGGAGCTCCTTGCAGCTAGTTATAAGCAGTGTCCACCAGCACTCTAGCCAGAACTGAAGAAGTAGCTTGGATGAGCTGCGAAACGTATTTGACCAAATAAACTTTGTCCAGCTGACAAATTGAATTTCTCCTTTTGCCATGGATTCTACCTGGACGACTGAGGGATTCTTCACATTGTCATTATTCACAAATGATAGCTGCCAAGTTTTAGTGCTAATGGCAGTTTTTTGGACACCCCTGAACAGTGCTGTGCCAGAAATCAAAAGATTGAGATCTAAACATTGGCCGATCTCGATGATAAGCCAAGCGCATTTAAATCGACAGGTCTACAGCCAATCGTGTGGCAGTAAGAGCGCGTGGAGTCTCTTGTTAAGGTAAAAACTCAGTCACAGCACATCTCTTTAGGTCTCCTCACGTGTCCTCGTGCTTACAAAGATTTGACTTAAATCTGCACAATTTGACTAAAAGTCCAGGGTCTCTGTGTGTGTTTCTCCGTAATTATCAGTTCTATCAAAACTGTAGTGATCCTGACACCCTGCTCTTTACGTCTGAAGTCCACCTGTCTATGTTTTCAATAAGATGGAAGAAGATCAAATTGAAAATTGAGATCAATCAATATGGGGAAGAAAAATATGATATAGTAGCTCCCCTTGTTCACATCGCATCTTTGACCTGCCTGCACATGAGTGGTCTGAACACACATACTCGTCTGATGTGGGTCTAAATGAGGCGTTCAGTTTTTTTCCAGTGAGTCTTTCAGTATACCTCCTCTTCTGATAAAAACAGGGACAAAATTCAACTAGTTTGGGTGAGAGTTTGTGGGACTGCAGCAGGGTTAAAGACCGTTTTTGAAGGACGGACCAGCAAAGTTCTGCCAATCGCAGTTTTATCACCTCGGGTAATTGCGGCCGCATGTGCTGAAACCTGAGCGAACAGTTTAGAGGGAATCAGACATCAAGTTCGATGGCACAATTTGTCTGTGAAAAATTAAGCTACAACCGAAATGCACAGTGTCAAAATAGGGAATATTGGGTGATTCACTTAGTAAAGACTTTAGAACACAACCCAAAATGGTTCAATCCCAGCAACCAGCATTAATTAGAACCCACCCATCTGCTACTATTTTGTCTAGAAATGCCCAATGAAGCCTTTGCTCTGGCATTTTTAAAAGTTTGTGAGTAAAACATGCTTACCAAACCACTACAGTGGAAGAGTAGGCCTGTCGTTATAATTACTACATTGACTTATTGTTTAATACTGTATATGAAAGCAGGAATATATTTTGGGGCTCAGTATTTATCATGGGTATTTTTCTTTGCAATAACGGGAAGATTTTAATAATAGCATAAGATTTGAGCTGTAGAGGGTAGAATAAATCACTGCTATGGTTAATTATCAGCTCATTCTGTTGTGCATCTGTTGCAGCTCAGGCTTTTTGAATGATACTCTATATTTTTAAAATGTTTTATTGGGATTATCTTGCTTTATTGTTATTGTGTCAGTGCCATAAAGTAGTTTCAATATTATCGTTATATTACCTCTGCAGTGATATTTTGTGCTTCAAAATGCGTTATTGTGAAAGGCCAAAGGAAAAGTACAGACTGTAACAAATTTGAAATAGAATAATAATTTAAATCAATCTGTGAAGAATCCCTCAGTCCTTCAGGTAGAATCCATGATAAAAGGAGAAATTCAATTTGTCATCTGGACAAAGTTTATTTGGTTGAAAACGTTTCGCAACTCATCCGAGGTGCTTCGTCAGTTCTGGCGAAGCACCTCGGATGAGTTGCGAAAATGTATGAAAATGTATGAAAAAAATCTCAATACTGATTGAAAAGTCCAGGTGTAGCTTTTCTGGTTGGAGGTATGACACCTGCTTCTCTATGGAGATGATATTGCTTTGCCTGGAATGTTGCACAGTATGGCATTAAACGCATAAACAGTGTCTTAACTGGAAAAAGAGACACTTACTGTCAACAAACACATCAAAACTAAGGCCATATAGTGGAATATTCCCTGCAGAACCTCCATGAAGACAAGTAGGAAGCTTTGCCACATGCTGCACTTTTTTAAGGCCCTATATCATGCAAAATGTGGGCTGCATCCCATTACTCTGTCTTACCCCTTCCCCTACTCCTTTATCTACATTTTTGTCTTGCCCCTCGATACCGAGCTGAGAGAGCTCAGGGTACGAATGTTCCCCTAAGAAATGGGACACCACTCGATTAACGTTTGTGTCATCATCCCTCGCCTCTACCTGAGCTGCTGCGTCTACAGAGGCGACAACAATTAACGCAAACAAACGTAAACAAATGTCAAGGATTATCGGGTACTTCAGCTCGACAAAAAAACTAGCCTGTTTATACATCAAAGTTCAATGAAAACGATAACATCCGCTAAACAGACATCGCTACAATTAAAACCCCAACAACAGTTCACTAAAAGTAACGTAGAACTTAAGCGTCATAATTGTAAACCTGCTAAACTGTTAAATCGATAATTACAACTGCTGAAAATACATTGATGAGACTCCTTGGCTGGTCGATGTGACGCTGCCATCCTGATCCCAAAACCTGCCTGAGCTTGTAGGCGTACCCCTTCGTTCCAAGTCTGGTCGAGAGCTTACTTTGTTTCAAGGGGTATGTAGCCCGAGGTCGTGGCCCGAGCTCTTGATCAAAATTAGAATCGGGACACACCTTGCCCTCACATGAACGTGCAAAACCAAGGGGTAGGGGTAAGACGAAGGGGTAAGACAGAGAAATGGGACGCAGCCTTACTCTTACGTGAGCTTTAAGTCATGTTATAATGTGGAGTTGTGTTTTGTGTTTGGTTCAATCATGTTTGGATTACTCAAAGCTCAAAATGCTCTGTTCCACCTTGCAATCTCATGTAATAGTAGTTTTCAAGTTAAGAGCTACCTTTTGTTCAGGAAAGATTGGAAATTCCAGGTCTGAAATTATCCAGATCATTCTAGTGAAAGTGTATGGAGGTAGAACAGGGCGTTTTCAGTCTGAGAGAAGAACTCAGCCTAAATCTGCAGGTTTGTGTGATAAACATGTGAATGAAACAAAACACAACTCCAGGTTTGGTTGTGATGAGGAAACTACATTATAACAGATCAAAAAACAGTGTAATATGGGCCCTTTAAAATGTGTTTAGTGTTGCTGTTCACGTAGCATATCTTGGATACCATATTTCATTTTAGCACATTTCTGTCTCACCCCTCCATGGTGCGCCCTCTAAAATAGAAGTCATGCACTTGAGCAGGGCAATATGACAAATAACTTTAATATAAATTCCCTTAACATAAACAACACAGACTTTTAATCATTGCCATTTTTATTATTAGCTAATTTTCTTGCTTTTACTGACAGAGGATTGGCTGTATTTATGTTTTAATGTTGTTTCCTCATCACAGACCGACCTGGAGTTGTGTTTTGTTTCATTCACACATGTTTAACGCACAAAAACTGCATATTAAGGCTGAGTTCTTCGCTCAAACAGTTCCACCTTGCGATATCATGGTGTTACAGGAAGTGATCCACTGTGTTTTTAAGCTCTATACACCTTCACTAGAATTATCTGGATAATTTCAGCCCTGGAATTACCAATCTCTACTGCAAATACAGCTGC
Organism: Paratrypauchen microcephalus; assembly: GCA_036785185.1. Classification (NCBI taxonomy): domain Eukaryota; kingdom Metazoa; phylum Chordata; class Actinopteri; order Gobiiformes; family Gobiidae; genus Paratrypauchen; species Paratrypauchen microcephalus. The sequence continues at coordinate 250,202 of JAVJIX010000312.1, read as the reverse complement.
AAGCAGCAATGTGGGGCCAAGCACCGACAGGGTCTAACAGGGTTTAACAGGGTCTGACAGGGTCTAACAGTCTGACAGGGTCTAACAGAGTCTGACAGGGTCTAACAGGTTGTTTAGACCCTGTCAGACTCAGAAAAAAGGTTTAACAGGGTCTAACAAGGTTTAACAGGGTCTAACAAGGTTTGACAGGGTCTAACAAGGTTTGACAGGGTCTAACAAGGTCTGACAGGATCTAACAGAGTCTGATAGGGTCTAACAGATCAACGACACATCAAAGACAGATCGGTTGCTAGGTGCGCTGCTAGGCAATTCCTGAAAATTCCTGCAAATTTGACCTGCTGGTGGCACTAGACGGTTGATGCTGGGGGCCTATAAATTGCTGTGGGTAATGAGGAGACTGGCTGGAATGTGCATGCAAAATTTCACAACTTTTTACCAGACTGTTCTAGGGGTTGCCATAGACTCCGATGTTAAGATAAATAATAAGAATCAGGAGACCAGACACATCAAAGGAAAGATCAAAGGGTTGCTAGGCAACGACACGAGGCAGGCAACGTCGCTAGGCAACGCAGTACAAACACTATAGGGTGCCTAGCACCTATGGTGCTTGTCCCCTAATAAAAGTCAAATGTACAGTGTGTGCAGAATTATTAGGTACCCCTATGTTTTTGCATTTTACATTAATGTGATCACTTACTTAAACCTGTTGGGTAGTCTAACATGCTTGCAGATATGATTTAACATTTTTGGCTGCAAAACCTTATTGATAGTAAAACTAGCAAGTTCAGTAACTACAATATGTCAGCATTGTCTGTGCAGATTTATAAGGTACCAAGCTTATACTTTGACAAAATTGTCTTAAAAACCAAATCAAAACAAGATAATGACATAGATATTGAAAATAAATCTTCAGGTGCTTTATTAACAAGAATATATAAACAAAACACATCTTAAATCAGTTATCCACTTCACTTTTTCACATCCTCCCTTCTTTTCAAACACTGTCATCAGTCTTCTGTCTACTGAATCATTAAAGATCCCATGACATGGTACTTCTTGATGCTTTTATATGGTGCCTTAATGGTTCCCCAATACTGTAAATTAATCCTTCTTCAAAATCAACACTCAGTGCATGAGAAAGACCCATTTACACAGACATGGTAATAAAATATTTCTCTGAACACCTCATTCTGGGCGTTGTTGCTTGAATGCAAATGAGAAGGACAGAGATAGGTCAGAGGGGGGGGGGGGGGCAAATGCACCGTTGGTTCCTTGTTTTAGCGGTGCACTGAGCGCTGGCCCCACTTCTGTGTTTTAAGAGCGGAGGAAGAAAGGAGAGCGTTTCAATGAAAAAAACACATTTTCACAGAAAATAAAATTAAACCACTGCTGTTTCAGAGGTCCAGAGGGTCAGATAAAGGACTTCCGAGCCTGGAAACACTCACATGTGCCTCCAGGCAAATAAAAAAAACGCATTTCGCATTGCGTAGCTCATTCGTGGTCCAAACTCTCTGGGCGTGATTTACAGAGACGGTGGGTAGAACTGCATTTTCCGTGTGACGTCAGAAAGTTTCCTTGTTCAGAATCGCCCGTTTGAGCTGTGTTTTTTTCAAAAGCAGAAAAGGACCGCAAATGCTCAGTTTACACATTTCGCAACTTTTAGCCATGGGACCTTTAAACTTTTCACCTGCTGAGGATCAACAGACTTTGCTGCTGATAAAACTGATTCCCAGACAGTATCCAAACTGGTGTACGGTTTTCCTTCGGCATAAACAACGTTTGAGTATAGCCCAGAAATTCTCAATTGGGTTTAAATCTGGAGAGTTCGGTGGCCAACACATTAGGTGGTCATCTTTAATACCTTTTTGTGCTAGCCATGCAGTTGTGTAGTGAGAGGCATGTGAAGGAGCGTTGTCATGCATGAAAATCATCTTTTTCTTGAAAAGCGGCAGATTTCTTCTTGTACCACTGTTTGAACAGGGTGCTCTCAAGGAACTTGCAGTATGACATCCTGTTCTACTCTGAAGGGGCCAACAACCTCACTGTTGATAATTCCGGCCCATACCACGATTCCTCCACCACCCTGTTGCCTGCTGAACCTGCCTGGGGTGTCCTCTCCATGAGCTATCCAACCTCAAGCCCATCCGTCTGGACCATCTAAGGCACCCTCATCTCATCCGTCCACAATACTCCGCTAAAATCCGTCTTCATGTACTTCTGGGCCCATTGCAGACGTTTTTCTTTGTGTTCCTTTCTCAGAGGGGGCCAGGTTTGTGCTTTGTTCACTTTAGAAACCTTGCGAAGTACACTGCATCTTGTACTACGAGGCACACCTGGCAAGCAACAATTGGTGAAAATGGTGGAACTGGTTTGCAGAGGCTTTCTCTTGACTTCTGTCTTTATTCTGTGTAGATCCTTCTCACTCAGCTTCCATCTTTTCTTCTCAACTCTTTTCTTCCGCCCTTTTTGTGAAATGTTAACAAAATGCCGTACAGTCCTCCAGTTTCTGTTCAGATCTTTAGCAATTTGTCTTATACTCAGTCCTTCAGCCAGAAGCTTCACGATTTTATCCTTTTCAGTAGAAGTTAAGTCTTTTTTTCTGACCCATCTTTAGTGTTCAGTCTTCGGTACCTAATAATTCTGCACAGACATTGCTGACAAATTGTAGTGATTACACCTACTAGTAGTCTGACAAAGAGGTCTTGCAGCCAAACTGTTTACTTGCATTCAGGTTACACTTGTGAATGAGTTAGACTACCCAACAGGTTTAAGTAAGTGATCACAACAGTGTACAATGCAAAAACATAGGGGTACCTAATAATTCTGGACACACTGTAGATGGTAACTTGAAAACTACAACTATATGACATCACAAGGTAGAACAGAGCATTTTGGGCTTTGGAGATGTTGACAGACTAATGATAAAGGGTTACCCAAACATGGAAATGAAACAAAACACAACTCCAGGTCTGTTTGTGATGAGGAAACGACATTAAAACATAGACACAGCTAATCCTCTGAGTAAAAAGCAAGAAAACAACATTATAACACGGCTTACAGCTCACAGGAATCAGTTTTGCTCAATAAAGAACCTTTAAGACCCAAACTGCTCATTGACCATTACAAATGACTAAATCCCTATCCTGCAATACCAGTTATAATTAGGGATGCACCATATAACAGCATTAACATTGGTATCGGCCAATATAGCAAAAGTTTTAACATATCGGTATCGGCCCAAAGTGTAAAAGTGGGCCGATATTAACGACCGATATTTGTCAGTACAGTAATCCCTCGAATTAGCGTTTTCTCACATTTCTCTCTCATTTAAACACTCAAACTTTCGTAGATTTTCAACGCGTCCGCGGTCCAGAGGTGAGGCACGCAGCCCGAGCCACGAAGCGAACATCAAACCTCGACATGAACAAACGCAAGAGCCGCACGAAACCAGGCAAAGAGCCGCACGCGGTGGTTTAATCCTGGTTTAGACCTGGTCTAGTCCTGGTTTAGTCCAGGTCTAGACCTGGTCCAGTCCTGGTCCAGTCCTGGTTTAGTCCAGGTCTAGTCCTGGTCCAGTCCTGGTTTAGTCCAGGTTTAGTCCTGGTTTAGACCTGGTTTAGACCTGGTCTAGACCTGGTTCAGTCCGTGTTTAGTCATGGTCTAGTCCCGGTCTGGTCCTGGTCACTATTTAAAAAAAAAAAGAAATTAAAATAAAAAAATAAAAAAAAATCAGGAGTCAAAACATGTTTTGAAAATAAATTCATTCAAAAAATTCATCTTGCATGATTTTCAGTCTATATAAAATGTTATCTCAGAATTAAAAAAATAAAATAAAAATATCGATATCGGTTAATATCGGTATCGGCCGATAACAGCAACATTAATATCGCATATTGGTATCTGCTAAAATTTTCACATCAGTGCATCCCCAGTTATTTGAAGTAGACATGTTTAAGGAAAATTAAAGTTTTTTTTACAATCTGAGCCTTCTTTCGGCAATAAAACAAGTAGTTTTACTCACCCATAGCACTTTGGTGTCAATTGGAGCAGTATCGCAGAACTTATGTTGAGCCGTTCTGTTCTACTAATGATCCCGTATCCGTTAGCGTGAGTGCTCGGGGCACTGATTTGCGCTCTCCAAATAACACAAACTTTAGCACTTTTCAAATCACAGAAGATCGCCGTGTCAGGGTAGACTTTTAGTAGATTCCAAAACGGCCTGAAACCCGATATCGCAACAGAAAAGTAAAGTTCAGAGCGGTGTTAGCTTCTTTCGGACTAGTGGTGTTTACAAAACAGCTGAGTTCACGCATGCGCACTGTCCTCTCTGATGACATCATCAAATGAAACTATAGCTGGATATCGGGTTTCAGGCCGTTTTGGAATCCACTGAAAGTCTACCCTGACACAGCGATCTTCTGTGATTTGAAAAGTGCTAAAGTTTGTGTTATTTGGAGAGTGCAAAGTAATGCCCCGAGCACTCACGCTAACGGATACGGGATCATTGGTAGAACAGAACGGCTCCAACATAACTTCTGCGATACCACTCCAATTGACACCAAACTGCTATGGGTGAGTAAAGCTACTTGTTTTATTGCCGAAAGAAGGCTCAGATTGTAAAAAAACGTTACTTTTCCTTTAAGCGTATTCTCGTATAATGAACAGTGGTGTGGCCCTGCTCTCTGACACTGGAGCTGTAAGAACGTCAGACTCACAAAGAACGTCAGACCCTTTTTTTGGTTTTGGCCCTATTCATTTTCACCAATCTAATTACAGGCCCCCATGGCTCTTATTTAAACCCAGGCATCCGTGGAAGTGCCCAAATGAGAGTCTGAGGCTGCAGGCTGAGGAGATGCACCAATAAAACTGGTTTGCAAACTCAGACGAAAAGTTGGAGTGAGAAATATACGGTAAAATAGAAACACATACTGAGCGATTCCATTTGCTGAGGTTATTGCCATCCATTTTAATGCTATTTTCTGATCTATATTATAATGTTGTCATCAAAAACAGAGCTGGAGTTGTGTTTTGTTTCATTCACAGACACAATCTCTGCATATTTAGGCTGCGTTCTTCTCTCAAACAGAAAATACTCTGTTCCACCTTGTCATGTGGTAATACAGGAAGTGTGATTTAAACTCCACACACCTTCACTAGAATCATCTGGATGATTTCAGCCTTGAAATTGCAATTCAAATCTCTAGTGAACAATGGTACCTTTGTTCGATAGATTGGCTGACATAACAAGGTGGAACAGAGCATTTTGAGCTGTTTTTGAGGAGGTAACAACATTCTAACACGGCTTAAAGCTCTCAAAAGGTCAATTTTGCGTAATATAGGACCTTTAACATTATTCTGCTACATAATTCCATATTTATGTCTTCTGTATTTATCCAAAATTAAAGTAATAAACATTTTTTCTCCTTCAGCTCCTTCAGTAGACAACTTGCACGGAGCTCAACTGCAAATCCTTCATCTCCACCGCCATCATCAGACTGTATAACCACTATATAGTCCAAACGTGCAATTTTTCTACATTTTCTTATTTACTTATTTTATTGTGAAGAATCCCACAGTCGTCCAGGTAGAATCCTTGCTTGGTTTACACCAGACCATATCACAAGTGAGATATGGTCTGGGAGCCACCTACTGAATATCTCGTAGTGGAGGTGTGGTTTACGATTGCCAACGGACGTTTATTGGGCGTTACGAATGTCTATCATTTGGCGTATACGTAGCCCATAGCCAATCATGTCAGTTGTCAGTTCAAACTACAAGTTTCCGTTTGTCTCGTAGTACGCGTCACCGTCTTTCCACCCCTCCCCGCTCTCTGATTGGCTCCCAAAATCAGGAGAGCTCCCTTAGCCTAGTTGCCAGGCTACCTTTCAGATCGGAATGAACGAAAGCAGCCTGGGATTTCCCAGGTTAGTAGAATCCATGGTAAAAGGAGAAATTCAATTCGTCAACGTTTCGCAGCAACTTGGATGAGCTGTGAAATGTTTTCGACCAAATAAAGTTTGTCCAGTTGACAAATTGAATTTCTCCTTTTACCATACTTATTTTATTATTATTACTTAGCTTGTCTGCATGCACTTTTTTGTTCTAATTTTCTTTTGCACTAAACTGCCTGGAGCTAATGCGGCAAGTGAATTTCTCCAGTGTGAGATCAATAAAGTCTCATCTTATCTCTTATCTTAAAAAACACGTAATAAATAAAAAATAGGTGTGTCAAAACTTTTCTCCTGTATTCTCCAACATGAAGTATAAAAGCAAAAGTGTCCAATAGTATGAAGGACAACCACGCTAAAGGAGAAAACGCCTCCTTGAATCGGCTCATAAAGAAGCACCAGGTTCACTCAAGCGTAGCATTTGTGGTGAGGCTGTGGTTAAAATCACAGGTAGAAAAACCTCTATATTATTTTCATACTTGAACCCAGATCGTTATGGTCTGCAGTAATTATAACACTTTACCACTATACTTATATTTTGGGGCCCTGTAAAAGCAAACGCACTAGTCTCACCACAATTATAACGGAGTTCTTTTTTTCTTTTTAAATAGGGGATTTGTTGACAGTTGTTGGTTATTTGTCCTATTGAACTCCCGAAAGGTAAAGTCTTGGAAATCGAAACTAAATCCTCATTTTAGTGATACTTTTCAGCTGATGTCATCCACATTCTCTGGGGGTGTTAAAGGGATAGTTCGGGTTTTTTTTTTATGTGAATCTGTATGGCATCCCCTTCAGCAGTGTTGTGCATTAAAGGGATAGTGCGTTTTTGTTTTTTTATGTTAATCTGTATGGGTTTCGTGTGTTACGTGTGTTGACACCGGCTTACCTCTGACACTCTCAGCTGATCCCGGTTCGGCTCGCTTTCTGGAGCCCACGTAAGTAGGTCCGGTAACTTCCCTGGAACATGAAATAAAGCTTGTTTTTCCTTCTCAAAACAAAACATTTGTCTGAAAGGTGATATATTTGCGTCCCAAATAGGGATGCAAATTATCGATTAATTCATTAATTTATAGTTGATTGACCTTATCGATCGATTAACGATTAACTGATAAGTGGCGTTTTTCACCTGAATTTTAGTGTTTCAATAGGGTCTTTCAGAATATAAGCTATAGTAACATAACACTGAGTCATAAATATATCATAGTATTATTATATTGTATATTCCTCAATTATTCCTTAGTAAAAAGCAGACAAATGTATTGATGCTGAATAACAAAATACATTCTATATTGAAAATAAATTGAGGACGTTTTTTGTAAAATCTCCGTGATATGAAATGATAAAAAAAATGAATTGATCGGGGAAAACATTTCACTCACACACACGCACAGTCGCACACACACACACACACACACGGGCCGGACAGCGGGCTGCTTCCACTGCACTTACACGTAGAGCCTGCTACACGGCCTGGAGCGGAGGAGCAGGTGCAGCGCGCCACGCACGTGTTCACGCAGACAGCGGGACGCGGAGCAAACCAAGCCGCAAAAATTGGGTTCGCAGGAGAACATTTTCCACTGCTTCTAGATCCGGCCGTGGATGTAACGCTATGGTCCTTCTCCCGAGTGGGTTCACATCTCGTGTTCACATTCCAGAGTAGCGCCCTCTCCTCTAGCGATTAGTTACAATGAATGCATTTTAATCGACCAACGTCTTGATCGACAATTAATCGTAAGTCGATTAATTGTTGACATCCCTAGTCCCAAACAGCTGTCCACAAAACATCCAACAGCGTAGATTCGCATATTGTGTCCGTCGGTTCGTATCACTGCGCGCATATTAGTATTAGCCTGTTCACTTGTAAACTTCCCCTTACGACGGACCACATCTGCCGTACACTTCCGCTAAATGTTAACAAGCTAATACAGCTAATATGCATGCAGTGATACGAATCGAGAGACACAATACGCGACCGCAAACTACGCTGCTGGATGCACCAGAACCGGGGCAGAACTCGGCTCAGAGGACACTGTCAGGGGTAAGTCATTGTTAATGCACGACGCTGCTGAAGGGAATGCCATACAGATTCACATTAAAAAAACAAAAAAACAAAACAAAAAACCCCCCCCGAATCTGACCAGAAAGAACTGACTTGGTTGGAACGACAACATTTGAGGAGATTTGTGCTGTTAAACAAGTCTTTCTCAAATAAAATTACAGTCAATACTACCCTACAAAGGAAAAACACAGTAGCTGCGCTGACGTACTGAAGTTGTGAAAGTCTGTATTTTGTCCTATTTCAGAATTAGACCTTAAAACATGTTGCAGTATCTGTGAGTTATCTGAAATTCTCCAGTAAAACAACAAAAAATATAATATATGTGTTTGAATTGGTCAATTCCAACAGTCGTTACTGCATTTTTCCTTTGAATCGCTGAAGAAATTTGAGTTCCTACAAATTTCACATCAAGATTTCATAAAAACACGACAGAGCTGAGCCATAACACTTAGTCACCAAACAGTTAACAATAAAAAAAATCTATTAGTCACTCTCACTTTTCTGTTGAACATTAAACAATTTAACAAAACCATGAACCCGTGGATTGACTGATTGTATTTTGTAGAGATGCACATGCACCGAAAATTTTTGCTGATACCGATATCCGATATTAATGTTGCTGTTATCGGCCGATACCGATATTTATTTATTTTTAATTCTGAGATATTTTATACAGACTGAAAATCATGCAAAATTAATTTTTGAATGTCTTTTTTTTTCAAAATGTTTTTTTTTTTTTTTCCAATTTCAAATTTTTTTTTATAGTGTAACATTGTGTTCTTCTTCCTGATTGGCTAAGGGACCTTTGCCGATTGATGTTATAGATGGGGGACATGGGGGGGGAGCCGGGACCAGACCGAGACTAGACCAGGACTAGACCGGGACTAAACGTGGAGTAAACCAGGTCTAAACCAGGACTAAATCTGGATTAAACCAGGACTAGACCAAGTCTAAACCAGGATTAAACCACTGCGTGCGGCTCTTTGCCTGGTTTCGTGCGGCTCTTGCGTTCATTCATGTTGAGGTTTGATGTGCTCAGACCAACCGTGCCTCCTCCTCAGGAGGAGGCACGGTTTGGGCACAGGTCTCGTGCTCGCAGCCCCAGGTGGGACGCGCGGTCTCGCGCCGGTCATGCTGCGTTATCACGGATTTGAGCACGATGAGCGCACGTGTCCGCGCGCACACTTCTAATACATTTTGTTGAAAATCTACGAAGGTTTGAGTGTTTAAACGAGAGAGAAATGTGAGAAAACGTTAATTCGAGGGATTACTGTACTGACAAATATCGGTCGTTAATATCGGCCCACTTTTACACATCAGCCCGATACCGATATGTTGAAAAATTTGGTGGTATCGGCCGATACCGATGTTAATGCCAATATATCATGCATCCCTAGTATTTTGTTTGTGTCAGAGAAAACTTTTAAAACTTACTTGGCAGTGCGTGCTAATGGTAGACTGGAATTAATTCCAGATAAATGACTAATGACTTCTTAAGAATATAATTACACATAATTTTAGTCATCAGACTGGGTGGTTCAAGTCTATAAAAAAAAGACTATCAAAGACAATTAGCAATGGATTGATTTATCATTTATATTATATAAAAAGAATAATTTAACAATTTCTAAATTCTTTAAGGCAACAAACAACAGAACGTTTTATGAAATTTGTTCGTCCGGCCCTCTTCTCCAGATTAAAGATGCACTATGCAGCTTTTCTGGGGAAGTTCCACCACCTGTTCATCTTACTGGGTTTACTGGAATGTTCCATGGAATCTCACGCTAGTCACGCCATATCTGAAGACAAACTCAGATGCAGAACGAAAACTACAGCTGTAGTGTCAAAACTACTCTCTTAGCCGCGATATCTGCTTAAAGGTGCACTGTGTAACTTTTCTGGTGGAGGGTCCGTCACCTGCTCTGCCTGGAATGTTCCATAGTATGGCATTAAAAACCTCTACTTTACATTTATTCAATTACAGGTGGTTTTATAGCTCAAAAATCCCTAGAAAAACAAGCATTCTGACTGCGAGCGGAGTCGCCTCTTCACAGATCTGACCTGACACTTGGTCTGTTTGGTCTCCATGAAGATAGAAAGGTTTAATGCCATACTGTGAAACATTTCAATATTGCATTGTGTAACTTTTCTGGTGGAGGGTCTGTCAAATGCTTTTCTTCGTGGAGATGTTATTGCTTTCTCTGGTATGGCATTAAACCTTTCTATCTTCATGGAGACCAAACCAAACCAAACCAAACCTGTTTTTCTAGGTATTTTAAGCAGTAAAGCCAGCTGTAATTGAATAAATGCAAGGTAAAGCTGTTTAAAGTCATACTGTGGAACATTCCAGACAAAGCAATAACATCTGCACGAAGAAAAGCGTTTGACAAACCCGCCACCAGAATAGTTACACAATGCACCTTTAAATAAGTCACTTTCACAGGACAGACATGAACCTCCTGAATAGCTTTAGAATGATCTTGAGGTATTAGGGATGCAACAATAACGTGATATCGTATCCTCGGAAGTCTCATGGGCCACCACAATATGGGATTATTTGTTTAAATTCATTGTTAAAGCTAAAAAAAGCTGAGGGAACTACATAGCCCGCAATCCTTTGCTTCATTTCTGCACAAACAGCATGAAGAAATTATGTTATTAAGCACTTCTAAATCTTAGTCCTTTGGATGACGACAGAACCAAAGGACCGTCAAGGCACTAAAAACGAAAAATAGCATATTCACACTTCCGTTAACCTCCACAAAAATATCGTATCAAGGGATTTGCATATCGTTACATCCCTGACAAGTATAAGAGCGCATAGACTTGCATACATCCGTGGACCACTACACTACTACTACCTGGACATTAAACAGTTCTACTTTACATTTATTAAATTACAGGTGGTTATATTGCTCAAAAATACCTAGAAAAACAGGCATTCAAAAGTTACACAGTGCACATTTAACTAACTCACTTAAAACCAGTAAAACTACTACACTTACGCTTGTAGACCACATTAAAACTGGGACTAAACCTGGATCAGGACAAAACAGGACTACTTTAGGACTCCAAAATCAGTACCCAATCAGGACGAGTGTGAACGTACCCCAAGAACCACCTTAAAGAACACATATTACGCCATTTTCAGATCTATGTTATAATGTTGTTTCCTCATCAAACACATACCCGGAGTTATGTTTTGTTTCATTCACACATGGTGATACAAATCCTGTATATTTAGGCTGAGTTCCTCTCTCAAATTGAAAACTCTGTTCACAATTCCGTTAGCTTCCACAAAAATATCGTATCAAGGGATTTGCATATCGTTACATCCATGACAAGTATAAGAGCGCATAGACTTGCATATGTCCATGGACCACTACAGAACCTACCTGGACCACTGAGGGATTACGCAGATATAAGACCACGTGGGAATATGAAAGAAAGTACTACGATTTAATGCTGAAAATCACATTCAACTGTCAAAAGAAAGTGTGTAGAATCCCTCAGCTGTCCAGGTAGAATCCATGAATTGAATTTCCCCTTTTGCAGTGTCAAAAGAGTTTTAAATATGATTGTGGCTTCGTAAACAGCATCAAGTCCATTCCTTAGCACTGACATTTTAATAATGTGACAACACTACAGCGAGCCCACTCACAAATACTTTAACATCTTTTATAAGCAAGCTCTGTATGTTTATTGATATACTGCGTACATTCCAATCTCCATAGTAACTAGAGCGCACTTTCACTCCATTTTCTTCAACAAACATTTCATTATGACCCTGGCTTATCAAACTAATTCACAGGAAACAACAGACAGAGGTCACGGAGTGGTCAGAGTCCCACCCTGACTGCAGAGGCTGTGTGCACAACGATATTGAGCTGCTGTTTAATTAGCGGTGAAATGAAGCTGAATGCCGCTTGGATTGGGAAAACAAAAAACAAAAAAAAGCAGCTCCAACGAAAAGTCACCGAGCACTTATGTAATGCAAAGATGAGAGCGCAAGCTCCACAAACATCTATAAAATGACTCAACTTACAAAAGAAAACAAATAATACTCCCTAGTGTCCCTGTATATAGCTGTTATTTGATATTTTACTTGATATTTTATTACTTATTTTTCCATTTTATTCTGATTTGTACATATACACGTATTATTTTTTTTATTTTTATAATTATGTGTCATTTGACACTGGTCTCTTGTCATCTTTCTTTGCTATTCCATCTACTTTTTGTCATATATATTTGACGAGTGAGCTACTATACCTAAATAATTTCCCTTGTGGATCAATAAAGTTTGTCTAAGTCTAAATCAGGGCTGGGCGGTATACCGGTGCATATCAAATACCGGTGTTTTTTTTTTTTTTTAATGATATGAATTTTTCATTTACTACAATACCGGTGAGTGTGTGCATATAAAACGTCAGGAACACAGAGCGGCGGAACGTTGCGCCGGGGAACTGTTTTGCAGTGGCACGAGAACGGTGGAAGCGTAAGCTGTGTCCCAATTCGAGGCCTGCAGTCTCCACTGCTTTTTCGGCGGCTTCGAAGTCTGCGAAAGCTGCAGCCCACGAAATAGCCTCCGCGAACCGCAAGGGAATTGGGACAGGTCCACAGAGCCGCTCGCAGTGCCCAGGTGGGTGGTGCTAATGCTAACAACGCGCACCACGCAAATGACGCACACGGCTCAATAACATGGTTAGAGTGTGTGTTGAGCAGTGAACAACAAGGACGTTGTTGTTATAAACTTATACCGAAAAGAGGAGCCGTGTCAGTTGTGTGAAAGAACTTCGGCTTTAAAAAAATCTGGCGTTGATCAAACATATTCTGTAATGTTGTCGGGCTAAAGTTGTAGCGACTCAGACGTCATTCAAAGACGTGTTTGCTAAGGGGACTGCCTATGACAAGAAAAGCCAACGGTGGAACGATATTACAGTCATACCTCACCTTACGAAAGACCCAAATAATGAATAAACCAAGTTACGAAACGCCTTTACGTAAAATTTTCATCTCTGAATACGAAAGAAAATTCAAGTTACGAAACGCGAAATCTCAAAAATTCAAATAATACGCGCTCGGCTTCGCAGCCGCCCGAATCCCCTGAAACATAAATACGCTTGTAAATACACTCTCCAACAGGGTTTTGGGGGGTATTGGGGGCCTTGGAACGAATCTGGCCTTTTACATTGCGACTCTACTGATGAAAAAAAAAATCATGTTACGAAACCACTTCTGGAACAAATTAATTTCGTAAGGTGAGGTATGACTGTACCAACACTATTACTGTCCATTTAGACATGGAACCACTTAGTCCTGTTGAGAAAGGAGCTTCAGGGAGATGATTAAAGCACTGGACCCAGATCTGTTTTACCAAGTCCAATTTTCTGCAATAATTATTCTCTAAATTATAAGAAAATGGGGTTAACACCTCATCATGCATGGAAAAAAAAAACCCGTCAAATACCCTGATAGCAATAAAATTTTGAAAAATACAATGATATGAATTTTTGGTCATACCGCCCAGCTCTAGTCTAAATATCCAGGATACTCTGATGGCGCATGTGCACAGAGATATGAGTATCCTGGTTTCTCTCGGCGCATGTAAACACCATAACCAGATTAGGCTCATAACCGGGATAACGTGTGCCTAAAGTGCCTGAAAACGCAAATGTTAATCCCACTTCCAATTTGATTTGAACACGTTTCGCTGATGCCTCACAAACGCCACAGCAAATGAGCAAATATCCTCGCATGAAAACTCCGGAAAAGTTAAAAAAGTGACAACACAACACAAGTGAGCACCCTTTAATGGTGAAATAAAAATAGCTTGACTGGCTGCCTCTCAGAATGATGCAAGTCCATGGGGTCTCGTCCCCATTTCCAAAATAAGACAAAAAAAATGTCCACGTGGCTAAAAATACCGCGGGGGATTCCAAGTGCCGATCTGTGGAAATTTGAATTCGGGATTTACAATGTGGGAAAATTCTAAGTGCATAAGCGTTATAATCCTGGCGGCACGGTAGCAGAGTGGTTAGCGCTCTTGCTTCACAGCAAGAAGGTTCCGGGTTCGATCCCCGGGTCGCCCAGACCTTTCCGTGTGTGTTCTGTGTGGAGTTTGCATGCATGGTCTGGGTTCGATCCCAGAAAGGCCCGAGCCTTTCTGTGTGGACTTTGCATGTTCTCCCCGTGTCTGGGTGGGTTTCCTCCGGGCACTCCGGTTTCCCCCACCAACCCAAAACATGCACCATAGGTACTCCAGCTTAGGTCCTGACCAAACCGAAGCAAGAAGATCATGGAGATGGTCCCCGGGCGCCCTAATGTGTGTGCTGCCCACTGCTCCTAATATATGTATATATATATGTATATATAGGATGGGTTAAAATGCAGAGAAGAATTTCTCCAGTGTGAGATCAATAAAGTTCACTTCTTCTTCTGATTAATCCTGTTACCTCCTCAAAAACAGACCTGGATTTGTATTTTGTTTCATTCACGTGTTTGAGTAATCCTTTATTTTTAGTCTGTCTACATCTCCAAAGATCAAAATGCTCTGCTCCACCTTGTGATGTCATGTAGTAGTAGTTTTCAAGTTAACAATTACCTTTTTACCTTACATTTTAAATTAAAAAAAATTGACTATTTCAATGTTAACTTTTTAATCTGGATGCTCTGCTTTCTTCTATCACTCAAGAACAAGCTGTTGACATTTCAAAAACAGGAATAATTAAGTCTAAAGTAGTGTTGTCCTGATGCAAAAACATAGATTTTCAGCATTAAAAACAGTACTTTATTTTATATTACTATGTGTGTACTAGTCTATGTGCTCTTATACTTGTTCTGATACAGCTTCAAGACCATTCTAAAGCTTCCGGAAAGGTTCATTTCTGTCCTGTGAATGTGACTTTTTTTAGTATCAGTACCTGCCCAAATGAGTATCTAGTTTCAATACTAGTTTTTTCAATAAGTATCTGATTTTCGATACTTTTGGACACCCCTAGTCCAAACAAAAGTCATAATTCAGCAAGAAACAGGAAGTCAAAATGAAGATTTATCTTTTGCACGTCAAATCAGATATTGGCCATAAATAGAAGTAGTTTAGTTCCCGAAAACGCCAAACGCTTAGTAACTGTGCGACCGTTGTATTTTATTAGAAGTCCATTTGCATGTTAACGTGTGCCTCTGGACGATCGCAGCAACCCATCAAGTTATGAGGGCCATATCTCTCCGAGGGGCTGACCTGATTTTATAGACAGTCACAAGCACCGCACTAGCATAAGAAATGTGAAACGGCGCAGATAAATATTATGTCAAAAGTTATGAGACATTATCCAAATCCGATTAAATATGACTTAATTTTGAACTTTCTACCATGTTATATTGTAAGGGTTAATGTTCCCTCATCAAAAAATGCCTGAAGAGGTTTTAGATGTCATCCATGCATGTTTCTTACCTGGCCAGCCAAATGATATCTCTCTGTATTTCCTATACACCGCGATACCATTTGGACACTCTCCATCCACTCTCGCTCCTCCGGTTCCAAACCGACTCCGCGATTCTGATTCGTTCAAAGATGGTGACGTCAGTGCACCCGCCTTTGCCCGCAAAGTCACTCTTAGGCAGCGGAAGTTCCGCCTCAGTTTTGAATCAAGATGGCGCAGTCTCTGATTGGTTCACTTAGCTGTCTGTCTACGCGCAACCGCAGCGCATTCTGTGGATCAAACGTTACCAGACTCACTCGCTGGTACAGCGATGAGTCATGGATTCTTCCAGGCAAGCATGTTTCAGTAATCTAGTGATCTCTCTCTCTGGGCCCTATTCGTACCCCGCCTACAGTTAGCTGTGAGATACCATCGCCCACGCGACAATTGTGTCCAACCACGTGAAAAACTGCTTCAACTCGGCATTTGTGAAACTGAGAAAAAGATGTTTATAGGTTTTTGTTTTTTTTTCCAAAATTTGTGATTTTCGACCAAACCAGGACTAAACCAGGACTAAACAGGGTCTAAACAGGGTCTAAACCGGGTCTAAACCGGGTCTAAACCAGGTCTAAACCAGGTCTAAACCAGGTCTAAACCAGGTCTAAACCAGGTCTAAACCAGGTCTAAACCAGGTCTAAACCAGGTCTAAACAAGGTTTAAACCAGGACTAAGGTGTGTGTGCGTGTGTGTATGTGTGCAATAACATATTATCTATCCTGTGTATTATTGATTATTGAATGATTATATGGACTTTGTTAGAAAAGCATTTCCACTTTAACAATGTACCTTCTAATTCTGACCTGCCCTGAAACTCCACATCACAGTGATGTCAGTGATGGGGGAGGGCTTAGCTTAATGTCATGCAAATGAGTTCTGAAGACCTGAACAAGAGGATCTTTAACGCGTTTTTTCTCAGCTCGTCGATTTCAGAATGAGCATGCTTTCAAATGGCCACAAATTCTTCAAACGTTCTCGGATTTCCATGTGTAAGGCATCGTTGGAAAGCTTAGAATCTACACTTTCAGAATCTGTGAACCAATATACCGCCCAGCCCTAAACACAATGAGCAAATGATTTGAAACTATTCTGAAACTATTGCAAATGTGAAACAAATGAAATCGAATCAACCAAGCCTTCCATTATCTTATTATCATCTCTCTCCAGCAGTCTCTCCCTGGAGCTCTCTTCCTCACCGTCCACTCTGCACCTGCCAAGCGCCGGGGCCCCGAGACGCTGCCGGCCTGCCCGCCAGACACTGATGAATTGTGGGAAAAGAGCCAGCCTGATTAGACCCAGGCGCAGACGAGTTAATGCACTAAACTAGAGAATTAACGGCATCTCACCTGGACAATGTCAGCACCTCCGCCCAATTGGTTGTGTCCGTTCACTTTGTCATGTGGAAGGACGAGCAGAGCTTTGGGGCCATCGATCGGCCCCTCCGCGCTACTGAAGAGAAGTTTATCTAACATGTCCACACCCCATTGTCAGAGGGATTTGTATTGATTTTATAGCGACTAGAGTCCAAACTGAGTGACAGAGAGACAGTCGCGCCAACAGCATTCCAACCGACCGTCTAAGCATGTCTTGGTTGACTGTATTCCGTTGCAAAGATGAAACTTAGAACAATAATTAAGCAATCAAGCTGGTCCACTTAAGACAACCAAGTAACCCAGATGCGTAACCCAGATATACTTAAAGCTCTTATAATACGCAAAATTGACTCTTATGAGCTTTAAACCATGTTAAAACGCTATCACCTCCTCAAAAACAGACCTGGAGTTGTGTTTTGTTTCATTCACATGTTTGAGTAAGCCTTTTTTATCAATCGCTCTACATCTCCAAAGCTCAAAATGCTCTGTTCCAACTTGTGATGTCATCAAGCAGTAGTTCTCAAATTAACGGCTACCTTTTACCTCTTGTCTAGAAGATATTGGCAATTTCATTCATTTCATTTTTATCCAAGTGACTCTAGTGAAGGTGTATGGAGTTTAAAAACAGTGGAGCACTTTCTGCATTACCGCGTGACATCACAAGGTGGAACAGAGCAGAGAGTTTGAGAGAAAAACTCCTAAACCTAAATATGCAGGTTTGTGTGTTAAACGTGTGAATGAAACAAAACACATCTCCAGGTCTGTTTGTGATGAGGAAACATTAAAACACTGATCGAAAAATGGCATATATGGGTCCTTTAATAGTATTAAACATGTTAATACCATAAATAAAACTAAATGCCATACTGTGGAAAATTCCTGACAAAGGAATAACATGGGTTTGAAGACAAGCAAGAATAATATTGAACAGAACCACGCCGAATATCCAAAACAGAAAGAAACTCTGGTTCAGTGCCAGAGTGGGACCAGCAGTGTCCTTGTGTGCGTCTCTTCCTGGATGTCCTTTTAGCAGCTGTACATTTCACGTGACGGAGGTACTGCTGGACCTCCTGTCCGACAGAAAGACTTCACTCAGCAGTTTACATATAACTAAGGCTTTTATGGTAAAAGGAGAAATTCAACTTGTCAACTGGAAAAAGTTTATTTGGTCGAAAACGTTTCGCAGCTCATCCGAGTTGCTTCATCAGTTCTGGATAGAGTGATGATGGACACTGCTTATATCTAGCTGCAGGGAGGAGCTAACTATACTGAAATTATTCTGAAACTATCCCACCTCTTTGTTTTCAGTTTCTGTCTTTTGTTTTCAGTTTCTCTCTCTCGTCTAGTTTAGCATACCCATTCAATACCCTAATGGGTGTTTTCACACCTCTGGACCTGACCTGGCTAGCCCTATTGTTTTCTTTGTTTGTTTTGATTTATTTATGAATGGGTATGCTAAAATAGACGCCAGAGAGAAACTAAAAACAAAGAGGTGGGATAGTTTCAGAATAATTTCAGTATAGTTAGCTCCTCCCTGCAGCTAGTTATAAGCAGTGTCCATCAGCACTCTAACCAGAACTGACGAAGCAACTCGGATGAGCTGCGAAACGTTTTCGACCAAATAAACTTTTTCCAGTTGACAAATTGAATTTCTCCTTTTACCATGGATTCTA
This sequence comes from Paratrypauchen microcephalus, assembly GCA_036785185.1. Lineage (NCBI taxonomy): Eukaryota > Metazoa > Chordata > Actinopteri > Gobiiformes > Gobiidae > Paratrypauchen > Paratrypauchen microcephalus. Next base: position 231,671 of record JAVJIX010000312.1, on the reverse strand, counting down.
CCTGGACGACTTCACACAATTAAGGCTTTTAGTTGATTAGTTGATTAATCGACCAATGCTGTTGACCAAAATGAACACTGCCCTACACACTAAACTAAACACAAACTAAACTTCTTGTTGGTCTCAAGCATGTGAGACAACAACAAAAGCTTTAAAGTTCTTATATAATCAAGCTGTTAAGATACTGGACAAAAAGCCACTGTGATATCATTGTCCAATATCTGCACAATATAACATGCTAAACTTTGACAATTTAATCACCTATTCAAATGTGCGATTAGTCTTTATAATCTTACATTACACAGCGCCTCCTCCAATGGAAAAATGTGTACAGCTCTGAACAAACAGCCAGGACCTCCAGGTGAGTGCAGACTACCTAAACGGAGCTCGGCCTTCGCACGGACAGATTTTTCTTTCAAAACCATCAAAGAATGGAATAAACTGCCACAAAGACTGAAACTTTCCTCTGACATGAAAAACTATTCATTTAATGTGAAGAAATTATTATTAGAGAATCGGCAGTGTCAGCATTAAGAACGGTAATTGGTATGATATAATCTTAGTGAGATTTTATTGTAAAATTTGATTGTGTAATAATTGGTCATTTGTAGTGTGCGAGTGTGTATGATTATGCTGCTTACATTTTATATTGTAATTCTCACCTGCTCAGGGACTACAGGTGGAAACTAGCTTCAGCTATAATCTGGTGTGAAGCATCTTTACTGTTTTTTGCACATTGTCCCTGTCAAATAAACTAATAAAAGAAAAGAAAGAACTTTGATTAGACCCATGGATTCATCATAGCCCACGGGGAAAATAAGGAGGAGAAATCCACTTGTTTCAGTTGTTCAAAGCTTTGTGAACAGAGCAACTGTGCAAAGAGGAGACAAACACAAGTGCCCTCTGTGCTGTGCTTTGATGAGGATCACAGGCAACGTCCAATAAAAGATCTGTTTGGTCAGTGTGTAAAATTTAACTGAGTCACTGAATACCAGCGGGTAGTACGTCATGCCAATCTCCCGGTCATACTGACACGAATAACTAGGGATGCACCGATGTGAAAATTTTGGCCGATACTGATATTAATGTTGCCGATATCGGCCGATACCAATATTTATTTATTTTTAATTCTGAGATAACATTTTATACAGACTGAAAATCATGCAAAATGAATTTTTGAGTGTCTTCTTTTATTTTCAAAATGTGTTTTGACTCCTGATGTGTGTTTTTTTTTTTTTCAATTTAAATTTTTTTTATAGTGTAACTTTTTTTTTTTTAAATCATGTAACATTGTGTTCTGCTTCCTGATTGGCTAAGGGACCTTTGCCAGACCAGGACTAAACGCGGACTAAACCAGGTCTAGACCAGGTCTAAACAAGGTCTAAACCTGGACTAAACCAGGTCTAAACCAGGATTAAACCACCGCGTGTGGGTCTATTTCCTGGTTTGCTATTAGCAGCAGCAGCTTCACCGGTGTACCCTGAGCCTTTACAACCGAACAGAGGCGAGTGAGTTTGTGGAAATGCAGCCGGCGTATGGATCCCTCTGTAAACGATCTCTACCTGTTCTTTTCCTGCCTGATTTGCTCTTAGTCGTGTTTTTGAGTCACGGCTGAGGCTAGCAGCGACACACGCAGTCCGAGCACATCAAACCTCGGCATGAACGAACATGCCCCCCCCCACACACACACACTTCACTATTAATACATTTTGTTGAAAATCTACGAAAGTTTGAGTGTTTAAACGAGAGACAAATGTGAGAAAATATTAATTCGAGGGATTACTGTACTGACAGATATCGGTCGTTAATATCGGCCCACTTTTACACATCGGGCCGATACAGACATGTTAAAATTTGGGCAATATCGGCCGATACCGATGTTAATGCCGATATATCGTGCATCCCTACGAATAACCCTGAAAATGAACAAATATGCCCCCGCGCAGAGACAGAGCGCCTCACCTCCGCTCTGGTCAAACGCTGTTTAATGTCAGCTTAACTCACTAAATGTACTCCCTCATGCACTAGATTATTTATCCTGACAATAAGGGCCTGTTTACACCAGAATGCTTATAGGTAAAAATTACAGCATTTTTTATCGGAAGTGCCTTTCGTTTAGAGTCTAAACAAAAGGCACTTCCGATAAAATATTAATTTTTTTGCCCCCAAAACACTGTCACCATCTAAAGTTTAGACGGTGATGGTGTTTTGGGGGCTTAAAAACGCAAAAAACTGAAACTGCCCTCCAAAGTGGAAAACTTGAATACGCTCCACCGTAGCGTTTTCATCTACACTGCCCGAGACGCAAAACTTACGTCACATCGGTCCATATATCAGTGTACTTTGTTTGGCAGGACTCCCAGCCCACACCTTGTTGCAACTTCGTTGCTTTGTCGTCTAACGTGGTCTGAAGCAATAGTTGAACTTCTTCGTCTGACCACATGAATTTTTTTGAATTTTTTTGTGTCAGCAGCAGTGAGAGAGAGCGCTAAATGAACACACCCTGTGCAGCATTTCACTATAATAAACCACAAAACTCACAACAAACCACAAGAAATCACCTTAACAGGGTAAATAACAAAATAAAATATCTAAAGTATTTATTATAGATTTGTCTTCGAGCCGTTTCAGCCTCTAAAATGTTGCCCTGGACAATGAATATGTTCTGGTACATTAAAAAAAGTCTAGTTTGTTTTGAATTTTACGGTAGGTCATTTTAATAAGCCCAAAATACCCCTGTGGCTGTGGAATTATTTTAGGACAGAAACAGCGGTCGTATAGAGTCCCTTACAGTGTGTCAAAAGAGGTTTTTATTTGGACATGACTGACCAGGAGTCGCACTTCACGGGAAAGAGCCATGAGTCACTGAGTGGAGTCGAAAGAACCAACAACACCTGGTTCAGCGGCCGGAGAGGAAGGGGAAGAGGCAGGCACGTAACAGATGTCTCCATCCGGTCAAATCATTAGAAAGGTATGCTTCGCTAAAAAACTAAGAAAAATATCACTAGTATTTGAGTTTAACTGTTGAATCACATGAGACATTGCTCAAAGCTGCAATTCAATGTATTAAATAGGATAAAATTACAGCTATCACATTACTAATCAATGACAACTATTACTGTATATTGAATTCCCATAGTTACTAAAATTTCAAACAAATTTTGGAAGGAAGGAATATTAATAAATAGTAATAATACTTTCTTTTTATACTTTCTTTCATTACTAGTCTATGTGGTTTTACAATAATTCTAATACAGCTCAAGTTTTTATATCAATACCTGCTCAAATGAGTAAGTAGCTTTAATATTAGTTTTAGTGTCGATTAGTAATTGATTTTCAATACTTTTGACGACCCTATTGTTGAGTTTAATGTATTGAATCGTGAGGTTCTGTGATTTCCTTATTGTCTAAAAAGGGTTTAGTATGCACATTTTAGAGCATTTTTGAGAAAATAATAAAAGTATTGCGTTCATTTAGAAATTGAGTTATAGGAAGTGAGTATGGGCACGCTTCCGGCTCCATCAACTCTGGTTCCAGTTCACTTTGTATTGAAAAAAAAAAAAATCACTCCTTGCTCTGTAACTGCTGCTCTCAGGCTCCTCATTTTGGTATTAAAATGTTCGTATTAACCTGCGCTACATGATCCTGGTAGAGACAGAAATTAAAGTTCTGTTGTGTAACTTTTCTGGTGGAGGGTCCATCAAATGAGGATGTTATTGCTTCAACTGTTGCCTCAAGATTGTGCGCACAAGGAAAATGATCATGGGAGATTTTTTCCTTACATTGGATGAAAAATTGGCTCACTTTGCTGTAACCCTTCTTGAGAAGCTGTAATACCAAAAAACAATAACCCTAACCCTATGCTACAATGACACCAAAACTGTCAAATTAAATAAGGCAAAAATTGCAAAGCAAAAATTAAGACCTGAATAGCATATCAAAATCTTGTCTCAATCTCGTGGACTGAATCTCAACACTTAAGACTTAGGCTGTGTCCCATTTCTCTATCTTACCCCTTCATCTTACCCCTACCCCTTAGTTTTGCGCGTTCATGTGAGGGCAAGGGGTGTCTCGATTCTAATTTTGATCAAGGGCTCGGGCCACGACCTCGGGCTACATACCCCTTGAAACGAAGTAAACTCTCGACCAGACTTGGAACGAAGGGGTAAGCCTACAAGCTCAGGCAGGTTTTGGGATCAGGATGGCAGCGTCACATCGACCAGCCAAGGAGTCTCATAAATGTATTTTCATCAGTTGTAATTATCGATTAACAGTTTAGCAGGTTTACAATTATGATGCTTATGTTCTATGTTACTTTTAGTGAACTGTTGTTGCGGTTTTAATTATTTTTTTAATTAGATATGTCTGTTTAGCCAACGTTATAGTTTTCATCGAACTTTCATGCATAAACAAGCTAGTGTTTTGGTCGAGCTGAAGTACCCAATAATCCTTGACATTTGTTTACGTTTGTAGACGCAGCAGCCAGGTAGAGGCGAGGGATGATGACACAAACGGTAATCGAGTGGCGTCCCATTTCTTAGGGGAACATTCGTATCCCGAGCCCTCTCAGCTCGGTATTGAGAGGCAAGACAAAGATGTAGATAAAGGGGTAGGGGAAGGGGTAAGATTACCATTTGCATCATCATCCCTTGCCGCTACCCTTGCTGCTACCTCTACAGAGGTTACAACAATTGACTCAAACAAACGAAGATGCCGTCCTCTCAGGACATGTCGTCGATTGCCTGGGCTCTTTTTATCTTTGCACACTTGTCTGGGATCAGACAAAGACATCAGAGAAAATTGTTTCTGAGACACATACGACTGTTTACGGTTTCAATCACGGTATTTATGTCATAATATTTACAGGCAGAGGCCTTCCCATTCGTTTCAAGTCTCTTCGAGAGCTTTCTTCATTTCAAGGGGTATGTAGCCCTCGGTTGTGGCCCTCGCCCTTGATCAAAATTAGAATCGGAACACCCCTTGCCCTCACGTGAACGCGCAAAGCCAAGGACAAAGGACAAACTTTATTGATCCACAAGGGAAATTATCTGGAATTGCTAAAGCCAACCACAATTAACACAACTTGACTCGTACAAATTGTGTCTTGTCCCATTCCTACAAGTTACAGGTCAGATCTGTGGAGATATGACCTGTCACTCACAGTCAGAATGCCTGTTTTTCTTGGCATTTTCAAGCTACAAAACCACCTGTAATTGACCAAGTGTCAGGTAGAGCTGTTTAATGTCATTCTGTGGAGCATTCCAGGCAGAAATATCCATAGAAACTAGTATTTTTAGTTCGTAGTTAGCTGCAGTTCGAGTTCAGTAGCAGGATTTACAATATGATCATTTACAGGATTACAGAGTGAAGTGTTTTACAGACCTGCCCTGGGGCGTTAACCTCCTGTTCCCACAAACATGCTAAGCCTTGTACTGTGGACTTGAATGGGACCTGCACGGGGACTAGGACTATCATAGAATCACTAATATTCAAACAGAGCACATACAGTTACTAGAGCAATGCCGGTGTCTGGATTAGTGTTGTCAAACTTTATTTCGATTCTAAGGATACTCTACAGTTTCCAATATGACAATCATAATTAAAAAACACTCTTTTACACAATAGAATGTAATTTCCAGCATTAAATCATAACTTTCTTTTATATTACTGTGTATGCATGACTTCCTTTTGAAGGGAAATAGCCTTCATGCAAAAATGAGATGTCCAAATGAGATATGAATATTTCCGTAAATTGGAAAAGGTAGACATATCGTTTCCACAGGCGTTGAAACTAAAAATGGGAAAATTTTTCATCCAAAAACAAGAGAACAATGATACCGTTTCCGATACCACAATCGTAATTAAAAACACTCTTTCTTAAGACAATAGCTGTGATTCTCAACATTTTTCTTTTCGATTTCCATGTGATAGGTCCATGGGCGTATACTAATCTATGTGCTCTTATACTTGTTCTGATTCAGCTCAAGATCATTCTAAAACTATTCAGGAAAGGTTCATTTCTGTCCTGTGAATGTGACTTTTGTAGTAACAATTAGACAGACTATATTGCTCCACAAGGGAAATTACTTGGACAGTAGCTCACATCACAATACAATAAAATAACAAATAGTAAAACATAAACGGTAATAATAAAGTAGCAAAAAAAGATCACACCGACTGCACAACTGACGTTAGGATGTGATTTCCGATATTTTTGACAACTAAAACAAAACAAACACTATTAAACTTCCTGTGATTTGTGACATTTTGAGGACCATTTCCCATTGAAAAGATCATATTTTTTTGTTGTTACTTTGCAAATCGCAATGAAAACGGTCCTGATATTTGATCTCGTTATACAGTGGGAGGGTCCCTGTACACTTAAGCTACGTACAGACTGCAGCCTGAAGTGACCCAAATCCGATTTTTTTTGCCCCTGTGCGACCTGTATCTGATCTTTTAGTGACAGTCTGAACGACACAGATCCGATTTTTTCAAATGCGATCCAGGCCACTTGGATATGTGGTCCTAAAACCGATACATATCCGAACTTTTGACACGCGACTTCAGTCTGAATGGCCAGGTCGCGTTACATCCGACCATCAACAGGGTTGCAAAGGAGCGGAAAATTTCCGGAAAGTTTCCAGAAAATTTCCATGGAAAATTTGGTGTGGGAATTTGGGGAATTTTAAAATTGGTAACTTTGCACAGAAGTTTTGGGAATTTATGAGAATTATTGTGAGTCATACACCAACATAAACATAAACATTTTATTTTGTCATCAGCAGCATTATTGTAAAAGGGAGACGATTAAAACACATGACTCACATGATTTATCTGGTTTCTCAGTAAGCTAGCTCTAGCACATTTTGCGGTAGCTAGCATTAGGGGTGTGCAAAATAATCGTCATGACAATGCATCGCGATACTAACTTTCACAATATACTGCATCGATTCTTGATGCCAAAAATCGATTATTATTAATTAATAATGTAATATTTAATAATTTAATATTTAATATTAATAAATAAATTACTTATTAGGTTTTTTAAAAATAAATCCTATGCACTTTTTTCTTTGTGAAAGGGTATTGTTTGTTATGATGGTAGCTACCTCCAAAATGGCAAACGTTTGAACATCATTTTTTGTTTTAGAAAAAATCCTATGCACTTTTTTTGTTATTGGTTTGGTTTATTTGTTTTTGTTATTCAATAAATTCAGTTATGAACTGAGTTACTCAGAGTTATGTATCAATTGAAGACACTACCCAGATACACAGCCCCTGATATTTAAGTTCAGCGCTCTCAAGTCTCACGCTTTGAGAGTGTGACACACGCAATTCGATGTGTTCACACGGTCACACGCCACAAATGGTATTTCTCACGCTCCTCAAGAAAAATTGTTCACAGTTTATTCCCATTAATTCCCGAAAATTCCCGTTAATTCACGAAAAGTCCCATGGAAAGTTTCCAACTTTTGCAACCCTATCAACAAGCGAGAGTGGTACAAGTAGGCGCTCACAAATGCACACAAACGTTCTTCTCGTCATACGAAAATTGTGTATGAAGTCTGTGTCAGTGAAGCAGCAAAGCACATAGCACTCCCACCGCTCTCAGCACCAACACGTTCCTTTCTACGGACGTTGCTGCCACTGCCCCACAAAACGCCATGACCAAAAACCTTCTTCTCAATCTCTTCCTTAAAACAAATAAGCTGTACATGTTCTGGCTCCGGTACAACAGCAACTTTGAAATCTCCAGACGCTCAATGCTCGTGTCCATGTTTAGGCGACTTCTGTAAACACTGAGCACGCTCGCTGCATGTGACCTCGTTGTGTCCTCCAATGCGCATGCGGGACACATTTGAGGTGTTTAAAGTTCACACTGGAGATCACATACAAGTTGCATTTCATTGGAAATTAAAGTTATGTAATCCTAATAATAAGCAGAAGGCCCATAGACGAGACCACTGACAATACACATGCTCCCAAAGCTAACCACAAACAGATTTAATGGCTGGCTGCACAAATTGTTACAAAATTAGGGATTTTTGTTTGTTTACTGTTGTTTCGTTTACTCAGCTCTACAACGAGGAGGCTCCAGGTGCGATTCCAAGTTGACTAGGAGTAATTACATCACCAGAAATACCCATCGGACTAGTATATACAGATAATCCAATAAAACATGCTGCAGCAGACAATTTGGATGATTAAACCGTGGAATTTCCACTCTATAAAAAAGTAACAGGCAGATACTAACCTGCAAACTATCGCGTCATGACATCACAACGTGGAACAGAGCGTTTTGAGCTTTGGAGATGTAAACAGATGAATAATAAAGGATTACTCAAACATGTGAAAGAAACAAAACACAACTCCAGGTCTGTTTTTGATGAGGTAACAGAATTATACCACGTCTTAAATCTCACAAAAATCGATTTTCTGTAGTAAAGGTATCGGCAGAAGTACTGCAATCTGTATCTGTTCTGAAAAAGACATCGGACATCGGTGCATCCATAATTTTGGTGTGTTTACATGCTACTGTGTTACTCAATAACATTTTCTCTTTCATTTTAGTCTTTGCCACTTAAGTTTGCCATTTTTCTGCATAATTGTCCTTTGTCAAAACCTGCAAAAATATAAGCAATTACAACAGATGAAACTGTAGTTTTCAAGTTAACGGCTCCTTTTACCTTTTGTTCAGTAGAAATTGGCAATTCCAGGACTGAAATTATCCAAATATTTCAACTGAAGGTGTATGGTAAATGGTAAATAGTCACATTTTTATCATTTTTCCACCATCAAGACACTCAAAACGCTTTACAACAAGGAACCACTCACCCATTCACACACCAGTGTACGCAGACACTGGGGGCGAGGTGGGTTAAGTGTCTTGCCCAAGGACACGACAGCATTCATCTGAAGGAGCTAGAATCGCTCAACCAACCAATGATGCTTTTTTTTTTTTTAATGTCGAGAGCGGGATTCGAACCGCCCTCCTTCTGATCACTGTTGGAGTTTAAAAACACAGTGGAGCACTCCCTGTATTACCACATGACATCACAAGGTGGAACAGTGTGTTTTCAGTTTGAGGAGAAACTCCAAAATACGCAAAGTTTGGGAGTTAAACGTGGACGAGTGAAACAAAACACAACTCCAGGTCTGTTTGTGACGAGGAAACAACATCAAAATATCTCACCAATTTAAAAGCTGCAATATGTAACTTTTCTTTTTAAGACTGTTCTTGTCCGCCACCTACTCGTCTCCATGGAGATATTATTGCTTTGCCTGGAATGTTCCATAGTACGACAATAAACTTATTTGACTTGCTTATTCGATTACAGATGTCTTGTACCGCAAACATTCTCTCTGCGGTGTCGCCTCTCCCCAGATCTGACCTGTCACTTTGCCTGCTTATTTCCATGGTGACCAATCTGTTTAATGCCATACCGTGCAACATTTTAGGTGAAGCAATGATAACTTCACGGTGATAAGCAGATAGAAAATAATTACATAATGTTTGTTTGATTGCACGCGCTCACCAAACGACTTCGAAAACTATGAATTTTTCCACGTATATTTATCAAAAAAACACCGTTATTACGCAGTTTCACATGGCTCAAAATACTCTGTTCCACCTTGTGATGTCATGAAGCGGTAGTTTTCAAGTTAGACAAACTTTATTGATCTACAAGGGAAATTATTTGGACATCACAATATAATATAATAAATTCTAAATAAAAAAAGATAGCAGGCGTATGGAGTTTATGGAGCAATTCCTGTATTACCGCATGACATCACCAGGTGGAACAGAGTGTTTTCTGCTTGAGAAAAATAAATAAATAAATAGGGTTTGTGCATTAAAATTAATCAAATCAACTCCGGGCTTACGATAAGGCAACAACATTATAACACAGATCACAAAACAATGCAGTACGAAAACTATAAATTTTTCCACGTATATTTATCATAAAACACTGTTATTACGCAGTTTCGCAAAGCTGAAAATACTCTGTTCCACCTTGTGATGTCATGAAGCGGTAGTTTTCAATTTAGACAAACTTTATTGATCCACAAGGGAAATAATTTGGGCATTACGATATTATTATTATTATTATTATTATTATTATTATATAATAATAATAATAATAATAGCAAAGAGTAAAAAAATATATAAATATAATAATTTATAATAACAAAGAGAAATGTATAAATGGTAATAATTCATTCTAAATAATTTCTAATAAATTCTAAAAATTCTAAAGGCGTATCGAGTTTATGGAGCAGTTCCTGTATTACCGCATGACATCACCAGGTGGAACAGAATGTTTTCTGTTTGAGAAGGAAAAAAAACAACTAAATATGCAGGGTTTGTGCGTTAAACCTGTTTACGAGGAGGCTACAATAACAACAATATAAACAGATCACAAAACAACGCAGTACGTGCCCTTTAAGCGCAATCCTCGTGCGGGATTATTAAGTAATTAAGTGCTTTTTGCGGGGTTTTTTTTTTTTTTACGCAATTTGCACTCTACAAACTCCACCGGCTTACGTCGACGTGTGCCTCTTTGCATACTCCAAGCACAAGCAGACAGCTCCAAACCCAACTACTCCAGATCTTGTGCACCGATCCAATCCAAGCCAGTGCGCGTAAAAATGCATGGAACGGGCGCAATCACGGCACCGTACCGGGGCTGGCGAGCGCATAACGGGGTCATTGTGCGCGGGATAAAGACCGAAGGGACCGAATGTCTCATCTGGGCAACGATGGTCACCGCAAAACGCACTTCTACTCCGCTGGCGCACCGATCTGGTTAGCGCTACATGCTACGCTACTTACCGCACGGGGAGAGGGGGACCGGGGCTTAATCCGGGTCCGGGGAGCGCGGCGGGTTTGTCAGGCCGAGCGGAGGCGCAGATTGTCGGGGTGGGAGCGGGATGCAGCCCTGGTGAGCCCGGGTGGCGCGGCGTTTGGAGCCAGTTGCGCTCACGGGTCCATTAAAAACTGCATTGTTGGAGAGACGGCCGGACGCAGACAAACAGCACCGACTGCACGCTGCAAGGCATTGTGGGAAAAGAAGAGCAGGAGAGGAAAGTGGAGCCGTGGCGACATCTGGTGGTGAAAACACAGCTCTGGAAAAAAAAAATCGTATCTCTACATGTACGAGGGCCATTCAAAAAGTTCTAAAGATCCCATGACATGGTACTTCTTGATGCTTTTATATGGCTCCTTAATGGTTCCCTAATACTGTAAATGAATCCTTCTTCAAAATCAACTCTCAGTGCATGAGAAACAGAGATAAGATGAGAAAGAGTTTTTTTTCTTCTCTCTGAACAGGCCATAATGGGCGTTGTTGCTTGAATGCAAATGAGGAGAAAAGAGATGGCCAATAGTAGAGGGTGGGGGCGTGGCCAAACTCTCCGCTCTCCGCTCTGAGCCCTCAGCTGATCCATTTCCCTGTTTTTGCACGGGGGGAGAGATTTGAAGCGTTCCATTGAAAAATAAACACATTTCCACAGAAAATAAAATCAAACCACTGCTGTTCAAAGGTCCAGAGGCTCAGATAAAGGACTTCCGAGCCTAGAAACACTCGGACGTGCCTCCAGGCAAATAAAAAAACGCATTTCGCATTGCCTAGCGCATTCGCAGTCCAAACTCTCTGGGCGTGATTTACAGAGACGCTGAGTTCAGGCAGACGGGGGTGGAACTGCATTTGCATTTCTTTTTTCGATCTGACGTCAATAAGGTGCCTTGTTCAAAATCGCCCGTTTGAGCTCCGATTTTTTGTAACGCAGAAAAGGATCGCAAATGCTCAGTTTAGACATTTCGCAACTTTTAACCATGGGGGGGGGCCTAAACAGGGTAGGGGAGCTCACATTAACGTTCAAAAACCTCAGAAAGTGAAAATTTCATGCCATGGGACCTTTAACATTTTCTCATATTTCTCATTTCTCTCATTTAAACACTCAAACTTTCGTAGATTTTCAACAAAATGTAGGCCTATTAATAAGATAAGATAAGATATGCCTTTATTAGTCCCACAGTGGGGAAATTCCAGTGTTGCAACGCACAGATCAAGAACAGCAGGAAAAAGTAGCATGCAATAGAACAAGATAATAAATAAATAATTTAAAAATATACCTAAAAATAGACTCGAGTATAGCGGAATATTGTAGTGCAGATAAAATTGAATGACATGTTAACAGTGTTCGTTGTACAGTCTGACAGCAGCAGGAAGGAAAGACCTGTGAAACCTCTCCTTCACACAGCGAGGGTGAATCAGTCTGTCACTGAAGCTGCTCTCCAGAGCAGACAGAGCGTCCTGCAGGGGGTGGGACTCATGGTCCAGCATAGAGGTGACCTTAGCCAGGACTCTCTTGTCCCCCACCTCCTGCACTGAGTCCAGAGGACAGCCCAGGACAGAGCTGGACTTCTTGATGACCTTGTCCAGCTTCTTCCTCTTCCTCTCTGTCTGCTGCTCCAGCAGACCACACCGTACAGGATGGCTGATGCCACCACAGAGTCATAGAAGGTCTTCAGGAGTGGCCCTCTCACTCCAAAAGACCTGAGTCTCCTCAGGAGATAGAAACAACTCTGGCCCTTCCTGTACAGTGCATCTGTGTTATGAGTCCAGTCCAGTTTATTGTTCAGATGAACACCCAGGTATTTATAAGAGTCTCAAGGTCTCTTCCCTGGATGTTCACTGAGGAGGCAGTAGAGTGGCGTCTGCGGAAGTCCACCACCATCTCCTTGGTCTTCCCTGCATTGATGATGAGGTGGTTCCGCTGACACCAGTCCACAAAGTCCTGTGTTAGTCCTCCATCGTCGTCATCCTTGATGAGGCCAATGATGGCAGAGTCATCAGAGAACTTCTGCAGGACACAGCAGTGAAGCATGAGGAGGGAAAGGCACGGCTCCAACGGCACTGCCACGTCCCGGGATGCGACGCGCACCAACCCCTTGGAGAAGTGCGCGACATGTGCAGAAATCCGTGACAGAGTAGCACGACCAGCGCGAGGCCGGGGCTGCGAGCACGAGATCGAACCGCAGCGCCCGGACCATGCCTCCCCCTCAGGACCACGTCCTCGCAGCCCGAGCCACAAAGCGAACACGCACAAATGAACGCAAGATGAACGAAACCAGGAAAGAGCCGCACAGAGTGATTTAATCCTGGTTTAGACCTGGTCTAGTCCTGGTCCAGTCCTGGTTTAGTCCAGGACCAGTCCAGGTTTAGACCTGGTTTAGACCTGGTCTAGACCTGGTTTAGTTCTGGTCTAGACCTGGTCTAGTCCCGGTCCCCCCGCGTCCCCCATCTACAGTCTCTTAGCCAATCAGGACGCAGAACACAATGTTACACTATAAAAAAAATAAAATAAAATGTCAATAATAAAAAAATCCGCGAAACAGTGAGGCCGCAAACAGTGAATCGCGATAGAGCAAGGGACCACTGTAAATTCAAAATGAGTTGAACTAGTTCAACAAAATGACCGTGAATCGTACCACTGATGACTTATAAACACATTTGACAAGTTTGGGCATTCTAGCTTTGTTATTCAAAGAGTTACATTACATATTGCACAGCCCACTTTTTTGACCCTCCAAAATGAGCCAATCTGAAGTCTGAGCAAACACTAAATTTCTCACAAAACTTCAATGGAAACCTAAAGAAATTATTGAAGCTTTGCACAATGTTTATTATTATTATTATTGTTTATTTCCAAAGTTGAAGGAACATTTAAAAGGAACAAGATTTCAGTCCATACTTGAAGTGAAGAGGGAGGTTGTGACCTGGTTGACTAGACAAGCTCCAGAATTCTATCAGGAAGGAATTTTTCGGTGGAAACGTCGCTTGCAGAAGTGTATTGACTTGAGTGGATGTTATGTAGAAAAATAATTTTGTTACTTTCAAAAATAATTTTTTTTATTTTTTATTTGTCTTAGAAATGTTTGAATGACCCTCATATTACAACTAGTCAGTTTAACGCATTAATTAGATTAATTAATTACACTGTAATTTAACGTGTTATAAAAATTAACACAGTTAATTATGAGTGGCAATTCAATGCACGCGCATTTTAAATGTAGCGTGCGGCGAGCAAATCGCTGCCGGAGCCTTTGAATGGCAAGTTTATTTATAACAAGAACGAAGACAGGACGATCAACAAGAACGTGGTGATTTGGAGAATCGAAAAATACAGTTTGAAATTTGAACACGTTAGTCCTGGTTTAGTCCTGCTTTAGTCCTGCTTTAGTTCTGCTTTAGTCCTTCTTTAGTCCTGCTTTAGTCCTGGTTTAGTTCTAGTTTAGTCCTGCTTTAGTTCTGGTTTAGTTCTGCTTTAGTCCTTTAGTCCTGGTTTAGTTCTGGTTTAGTCCTTCTTTCTTCCTTCTTTAATCCTGGTTTAGTCCTGGTTTAGTCTTTCTTTCTTCCTTCTTTAGTCCTGGTTTAGTCCTGGTTTAGTTTAGTTCTGGTTTAGTCCTGCTTTAGTTCTGGTTTAGTTCTGGTTTAGTCCTTCTTTAGTCCTGGTTTAGTCCTGGTTTAGTTCTGGTTTAGTCCTTCTTTCTTCCTTCTTTAATCCTGGTTTAGTCCTTCTTTAGTCCTGGTTTAGTCCTGGTTTAGTTCTGGTTTAGTCCTTCTTTAGTCCTGGTTTAGTTCTGGTTTAGTCCTGGTTTAGTTCTGGTTTAGTCCTGGTTTAGTTCTGGTTTCGTCCTTCTTTAGTCCTGGTTTAGTTCTGGTTTAGTCCTTCTTTCTTCCTTCTTTAATCCTGGTTTAGTCCTTCTTTAGTCCTGGTTTAGTCCTGGTTTAGTCTTTCTTTCTTCCTTCTTTAGTCCTGGTTTAGTTCTGGTTTAGTCCTGCTTTAGTTCTGGTTTAGTTCTGGTTTAGTCCTGCTTTAGTCCTGGTTTAGTCCTGGTTTAGTCCTTCTTTAGTCCTGGTTTAGTCCTGGTTTAGTTCTGGTTTAGTCCTTCTTTCTTCCTTCTTTAATCCTGGTTTAGTCCTTCTTTAGTCCTGGTTTAGTCCTGGTTTAGTTCTGGTTTAGTCCTTCTTTAGTCCTGGTTTAGTTCTGGTTTAGTCCTGGTTTAGTTCTGGTTTAGTCCTGGTTTAGTTCTGGTTTCGTCCTTCTTTAGTCCTGGTTTAGTTCTGGTTTAGTCCTTCTTTCTTCCTTCTTTAGTCCTGGTTTAGTTCTGCTTTAGTCCTTCTTTAGTCCTGGTTTAGTTCTGGTTTAGTCCTGCTTTCTTCCTTCTTTAGTCATTCTTTAGTCCTGGTTTAGTTCTGGTTTAGTTCTGGTTTAGGTCTGGTTTCGTCCTTCTTTAGTTCTGGGTTAGTCCTACTTTCTTCCTTCTTTAGTCCTGGTTTAGTTCTGGTTTAGTCCTGGTTTTGTTCTGGTTTCATCCTTCTTTAGCCCTGGTTTAGTTCTGGTTTAGTTCTGATTTAGTCCTGGTTTAGGTCTGGTTTCATCCTTCTTTAGTCCTGGTATAGTTCTGGGTTAGTCCTGCTTTCTTCCTTCTTTAGTCCTGATTTAGTCCTGGTTTAGTCCTGGTTTAGTTCTGGTTTAGTTCTGATTTCGTCCTTCTTTAGTCCTGGTTTAGTTCTGGTTTAGTTCTGGTTTAGTCCTGGTTTAGTCCTGGTTTAGTCCTGGTTTAGTTCTGGGTTAGTCCTGGTTTAGTTCTGGTTTAGTCCTGGTTTAGTCCTGGTTTAGTTCTGGTTTAGTTCTGGTTTAGTTCTGGTTTAGTTCTGGTTTAGGTCTGGTTTCGTCCTTCTTTAGTTCTGGGTTAGTCCTACTTTCTTCCTTCTTTAGTCCTGGTTTAGTTCTGGTTTAGTCCTGGTTTCGTTCTGGTTTCATCCTTCTTTAGCCCTGGTTTAGTTCTGGTTTAGTTCTGATTTAGTCCTGGTTTAGGTCTGGTTTCGTCCTTCTTTAGTCCTGGTATAGTTCTGGGTTAGTCCTGCTTTCTTCCTTCTTTAGTCCTGATTTAGTCCTGGTTTAGGTCTGGTTTCGTCCTTCTTTAGTCCTGGTATAGTTCTGGGTTAGTCCTGCTTTCTTCCTTCTTTAGTCCTGATTTAGTCCTGGTTTAGTCCTGGTTTAGTTCTGGTTTAGTTCTGGTTTCGTCCTTCTTTAGTCCTGGTTTAGTTCTGGTTTAGTTCTGGTTTAGTCCTGGTTTAGTTCTGGTTTCGTCCTTCTTTAGTCCTGGTTTAGTCCTGGTTTAGTTCTGGTTTAGTCCTGGTTTAGTCCTGGTTTAGTCCTGGTTTAGTTCTGGGTTAGTCCTGGTTTAGTTCTGGTTTAGTCCTGGTTTAGTCCTTCTTTAGATGAATTTGATCTTGTTTCTTTGCATTGTTTGAGGTCTGAAAACCAGTATCTTTTTTGTTATTTTGACCATTTGTCATTTTCTGCAAATAAATGCTCTAAACAATAATATTTTTATTTGGAATTTGGGGGAAACTCAAACAAAAATGTTCCTTTTGCCCAAACACATACCTATAAGTAGTAAAATCAGAAAAACTGATCATTTTGCAGTGGTCTCTTATTTTTTCCCAGAGCTGTAGCTTATGTATTTTACTACAGTATGTGCAGTTGTGTGTGTGTGTGTGTGTGTGTGTGTGTGTGTGTGTGTTTGTGTGTGTGTGTGTGTGTTGGCTGGTCGCTGTGGGTGGAAGGAAATGTGGGATTGTTTTTAATTACTGTAAAGCACTTTATGTTACATTGTATGAATTGTAGGAAAAGCGCTTCATAAATAAAGTTTGACTGATTGATTAATTGATTGTAATATGTAATATAATACACATTTTCTGAAGAATGGGCAGATTAAATGGAAAATAACTGACTTATATATAAAATGTGTCTGATAGTTTAACTTTAACATGATTTCCTTTTGGTGGAGAATAGTTCTGAAATCTGAAAACAGCCCAAACGAGGTGTAAATAGTTCTGTAAATTGGAAAAGGTTGACGTATCATTTCCGTAGAAGGTGAAACAAAGTGCTCACCTAAAACCAAAAAAAAGTATTCCAATATAGGCTTCCCGATAAACTGACACAATAATCCTGCCGTAGAAACGATAAACAGCAGCAGCACTGACCCCACCACCATCACTCACACTTCAGTCAGAGGCTCGGTCAAGTGTCTTGCCCATAGGCTACAGTATATGGCCTTTTTTAGACACACACACTGGTCCTTGTTTAAAGTTTACAAAGTATGACCTACTTTTTTTTTGCATAGTATGATGTTCTCTTTGATGAAACAGTCAGTAATGTCACGGTCTGTGGCGAAGCTGGCCAATGTGGTCTGAAGAAAGAGGCACGCTCTGAAAATATCCCGTTTGTCCCCAAAGGTTTATTCAAAATTCACCGTGGTATCATGGCAACCAAAAAATAATACACATTTACAAAAAAATAACTGTTCAAAATCAGGCATAAGCAACAGAAATTAACGAAACTAAGGAAAACCCACGTGTACCCGGCGACACTGATGAGACTCCCTGAGAGACTGAGCTGACCTGGTTTTATAATCCCCCCACAGGAAGCTCCTCCCTCCAGGTGAGTCCACAATCTCATCACGGTGGATATGAGGCAACTTCACTTTTATCTAAAGTTACTTCAAGGGTCTAAGTCCACTTTAAATTAAAGTGGTTAACATCATCTATAAACACTAAAACATCAAAATCAAATATACAAAACCTCACAAACAAAAGGAACTAAAACCAATTCTCCCCCTCCACATGGTCTGGACCTTGCCTGGTTTACACCTGACCATATCACAAGTGATATATGGTCTGGAAGCCACCTTCGAAATATCTCGTACCGGAGGTGTGGTTTACCATCGCCAACGGCCGTTTATTGGGGGTTATGAATGTCTATCATTTGGCGTATACGTAGCCCATAGCCAATCATGTCAATTGTCAGTTCAAACTACAAGCTTCTGTTTGTCGCGTAGTACGTGTCACCGTCTTTCCACCCCTCCCCGCTCTCTGATTGGCTCCCAGAATCGGGAGAGCTCGCTTGCCATAGTTGCCAGGCTGTCTTTCAGATCGGAACGAACGAAAGCAGCCTGGGATTTCCCAGGTTAATCTAGACCTTCATCTGCCGTACATCTCCACCTAAAAGCCACGGGCTTAGTGGCTTAGTGGCGGCACGGTAGCTGAGTGGTTAGCGCTCTTGCTTCACAGCAATAAGGTTCCGGGTTCGATCCCCGCGTCGCCCGGGCCTTTCTGTGTGTGTTCTGTGTGGAGTTTGCATGCATGGTCTGGGTTCGATCCCTGGGTCGCCCGAGCCTTTCTGTGTGGAGTTTGCATGTTCTCCCCGTGTCTGGGTGGGTTTTCTCCGGGCACTCCGGTTTCCCGCAACCAACCGAAAACATGCACCATAGGTACTCCAGCTTAGGTCCTGACCAAGCTGAAGCAAGAAGACCATGGAGATGGTCCCCGGGTGCCCTAATGTGTGTGCTGCCCACTGCTCCTAATATATATATACTGCAGGGCTCTCAACTTTCGAGCGGGGTCGTGCGTGTGACTGCGTAATTTCCGGGGGGAGGGGTTGCGAGTGACTATTTTTTTTTCTGCGAGGAGCGAGGGGTGGGAGGGTGGGGGACGAATGGCGCTGAAACCGCGTGGTGCCTGACCCGATTTCTGGGCACAGAAGCGCTGCGCTTGAATTACATAACTAAATTTCAGCGTGAGAAATACCATGTGTTGCGTGTGAACACGTCAAATTGCGTGTGTCACACTCTCAATGCGTGAGACTTGAGAGCCCTGTATACTGTATATATATAGGATGGGTTAAAATGCAGAGAAGAATTTCTCCAGTGTGAGATCAATAAAGTTCACTTCTTCTTCTTCTTCTTCTTAGATGAAACGTATTCGACCAAATAAACTTTTGTCCAGTTGACAAGCTGAATTTCTCCTTCTGCCGTGGATTCTACCTGGATAACTGAGGGATTGTACACACATTTATTTATTTATTTATATTTTTCCTTCATTTGAATAATTGTGTTCATTTTAAATATGGATGTTTTATATACTGTATAAAGTTTTGCATGGGGGGAACTGTGAGGTCCACCACAGATGCATTACATTTGGACAAACTGTGCTCTCAGTCAGAGGCTCTAAGCTCTGGAACATTCTCCCATAATCAATAAGAGAGACTCCAACACTGGACACTTTCAGATCATACTTGAAACAACGACTAAAGGAAAACCAGACCTGTGGACACTTTTAATGTTTTAATATTTTAATGTTTTAATGTTTTAATGTTGCTGTTATTGTCAGTTGTCATTGTTTGTTTTGTTTTTTGTTTTGTTTTTTTGCTGTGGTGTCACCTGCCCAGGGACTACAGATGGAAATTAGTATTTTTGCTATAATCTGTATTTACACTGCAATGTTGTAGATGTTCATTAATATGCACTGCCCCTATTAAACAAAAGAATAAATAAATAAATGGAATCATTTTATTAAAGACAATCTATTTTCATTAACATGTCGTATTTACGCGACGCAAATATTGTCCACTTAGAGGCGCTGTTGTCTTAAGTTAATTTCTGTCGCAGTTTGATGACGTCAACAACAGCGCCAGGGCAAAATGGAGAGAAAACACATGTCAGCTTTGTCTATGTACAAAACTCTGTCTGAAAACCAGATTACTCCTGCTAAGAAACCCTCTCTGCAGGTAATTCTCAACCCAAATAACATTTTTTTAATTTTTAATCTGCAAAATCTCACACCGGGACCAACTCTGACCCACTTCCTGCATGTGCTCCCTGCAGTAGCTACAGCAGTCCACCTTTTTCATTTTTATGCAAATAATATATTGATTTTGTGTTCCTAAAGGTGTCTGCAAAGAAGAAAAAGAAAAAGTCAAAGGAGATTGTGGAAAATAATAATACTCATACCCCAGTGAAGCAGTCTGGCAGTGCAAAGAAGAGAAAAATACAAAATACTCCAGACAAACAAAAGCCTCCAGCCAAACCTGAGCAAACTTCAGAGGTACGAAGAGCTTTTAATCAATATTTACTCAAATGTTTCTGCTTTTGAATTTTGGGGTTAAATTCAATTGTATATCTTGGGATTTGTCCAGCAAAATATTTCAGTTGCATTCACACAAAAAATAGACTTAACCTGGCAAATTATTCAGTTTAGGATATTTATATTGATTACAAAAAAAAAAGATTTATTTCTTTTTGCTTCATTTAGAGATCTGCAACTGTTTTAACTGTTTAATTTATTGCTGTAAATCATTATTGTAAATCCCATGCATGTCAGAACATGTTTGTAAAGGTCGAAACTGGATAAATAAATGGAGCCTTTGCAATTTGATAACTACGTCAACTCAAATTGTGATTTTGAGTCAGTTGCGATTAATTGTGCAGCTCTAGTGCAGTTTGGCGGTGAATAGAGTGAAAGAATAATGCAGCTTAATGCTCTTTGAGTGCTTTGAAAGGCACGGTTGTAATCATTTCTAGTAGTATAGTGATGTTTCTGATATTTTTTGGATACATAAATTGATTTAAAGAGTTGTTTTGAAGGTGCACTATGTAACTTTGGTTGTAGGTCCGTCACCTACACGCCTGAGTCACTATTAACGGGATAGTTTGTTTTTTTTAAAAATGTGAATCTGTATGGCGTCCCCTTCAGCAGTGTCGTGCATTAACACTGACTTACCCCTGACAGTGTCCTCTGAGCCGAGGTCTGCCCCGGTTCTGGTGCTGCCGAAAGTAGGTCCGGCAAGTTAGACAGGACATTAAATAAAGCTTGTTTTTCTTCTCAAAACAATATTTGTCCATAAAGTGATATATTAGGCTGGTTAGCTCATCGGCTGGTTAGCTCAACTGGTAAGTCATGGACTTTCCCCCTGGAGGTTGTAGGTTCAAACCCCCCCTGGGCAATGAGCTAACCAGTGTGGGTCCTTGGGCAAGACCCTTCACGGTACTGCCCCCCGGGCGCCGAAAAAGATGGCTGCTCACTGCTCCTGAAAAAGGATGGGTCAAATGCAGAAGTCAAATTTCTCCCGTGTGTCACTGTGTGTCATTGTGTGTGAGACCAATAAAGGCTAAAAGCCCAAGCTTATTATATATTTGCATCAGAAAACAGTTGGACACGAAAAAGTCTAAATCGCTTGGTGCTATTTTCTCTCGAGTTGTATCACTGCACGCCGGTTATTATTATTATTAGTCTGTTCACTTGTAAGTGGCGATGTTTACAAGTGAACAGGCTAATAATTTCTTATAATCCCGCTGCACATGAAACTCGTGTAATCGGATAATGGTCAGCGACCTGGCCCGGCTCCGCGCTGTATGTGGCGCTGTAGTCCAACTACGTCTGGGTGATGGCTACTCAATAAAAACACAACAAACTATGTGGCGGGATACAAAGATGGCACTCGAGGAGTTTGACGGAGCAGCATTGGTGTACGTGTTGTGCATTCTTTCTTCACAGCCATGGTTTCGTCTGACTTTTCCGGCAACAATCGCTACTTATGACGGCGTCGGCGCCTCCTGCCACTTCCGGGTGAAATCCCTGGCGAAAATTCCCGTGCATGCGCAGTACGCCAATCCGATCCGATGTCGAGCACAAGGCGGCACCAAGTGGATTACTATCGGCCTAAGCCAGGGGTTCCAATCCGATTCGGGAAACCAATCCCTAAACGATTCTTAGCCTGTGCATATGAATTCGATACGATCCCAATCCGTTTGCAATCGGATTACACTCGTCCATGTGCACGCAGTGAGTGTCAGCGATGAGTCAGTGTTAATGCACGACACTGCTGAAGGGGATGCCATACAGATTCACATCAAAAAACCCGAACTATCCCTTTAATAATTTCTCATGTGTCCATGCTCGTAGGTTGATCATTAAAATTTAATTTATTTCTAAAAGCGATCATATTTTTTTTAATATAGGAAAATGTTAATGATTTGATTTCTCAAATATGTTTAGGGCCTGAAAACAGGTTTTGATCTTTGGTTTCATTCTATAAAACTGTTTTTTTTTTTTTGTTGTTGAAAATCTACGACAGTTTGAGTGTTTAAACAAGAGGGAAACGTGAGAAAATTGTAATTCCATTCTAAGCAAAGTGTAGAATTTGTGTGGCGAGGCGTTTACAGCCTTAAAACATGTAGAATAATTGTAAAATATAAAGCTGACTACTTTGCGGATTTCGCCTATTGGGGGTTATTTTTAGAACGTAACCACCGCAATAAACGAGGGACCACTGTATGTGTAATTATGCTTTTCCCCCATTTTTCTACTATTTACTACTTTTTCTACTATCTACTACCATTTTTCGACTATTTACTTATTATTATGACTTATCTTGTCTGCATGCACTTTCTTGTTCGAACTTTGTTTTGCACTAAACTGCCTGGAGATAATGTGGCAAGTGAATTTCTCCTGTGTGAGATCAATAAAGTCTTACCTTATCTTACAATTCAGCAGCTCTGGTTTGTTTGCGTTTGTTGTTTTTAAAGTTACGACAGTGTGACTTCTGCCTCTTTGCCTGCAGGGGGAGCCGTTTGTGGGCGGTGAGGAGTGTTTGGACACTTTATTGAAGGAGTTATCAGCAGTGAACAACAGCAGGGACAGAGCCAGCAGGTTATTCCAGTGGCTCATCAGCCCCGTCCCAGCCAAAGCCTTCTTCAGGTACTTCACATTTCACTTTCACGTGGCTTTTAAGGATTTTTGTACAAGTGTAGCTGTTTTCACACACAGGCATTTCAACTCCTGTCAAAGTACTTTAAAAATATCTTGATTTTACTTTTTGAAGGAGCCGTATTTGTCCCAAACTGGGGAAATTGCAGTGCTTGAGTTGAGGTTCTCCATTTTTTTTACCTGGAAGCAAAATTGACATCATTACAGTGCTTTTATTTTCATCATCATTGTGAAATCCTGCTTTATTTTTATTATTCTAATGTGTTATGTCTTTATTAACTCATTATTTATGTTATCCGGAAATAACCCAAAATGTCAGTTTTTGCATTTTCACCGTGCTGTTACAACAAAACAATGCTTTTTTTTAAATCCACAAAAGTGTTTGAGACTTTTCATCTAGAAAGGCATAATTTAACATTTATGATATTGTATATATCATTTTTAATAAGTAAGGGAATGTCGTATCGTTTAATGTGATGATATGGTATCGATATCATGGGCTGCTGTATTGATGTATCAAGAGTACATAACAGCATAACAATATACATTTGTTTAAACTCAAATGAGATGTTTTTCTTACAGAGAAACGTGGGAGAAGAAGCCGATCATTGTCCAACGCAGAAACCCAAACTATTACAAGGGTCTGTTCTCCACGGCGGAGTTTGACCGTATACTGAGAGAAGTACGTAAACACCCCCGCACCCTTAGGTGGCACTGTTAAAAATGTGGAAAGCAGAACTAGTTAATAGGCTCTAGAATAAGACGTTTGGAAATGAAGACTGGATTGGATGACGATATCTGGTGGAGTTATCGACACTGGGCATGTGATAAAACCGTGGATTCAGGATTCAGCTAGGGCTGAGTGGTATACGCTTCATACTGAATACGGGTGTATGAATTTTTCATATATCCCAATACTGGTGAGTGTGTGCGTACAAAACGTCGGGAACACAGAGCGGCGGAACGTGGCACCGCGGGACATTGTTTGAGAGGGGGACTGTTTTGCAGTGGCGTGAGAGCGGTGGAAGCTCAGTGTGTGTTGAGCGGTGAACAACATGGACGGAGAAAATGTTACAGACACAGAGGAACTTATACCGAAAAGAGGAGCCGTGTCAGTCGTGTGGAAGTACTTCGACTTTAAAAAATCTGACGCCGATCGAACAACCGTATTCTGTAAATGTCGTCGGGCTAAAGTTGTAGCCGCAGGAGGCGACACGAGCCATCTGCTTCACCACATCCGTCGCAAACATGTCCTGGAATATGAAGAATGCACGAAACTAAGATCTGCATCCTCTTCCACGTCTGCAGGGAACGTTCGAGTCGGCGCTGCGACACAAAACGCCACTCAGACGTCACTCAAAGACGCGTTTGCTAAGGGGACCGCCTACGACAAGAAAAGCAAACAGTGGAACGATATTACCAACGATTTTACTGTCCACCTCGCCAAAGACATGGCAGCACTTACTACATGAAAAAAAATACCGTCAAATACTGTGACACCGATTATAATTTTGAAAAATACTGTGATATCAATTTTTGGTCATATCACCCAGATCTAATTCCAGGTGTGTTTTTTGAAGAGGAAACTACATTAAAACATGACTTAAATCTCACAAGAGTTAAATTTGTATAATATAGAACCTTTAACAGTACTTTATTGTATTTTCAGGAAGACGTTCAGTATGGAGTGAACCTGGACGTGACCAGCTACACAGATGGTAAAAGAGAGACCCACAACCCCCCCGGGAGAGCCCTGCCCTACACCGTGTGGGACTTCTATGAGGTAAGGCTAAAAGTGATTCTGCTGTATTCTGCTGCGTGCATTATTAGATCCATGTTTTTGTGTTTTCCTCTGAGGTTGATTAAAGGGATATGCCACCCCCAGGTCAAATTTGGGCATCTCCCCACAGTCCAGAGACTAAAATAAGTGGTGGAAAGCGTTTTCCTGCTCACCCAGCCATTGTCCGAGTCTGTCAGCACTGACCGCCGCGGTATCTGGTGCTCCTCCGCCTTAGACTGGAGTCTAACGTCGCCAGAGAAAGATTTCGGCCAAAAGGAATTAATTTGCTCGATGCGTTTCCCAATTACTTTCTGTGTAGTGCGCATTCATATCGAGTGCAAATAAATGTGCAAATCAACACGGAGAGCTTGACTTGGTCATTTTGGGTGGGAACTATTTTCCAGTGCGTAAGAATACAGCCGTATCACGCACCACGTTGTGCAACAGGGGAACTCCCTTCCCGGTGCGTAACTGGGATTCCCCTGGCAGCGTGGTGCGTGATACGGCTGTATTCTTACGCACTGGAAAATAGTTCCCACCCAAAATGACCAAGGCAAGCTCTCCGTGTTGATTTGCACATTTATTTGCACTCGATATGAATGCGCACTACACACAAAGTAATTGGGAAACGCATCGAGCAAATTAATTCCTTTTGGCCGAAATCTTTCTCTGGCGACGTTAGACTCCAGTCTAAGGCGGAGGAGCTGCAGATACCGCGGCGGTCAGTGGCGACAGACTCGGACAATGGCTGGGTGAGCAGGAAAACGCTTTCCACCACTTATTTTAGTTTCTGGACTGTGGGGAGATGCCCAAATTTGACCTGGGGGTGGCATATCCCTTTAAAGCTTGTGAACCATCTTTAGAAAACTCTTATCTTCACGATGTTATATAACTTGTTTTGGAGGAGGACGGCGAGGCGATTTGGAGTTCATGTGTTTTTCTTCATTTTGTGGTCCAGTTTTTAGTCCTGGTTTATTTCTCAGATAAACTTTATTGATCCACAAGGGAAATTACTTGACCACAGTAGTAGAAATGGTGTGAATAAATGCAAAATAAGTAGCAAAAATAACATGAGTCTGGTGTTAAATAATAGTTCTGAGTGAGACCATGTTTAGACTTGGTTTAGGTATAATTTATCTTGGGTTAGAATATGTTAAAAAAAAAAATCTACTGCAAATATTATTGAAATAAAAAAAAAATGTTCCAAATGAGCAAAGCAAAAGGCAAACAAAATGAAAGGAGCTCTAACTTTTCTGGTCAGCATGGTGATTTTATTGCAAAAAAACAAAGGCATTAAACCTCAAATGTTCCACAGTATGGCATTAAACATCCATATTAATGCAAAATAAGTAGGAAAAAAAAACATGAGACTGGTCAAATAATAGTTCTGATTGAGATAATGTTTAGACTTGGTTTAGGTATAATTTATCTTGGGTTAGACTATGTTTAAAAAAATATTTAAAAAAACAAAAATCTACTGCAAATATTTAAATTTAAAAAAAGTTCCAAAGAAGCAAAGCAAAAGGCAAAGCAAACAAAATGAAAGATGCTCTGTGGAACTTTTCTGCTCACCATGGTGATGTTATTGCCGAAAAAAAGGCATTAAACTTCCTGAAATGTTCCACAGTATGGCATTAAACTTATCTGTCTTCACGGAGACAAGCAGAGGATGCCACAAGGCTAAGTTACAGGTCAGATCTGTGGCGAGGTGTCTCCACTCACATGTTTTAAAATGATTTCTGAAGAATAAAAACACCTGTAATCAGATAAATGGAAGATGGATAAGCTTAAAGGAAAAGTAACGTTTTTTTTACAATCTTTCGGTAATAAAACGAGTTGTTTTACTCACCCATAGCACTCTGGTGTCATATGGAGCACTTCCGGAGATGTTTTAGATTTGCGATCTCCATAATGTGAGTTCTCAGGGCACATGTTTGCGGTCTCCAAATAACACAAACTTTAGCACTTTTCAAATCATAGAATCTCTATGTCTTAGTCTACGATTTCGTTTGGTCAAAAGTGGCCTGTAATCCGAGATTTAGCCATAGTTTCGAGTAGATGAGGACGCCAGTGCGCATGTGCGGAGTGTGCTCTCAGCTCCCGGGACCCAAACATGAAACGCAAAGCTGTAAACTATGGATAAATCTCGGATTACAGGCCACTTTTGATTCAAACGAAATCGTAGACTAAGACATCGAGCTTCTATGATTTGAAAAGTGCTAAAGTTTGTGTTATTTGGAGCCCGCACGGGGCATATTATTACGGGGAATATATTATATGCCCCGAGCTATGGCTAGAAGACGCGCTAACGCAAATCTAAAACATCTCTGGAAGTGCTCCATATGACACCAAAGTGCTATGGGTGAGTAAAACAACTTGTTTTATTACCGAAATAAGGCTCAAATTGTAAAAAAAACATTTAATGCCATACTGTGGAACATTTCAGGAAAAGCTGTTTATCATATCCTCCTGGGACCCAAAGAAAAGAAGTGTATTTAGATTTTTTTAAATTTAATTATTTATTATATTTACTTATTTACATATTTATTATTATTTTAAATTATTATTATTATTTTAATTCTATTTGGAGGTTTAAATTTTGTTAATTTTATTTTTATTCATAATTTTGTAACGTCCTCTGTAACGGACTGTAATGGTGTTAAATCCATGTGACGTTAACAACCCAACAACAAAAACAATTTTTTTTTTTTTTTTGATGACCAACATCTCTGACAAGCTTCTACAGTCGCCTCAAAAAGTTTTTAGGCTCCCTTTTAATTTGTTATTTATTTATTTTTTAATCATAGTGCGGCCACAAACTAGACTATCTCAAAACACACACAGATACGACGGTAGACGGGTTAATTCAATGTCCTGTCCAATCCAATCCAACTTTATTTCTATAGCACATTTTATAAACGGAAACAGTTTCCAAAGTGCCGCACATAAAATCAATAAAACTTAATAAAAACATTACTAAAATAGCAATAAATAAAGTGATAATAATAAAATAACTAAAAACAAAAGTACACAAATGAATGGGCCGGGTCTCAGGAGGATATCTCCCTGGAAACATGCAGAAAAGTTACATAATGCGCCTGTTATGAGTCTTTTTCTACCTCCATTCCGCCCATTTGAGCGAGTTGTAACGGTGTTTTCCCTCAGAGCGGCTGCTCCCTGCGCCTGCTCAACCCTCAGGCCTTCTCCTCCTCCGTCTGGAGCGTCCTGTCCATCCTGCAGGAGCACTTCGGCAGCATGGCCGGCGCCAACGTGTACGCACTTCTACTTCTTTATTTACTGCATAAACACTTTTGAGGAGTTACTAAATACACGTAAGGAAAATACATATTCAGAATACTAATTTTGAGTATTCTAAATTGGTATTCTTTAATTTGTGGCATTTAGGCTATGTTCAGACTGCAGCCTGAAGTGACCCAAATCTGATTTTTTTCGCCTCTATGCGACCTGTATCTGATCTGTTTTTTTTTTTTTTTATTATTATTTAAGTTACATATAACCAAAACCACAATAACATTCGCAAAGTATTCAGAAGACACAACGGGGGATGTGGGCACGGGAACAAACATCACTGGGTATAAGGGGCAAGGGCGGAGGCGGGCAGGGGTCAGAAGTCCAACCGAGGGAAACCGGTTCGGGAGACGGAGAAAAGAGTATTGTCTGGGGTGAAGGTGCTGTGGAACTCCACTTCTCTTGCGGAGTGGAGATGGTGAACGTGGGCGCTAAGAAGCGCTGTGAAGAGGGGCCAGTGCTCCGCTGCGCGGCCATCGTGGAGGTGGTGGTTCCGTGCCACGAAGATGGAATACCTGGCCATGGACAGGACGAGGCGGGCGGCATCCCAGTTGACCATGGCGGCGTATCTGATCTTCTAATGACAGTCTGAACAACACAGATCAGATTTTTTTCAAATGCGACCCAGGCCACATGGATATGTGGTCCTAAATCCGATACATATCCGATCTTTTGACATGCGACTTCAGTCTGAACGGCCAGGTCACGTTCATCCAACCCGAGCGTGTTTCCTCCAGTGAGAGTGGTACAAGTAAATGTACAGAAAATGTTCTTCTCGTCATGCGAAAATAGTATATAAACTCCGTATCAGTGAAGCGGCGAAGCACATAGTAATCCCACCACTCTTGTCTGCGACTCCGCACCAACACGTTCATTTCTACAGACGTTGCTGCCACTGCCCTACAAAACACCGTGGCCAAAAACGTTCACAATCTCCTCCTTAAAACAAATAAGTTGTACATGTTCTGGCTCTGGTACGACAGCAACTTTAAAATCTCCAGGCGCTCAATACTAGCGTCCATGTTTAGGCGACTTCCGTAAACACTGAGCACGCTTGCTGCACGTGACCTCGTTGTGTCCTCCAAGGCGCATGCGAGACACTTTTGGGACGTTTAAAGTTCACGCTGGAGATCACATACAAGTCGCATTTAATTGGAAATGTGAATGACCTCGCAAAAAAATCAGATTTCACTAAAAAATCTGAATTGAGCTTTAAGCCCTGCAGTCTGAATGTAGCCTTAGAATACAGTCACCATAAAGGAATACTTTATGGTTTTTGATGGTGCAAACTAGGTTCAAGCTATATGGCATTGGTAGGAAAACTAAGAAAAAAGATGAGAAAAAGAGATCTTTACTGTGGTGAGTGTGTGTGCAATTTATCCTTGTGCAATTAGTGATCAATAAATGCACAACAAAGTATGAAACAAACATAAAGCTATTTCAATTCTCTGCCACATAACACTGAAATATAATGCGTTATACAGCTCTGGGAAAAAATAAGAAAACACTGCGTTTTCTACATGTATTACAGCCATTCCATTCCAGCCTCTGTTGAATTCCAACACAAACACAAAGGTGAGCTACTTCAGTTCTTGCATCAGGAGTGGAATAAAGTCACCCAAGAACAATGTGAAAGACTTGTGGAGAGCATGCCAAGACGCATGAAAGCTGTGATTAAAAATAAGGGTTATTGCACCAAATATTGATTTCTGAACTCTTCTTAAGTGTAAACATTAGTATTATGTTGTTTTGAAATTAATTTGATCTTGTTTCTTTGCATTGTTTGAGGTCTGAAAATATGGATCTTTTTTGTTATTTTGACCATTTGTCATTTTCTGCAAAGAAATGCTCTAAACGATAATATTTTTATTTGGAATTTGGTAATATTATATACTCAACAAAAATATAAACGCAACACTTTTGTTTTTGCTCTCATTTTTCCTGAGATGGACCCAAAGATCCAAAATTCACTCCAGATACACAACACTACCAGTTCTCTCAAACATTGTTCACAAATCTGTCCAAATGTGTGACAGCGAGCACCTCTGCCCCGCCGAGACAATCCACCCCACCTCACAGGTGCGCCACATCAAGATGCCGATCCGACATCATGACCAGTGCACAGGTGCGCCCCAGACTGCCCACAATAAAAGGCCACCCCGAAATGTGCTTTTTTTTTTTTTTTGCTTTATTGGGGGTCTGGGGACTCAGAACCAGTCAGTATCTGGTGTGACCACCATTTGCCTCATGCAGTGCAACACATCTTCTTCGCATAGAGTTTATCAGATTGTCAATTGTGGCCTGTGGAATGTTGGTCCACTCCTCTTCAATGGCTGTGCGAAGTTGCTGGATATTAGTGGGAGCTGGTACACGCTGTCGTATACGCCGGTCAAGCACACAAACATGCTCAATGGGTGACATGTCCGGTGAGTATGCTGGCCATGCAAGAACTGGGACATTTTCAGCTTCCAAGAATTGTGTACAGATCCTTGCAACATGGGGCCGTGCATTATCTTGCTGAAACATGAGGTGATGTTCATGGATGTGTGGCACAACAATGGGCCTCAGGATCTCATCACGGTATCTCTGTGCATTCAAAATGCCATCAATAAAATGCACCGGTGTTCTTCGTCCATAACAGCCTTTGAAGAGGAGTGGACCAACATTCCACAGGCCACAATTGACAATCTGATAAACTCTATGTGAAGAAGATGTGTTGCACTGCATGAGGCAAATGGTGGTTACACCAGATACTGACTGGTTCTGAGTCCCCAGACCCCCAATAAAGCAAAAAAAATGCACATTTCGGGGTGGCCTTTTATTGTGGGCAGTCTGGGGCGCACCTGTGCACTGGTCATGATGTCGGATCGGCATCTTGATGTGGCGCACCTGTGAGGTGGGGTGGATTGTCTCGGCGGGGCAGAGGTGCTCGCTGTCACACATTTGGACAGATTTGTGAACAATGTTTGAGAGAAATGGTAGTGTTGTGTATCTGGAGTGAATTTTGGATCTTTGGGTCCATCTCAGGAAAAATGGGAGCAAAAACAAAAGTGTTGCGTTTATATTTTTGTTGAGTGTATGAAAACTGCATTCCATCACTAAAAAAGGAGAATTTTCATCTTTATTCTTGTAAAGTAATCGGTATTGGGTGAATTCCTGGATATCGAAAAATACACTTTGAAATTTGAACACGTTAGTCCTGGTTTAGTCCTTCTTTAGTCCTAGTTTAGATGAATTTAATCTTGTTTCTTTGCATTGTTTGAGGTCTGAAAACATGTGTCTTTTTTTTGTTATTTTCTGCAAATAAATGCTTTAAACTATCATATTTTAATTTGGAGGAAATGTTAAATGGTCACATCTTTATATAGCGCTTTTCCACCTTCAAGGCACCCAAAGCGCTTTACAACAAGGAACCAATCACCCATTCACA
This sequence comes from Paratrypauchen microcephalus, assembly GCA_036785185.1. Taxonomy (NCBI): domain Eukaryota; kingdom Metazoa; phylum Chordata; class Actinopteri; order Gobiiformes; family Gobiidae; genus Paratrypauchen; species Paratrypauchen microcephalus. The sequence continues at coordinate 200,527 of JAVJIX010000312.1, read as the reverse complement.
CACCAGTGTACGCAGACACTGGGGGCAAGGTGGGTTAAGTGTCTTGCCCAAGGACACAACTGCAGCATTGATCTGTGGGAGCTGGAATCGTACCAACCACTGATGTTTCTTATGTCAAGAGCGGGATTTGAACCGACAACCTTTGGATCAGTGGACAAACACACTACCAACTGAGCTACTGCCGCCCATGTTGTCAGTAGTTTATAAACTCAAACAAAAATGTTCCTTTTGCCCAAACACATACCTATAAGTAGTAAAATCAGAAAAACTGATCATATTGCAGTGGTCTCTTATTTTTTTCCAGAGCTGTATAGTATGTTTAATCAAAGAAGAAGAAGTGAACTTTATTGATCTCACACTGGAGAAATTCTTCTCTGCATTTTAACCCATCCTATATATATATAATTAGGAGCAGTGGGCGACACATTACTGCGCTCGGGGACCATCTTCATGATCTTCTTGCTTCGGTTTGGTCAGGACCTAAGCTGGGGGTACCTATGGTGCATGTTTTGGGTTGGTGGGGGAAACCGGAGTGCCCGGAGGAAACCCACCCAGACACGGGGAGAACATGCAAACTCCACACAGAAAGGCCCAGGCGACCCAGGGATCGAACCCAGACCATGCATGCAAACTCCACACAGAACACACACAGAAAGGCCTGGGCGACCTGGGGATCGAACCCGGAACCTTCTTGCTGTGAAGCAAGAGCGCTAGCCACTCAGCTACCGTGTATTGAGAATGCAGCACTCTGACATCTGAATACGTTACAAAATAAATTTTAATACAGGTTTTAAGTATTCTGTAACTACAATATTCTCCCTTCACTGGATAAATACTTTGTACTATTATATGTACTATATATTCCCTCTTTTGGTTCAGAGCTGTCTGTTCTAACGTGTCCTTCTCTGGTGTCCAGATACCTGACCCCTCCGGGCACACAGGGGTTCGCTCCACATTACGATGACATTGAGGCCTTCATCATTCAGCTGGAGGGGAAGAAGCACTGGAGGGTGTACAGTCCAAGGTAATTTAAAAATACTTTTTTCAGTTGTCAGCCATTTCATGTTATGTCCTTAGTTCAGCACTGTTGAAAACTGAATTTGAACTATTTATTTCCATTCCATTACAGGTCAGAAGACGAGGTGTTACCAGTGGTTTCAAGTCGTAAGTAGTTCCCAAATGTACAAGATTTAAAATTCATGTAGCTTTCATTGAATGACATGTTATATTGTGTCCCTTAGACTTAGACAAACTTTATTGATCCACAAGGGAATTTGTTTGGGTACAGTAGCTCAAGAATCACAATGTAACAGAGTGTAACAAATAGATGGAATAGCAACCCAAGAGCAATAGACCAGTGTCAAATGAGACATAATTCATTTATACCAGGGGTGCCCAACCAGTCAATCGCAGGCAGAGTGTCAGTTGATCGCGTATGGCTACGTTCAGACTGCAGGGCTTAATGCTCAATTCCGATTTTTTTGTGAAATCCGATTTTTTTGCGAGGTCGTTCACATTTCCAATTAAATGCGACTTGTATGTGATCTCCAGTGTGAACTTTAAACGCCCCAAAAGTGTCTCGCATGCGCCTTGGAGGACACAACGAGGTCACGTGCAGCGAGCGTGCTCAATGTTTACGGAAGTCGCCTAAAGTTGCTGTCGTACCGGAGCCAAAACATGTACAGACGCTCCTCAACCTACGAATGAGTTACGTTCCGAACGGCCGTTCGTTTGTTGAATTTGTTCGTAAGTTGTTATAGGGCATTCTTTAGAAGGGAATGTATGTTTAAGGCTTGTATAAGTAATCTATATGGATTTGTACTGCATTTAAATAACACTAAATAGTAACAAAACAATATGCTTTTTAAAAATATGGAAAACTGATGAGATAAAAAGAAGAGAGAGACACAGAGGCAGACGCAGTAGACACAGCTGAGAGAGAGAGAGAGAGAGCCAGCCAGCCAGCGAGAGAGAGAGAGAGCGTGTGTGTGTGTGAATGTATGTGTGATCGTATCTATCGTCGAATGGTTCATGTTGTATGCGCGTGCCACATTCACCATCTTCTCACCAGCATCAAGTTTCTTTATTATCGCCACCTTCTTTTCAAATGAGATGGCTTGCCGCTTTTTCACATTTCCACTTTCTCTAGAAGCTTTTCGCTTTTCACTTTTCACCAACCATATTGGATTACGGATGCAAGATAAAACGACAAAGTTCGTAACACCGCAAGTACGTCTGAACACTTGGGTAGTTTCAACTGAGTGGGCAGAGGAGAGAGAGTGATGCTTGGGGGATGCTGGGCACAGGATCGCAGCGCCCTGCCTGTGCATCAGCAGCGGAAATACGCACTACTCGGAAGTCGGAATAGGCGCTAAATACAAAAACTCACTTACGTACATGTACAGCACTTTTGCCCAAACATTTAACATTTTAATTTTCGACCCTGTTCGTAACTCCGAATGTTCGTAAGTCGAATGTTCGTATGTAGAGGAGCGTCTGTACAGCTTATTTGTTTTAAGGAGGAGACAGAGAAAGAGAGAAACAATGTTTTTGGCCACGGCGTTTTGTGGGGCAGTGGCAGCAACTTCTGTAGAAATGAACGTGTGGGTGCGGAGTCGCAGACAAGAGTGGTGGGATTGCTATGTGCTTCGCCGCTTCACTGACGCGGAGTTTATATACTATTTTCGCATGACGAGACACCTACTTGTACCAATCTCGCTGGAGGAAACACGCCCAGGTCGGATGAATGCGACCTGACCGTTCAGACTGAGGTCGCATGCCAAAAGATCGGATATGTATTGGTTTTAGGACCACATATCTTGGGCTACATTCACACTCCAGCCTGAAGTGACCCAAATCCGATTTTTCCGCCCCTATGCAATTTTAAAAATAATCTCACTCCAAAAGCCCATATTTGCCATGTCTAACAGGTCATTCTAAAATGATCTAGAATGCAGGATATCACACCCCTTCTCAGACCCCCCCCTCTTGGTAAACCTCGGCACACCATCAACCTCAAAACTAGATCTCGGTTAAAAAAGGTTGCGCACCCCTGATTTACACACTCAGGTTGTATTTAGAGTGATTCGTGTCTGAGAAATCCTGAGGCATCAGTTTTGTTGGGATGACGTTTACGGCGATGTCCCATGAAAGGACAGGGGGATCAGCTCTACAGTTTTCAACTAGAAGTCAGCTGAGTTATTGAATTTTAGATCAATATTGAAATTTTCAAATGTCCAAAATAAATCCAGAGTGTCATAGATTATAACTAAACCGCAGACAAAAGCAAAATGGATCTGTACTGGGGCAAAACAAATTTTACTTTATTCCAGCCCTTGACTGATTTTCCACCTTCTGTTCCTCACGTCCCTGCTCCAGCTAACTTTTCTCAGGAAGAGATCGGAGAGCCCATCCTGGAGGTGGTTCTGGAGGCTGGAGACCTGCTCTACTTCCCCCGAGGCTTCATCCACCAGGGGGACTGTCTGCCTGACGCTCACTCCATCCACATCACCATCTCCTCCTACCAGAAGAACAGCTGGGGAGACCTGCTGCTCAAGGTACGCACGGCAGTTTCAACATACCTCTGCAAAATACGTTTACTTTTTACGCTTAAAATACATTTTTAAACAGGTGCTTCGGTAGTTTTACTTAAAGCCCCAGTGTGTAGGATTCGTGGCGCATAGGTGGATGGTGCTATTGCACTTAGCCACTTTAGCTACGGCAGACCTCGAGGGTCACCCGGGCGCGCGCACGCCGCTACTGTATAAATAAAACGCGGTCCCGGTTATTATTTTTTCTTTTCTCATGAAAACACACATTCCCGATCATGTACCATGACACTCTACACATCAAATGAAACCTTACAGTCTCCTCTTTTTGACTATGCAATTCATTTCCCTGCAAAACAATCACTCCCCGATCACATGGGGCTTTTATACGGAAAAGCACAAAACGAGGTTAGCTTACCTTAGAATGCTTTGCACAGGTCAAACTCTGTATTTCACCATAAACTTGCTCTCAATTTGTCCGTAAGGATCCAGCGAATAAAATCCAGTAAAACAATTTAGTCCAAAACACGTGTTAGATCCATAACGACGTTGATCCGGCAGCATGCTTGTGTTGTTTACCCAAAACCACGAGCCTTGCCGAAGGCGAAGGCGGAGCCCAAATGTCCTTCTGCGGCTCTCGTATTCAAAATGGCTGCCTCTGCATGGGGAAGATCCCCTTTTATGTGACTATATCTAAGTCCAAAAGAATACTTTGATTTCATGATGGAAGTGAAAAGGCTTGGAAAATAATGTATTTTTGAATGGGTATCTTCAATTTCAGTAATTAACGGGTAAAAATCTTACACACTGTCCCTTTAAGCAGATTTTTCATGTGATACTTTTTCTTTTACTTGAGTTTACTTGTGCCCCTGTATGTGTACTTGTACTTAAGTAAGACAAAAGAGTACTTCATCCACCACTGATCGTCGGGTCATGTATTATGTGAAAATCCTGTGTATTTCAGATGGTGCCGGCTGCTTTGGAGTTGGCCATGGACGAGGATGTCGAGTACAGGCAGGGTTTACCGCTCGACTACCTCACCTACATGGGCGTGCAGAATTCAGACAAAGTAAATATTCACGCCTTTACCGTTTTTTTTTCATTCTTTTGGTCATTTTCATCCTCGCCATTGTGCCGCAGTGTTTTCAGATGGATCAAGTATTGCTGGATTTCAGATGAAGTCACATCACAGTAGGCCAATATTATTGAATACAGATGAGGGGACAGCTAAAAGTAATATTATTCAATTGCAGATTTTGCTTTTATTTATTTAAAACAAGGAAAGTGCACAGAAAACATTTAATCTCAGAAAGAATAGATGTTTCATGCCAGATTAAGCGACAAGCTCCTTTCCATCTGCAGTCCTCCAGCAGGTACAAAACACATTAAAGACACTATTTACATTAAACCAACTCAGTTTCATCAGTAACAGTGTCTCCTTAAAATAACCACAACCTAATTTCTTTTCATTTCATTTATTGGTTTATTAGGACAGTGTACAATTACATTAAGCACAATGGCAGAGATGTTTGTACCAGATTGTAGCTCATAGCATCATTAAACCTTTAAAACAATCACAATTTATTCTTTCTAATTTCCATAAATGCAAGATCATCTTCTAAAAATACTCATTCATTATCATCAAAATCCTCTAAAATGAGCATTTACCAAATTCATCAGTATTATTATGCTCTAAAACAATTCATCAACGACATTACCATCAAGACAAATGTCATTAGTCAAACACGACACATGTGCATGCACACAATACATCTGTTGGACAGTCACTCAGGATGTTTAAACCCGCCTGCTGCTCAGAAGACATCGGTTGAGCCCATGAGGGAAAGTGTAGGAGTTGGTGCAAGTTGTTGTAATATACCCTGGTCTTGGGTCTAGTCAATAATCAAAATGATCAGGTTCCATATTTGGGAATTTACCTTTGGAATGGCAAAAGGAGAAATTTAATTTGTCAACTGGACAAAAGTTTATTTGGTTGAATACGTTTCGCAGCCCATCCAAGCTGCTTCTTGGAGACTGCCTTATATCTGCCTTAAAGGGATATGCCACCCCCAGGTCAAATTTGGGCATCTCCCCACAGTCCAGAGACTAAAATAAGTGGTGGAAAGCGTTTTCCTGCTCACCCAGCCATTGTCCGAGTCTGTCGCCACTGACCGCCGCGGTATCTGGTGCTCCTCCGCCTTAGACTGGAGTCTAACGTAGCCAGAGAAAGATTTCGGCCAAAAGGAATTAATTTGCTCGATGCGTTTCCCAATTACTTTGTGTGTAGTGCGCATTCATATCGAGTGCAAATAAATGTGCAAATCAACACGGAGAGCTTGCCTTGGTCATTTTGGGTGGGAACTATTTTCCAGTGCGTAAGAATACAGCCGTATCACGCACCACGTTGTGCAACAGGGGAACTCCCTTCCCGGTGCGTAACTGGGATTCCCCTGGTAGCGTGCTGCGTGATACGGCTGTATTCTTACGCACTGGAAAATAGTTCCCACCCAAAATGACCAAGTCAAGCTCTCCGTGTTGATTTGCACATTTATTTGCACTCGATATGAATGCGCACTACACACAAAGTAATTGGGAAACGCATCGAGCAAATTAATTCCTTTTGGCCGAAATCTTTCTCTGGCTACGTTAGACTCCAGTCTAAGGCGGAGGAGCACCAGATACCGCGGCGGTCAGTGGCGACAGACTCGGACAATGGCTGGGTGAGCAGGAAAACGCTTTCCACCACTTATTTTAGTCTCTGGACTGTGGGGAGATGCCCAAATTTGACCTGGGGGTGGCATATCCCTTTAAGAGAGGAGCTAACTGCACTGAAACTGAGACTACTACACCTACTTGTTTACAGTTTCTGTTAGTTAGGTGGGCCTATTAGATCTGCAGTGGGAGTGGAGTGTGGGTCTTGTTAGCAGAACTATTCAGGACCATAATGGGTATTTTCACACCTCTGGACCTAACCTGCTGCCCTATTGTTTTGTTTGTTTTGATTTAGGTTTGAGGATAGAGTTATAGATGGAGACAAATGATGTCCGAGACCCCCATTTCTGTTCAAGGAAGGATTCTGTTTCTTGACAAAAATAGCCTCTTTAACTCTCCTCTCAAACCAGTTCTTTTCTCTGGCCAAGATCTGGACCTCACTGTCCTCAAAGGAGTGGCTTGAGGCTTTGACAGATACATCTCCAGCTTGAGGCTGGAGATGTATGGCAGATTGAGGTCCACTCTGGCTCTCTCGTCTGGCTCTTACCTTTGGAATATTTCATGGCAAAATACAAAGGAATCAAATGGGAAAACTGGCTCTTGCCCCTCACTGGGAGTAGGACATGATCACATTCTAGAATTTGAAAACTAATTGGGTTTTTTTTCCGGTATTTTCTTTAAAAATATCCAAACAGTATACTTTTTTCCCCCCAAAATCTTGCCCCTCATATTTAATCATTTTGGCCCTCTGTTTTGACATGAAATTGTAGATCGCTAAAATGACCTACTGACCAGTTAACCGTGGTTTTTCTGTCCAGGACGACCCGCGCAGGGGGAAATTCCTCTCCCGTGTTGAAGAGTTAATGCACAAGTTGGCCCAGTACGCTCCTGTAGACGGTGCTGTGGATCTGAAGGCCAGAGACTTCATGCACGACTGCTTGCCTCCCATGCTCACACCAGGTACAACAGAAACGACTGGATTCATCAAAATAAAATAATGCAACGTTTAAAATGTATCAGTGATCAGTGGTCCTCAAACTTTCCACAACAAAATTCCAGCTAAGAAAATATTCCTCCAAGTTCCACTCGGTCTAAACCGGGTCTTAAACAGGACTATTCCAGGTCTAAAATGGGACTACACACTTGCTTAAAGGTCCCATGGCATGAAATTTTCACTTTCTGAGGTTTTTGAACGTTAATGTGAGCTCCCCTACCCTGTTTAGGCCCCCCCCATGGTTAAAAGTTGCGAAATGTCTAAACTGAGCATTTGCAATCCTTTTCTGCGTTACAAAAAATCGGAGCTCAAATGGGCGAGTTTGAACAAGGCACCTTATTGACGTCAGATCGAAAAAAGAAATGCAAATGCAGTTCCACCCCCGTCTGTCTGTACTCAGCGTCTCTGTAAATCACGCCCAGAGAGTTTGGACTGCGAATGCGCTAGGCAATGCGAAATGCGTTTTTTTATTTGCCTCGAGGCACGTCCGAGTGTTTCTAGGCTCGGAAGTCCTTTATCTGAGCCTCTGGACCTTTGAACAGCAGTGGTTTAATTTTATTTTCTGTGGAAAGGTGTTTATTTTTCAATGGAACGCTTCAAATCTCTCACCCGTGCAAAAACAAGGAAATGGATCAGCTGTGAGCTCTGAGCGGAGAGTTTGGCCACGCCCCCACCCTCTACTATTGGCCAGCTCTTTTCTCCTCATTTGCATTCAAGCAACAACTCCCATTATGACCTGTTCTGAGGGAGAAAAAATACTCTTTCTCATCTTATCTCTGTTTCTCATGCACTGAGTGTTGATTTTGAAGAAGGATTCATTTACAGTATTAGGGAACCATTAAGGAGCCATATAAAAGCATCAAGAAGTACCATGTCATGGGATCTTTAATAAGGACTTACCCAAAGGAGAGCAGAAATGTACATAAAAAAGACTCTAAATTCAGCAAATTCTCTTATTACCATAAATGCACTATCACGTAGGGCTGGAAATTGTTGTCTATATACAGACTAAACAATACCACAAAATACAAAAGTACAGTTTATTTTCTTAAAGATTGAAATGAAAAATATTTTGTGACAAAATATTCAAAAGGTCTTTTGATGCATTTGATAATTTAATCCTAATTTTATCTTTGCTTTAAGCTCGGGGTTTCAAGTTTGACTACTAATATAAATTGACTTACTGAAACTGAATAAATAAAAAAAAATCAAATTCAATGCAACTTTTTTTGATAAAATTCGTTATTAAAAAAATCCAAATTCAGCAAATTTTCTTAGTGCCACGCAATATCATGTAAGACTGAAATTTTTTGTCAATTTCTACATGAGACTAAACAAAAACGTAAAATAAAAAACAACAGTTTATTTTCATATAGATTTAAATTATATCTATTTTGGGGCTTTGTGTTTTTTTTGGCCTTTTGATGCATATGAAAGCATAATTTATAATTTGATCATTTAATTTAGTTTTGCTTTACGTCTGGGTTAGTCTTCAAGTCTTGTTTCTCACTTGTTTGACTACATATATAAATTTCAGAGGTGGGACAAAGTCATTGCTGGGCAAGTCCCAAGTAAGTCTAAGTCTTTTGCACTCAAGTCTGAGTGAAGTCCCGAGTCAAGAGTATCCAAGTGCCGAGTCAAGTCCGAAGTCAAAGCTCACAAGTCTCAAGTCGAGTCCAAAGTCCTAGCATTTTAGTTTCGAGTCATTTCGAGTCCCCTTTACCTTCGGCATCATTTTGCACACTGGCGCATGGATGCTTGTTTCCGCATCATTTGTTGTGCAATTTGCCTTGGATGCGGTCGAATGAAAGCAACGTAGATCTACTGTGATTGGATGCTGGATGTTCTTTGCATACATTTTCACAAGTACGAGTGCGGTCCTTATCAACATACTTTTAGAGTTTTTTTTTTTTTCATTGGACGTAGCAAGTCATCACAAGTCAAAAGGCCTAAGTCCAAGTGAAGTCACGAGTTATTGATATTGAAGTCCAAGTCGAGTTGCAAGTGTTTGTACATTTTGTCGAGTCGAGTCTAAAGTTATCAAATTCGTGACTCGAGTTCGAAGTCACATAACTCGAGTCCACACCTCTGATTGATATAGACCCACAACTGAAAAAAATAAATAAGACAAATAAAATTCAAGTAAATATCTCCTTTTTTCAGATAAAATGTTATGAATAAATCATTGATACATTTTTAATTGTAATCAGTCAGATTTACTTAATGTTTTATGCATTTGTTGAATACATTTGGAAAACATAAAAAATAACGAATATATTGACCACATACTTTCTTCACTATTGTGTCTTTTATTTCACAGATGAACAGGTCAGCACCGTCCAAGGAGCGCCGGCAAGGTGGCACCGCGGGCAGGCCAAGGACGTGGGCTCACCAATCACCACACAGACCAAAATCCGGCTGGTCCGTGCCGGCTGTGCCAGGTGCAAACCATAGACCAGGGGTGCTCAACCTTTTCTGCATTCTAGTCCATTTTAGAATGACCTGTTAGACATGGCAAATATGGGCTTTTGGAGTGAGATTATGTTTAAAGTCGCATAGGGGCGAAAAAATTGGATTGGGGTCACTTCAGGCTGCAGTGTGAATGTTGCCCAAGATATGTGGTCCTAAAACCGATACATACCTGATCTTTTGGCATGCGACTTCAGTCTGTCGCGTTCATCCGACCTGGGCGCGTTTCCTCCAGTGAGAGTGGCACAAGTAGGCACTCACAAATGTACACAAACGTTCTTCTCATCATGCGAAAATAGTGTATGAACTCCGTGTCAGTGAAGCGGCGAAGCACGTAGCAATCCCACCACTCTTGGCTGCGACTCCGCACCAACAAGTTCATTTCTGCAGACGTTGCTGCCACTGCCCTACAAAACGCCGTCGCCGTCTCCTCCTTAAAACAAATAAGCTGTACATGTTCTGGCTCCGCTACGACAGCAACTTTAGGCTACTTCCGTAAACATTGAGCATACTCGCTGCGAATGACGTTGTGTGCTCCAAGGCGCATGCGGAACACTCTTGGGGCGTTTAAAGTTCACACTGGAGATCACATACAAGTTGCATTTAATTGGAAATGTGAATGACCTCGCAAAAAAATCTGAATTGAGCATTAAGCCCTGCAGTCTGAACGTATCCATACGCGATCGACTGACACTCTGCCTGCGATCGACTCGTAGACCGCGATCGACTGGTTGGGCACCACTGCCATAGACTGTATATATGAATGGACATGGCTAACCCGCTAGCCGCCGTGTTCCACATAGGAAGTGCGCCAGGGAGCGCTTCAGTGGGAGCTGCTGTGAACCTCGTCGTTTTGGTCTTAAAAATGTTTGTGTTAACCCCTCTACATGATCCTGGCATTTTTCATTTTGCTATTTTGTCCCTAAATCAAGTTATGAACATAAATAACGGACCGATCAGATGCCTTCATTCCCCGAGGTCGCTCCCAATAGCGTTTAGCAACAGGTTTGATTGACAGCTAATGCATTTCGTTGCTAAGTAAGCCAGCTTTCAGGTGAGAAGGACGGGCACATTTAACAACCTCGATCATGATTGGCTCTTGTGGTTGCTATGATACTCGCGGTCGGATTTTCCAAATATGGATCCCGTAACTCTGTGGGCAACCAATTTATATTTACATTTCTCCCTACGTTCACCATAACACCAGGCATAATGTACCGTAGACTGTTTATATAAATGGACATGGCTAAGCTGCTAGCCGACGCATTCCAAGTAGGAAGTGAGCATGGGAGAGCTTCCGGCTTCACAGACTGTGGCTCCAATTGACTTTAAATTGAAAAATTGTCCCTCTCTCTGTAACTGCTGCTGTGAGCCTCGTCATTTTGGTCTTAAAAATGTTTGTGTTAACCCCTCTACATGATCCTGGCATTTTTCATTTTGCTATTTTGTCCCTAAATCAAGTTATGAACATAAATAACGGACCGATCAGATGCCTTCATTCCCCGAGGTCGCTCCCAATAGCGTTTAGCAACAGGTTTGATTGACAGCTAATGCATTTCGTTGCTAAGTAAGCCAGCTTTCAGGTGAGAAGGACGGGCACATTTAACAACCTCGATCATGATTGGCTCTTGTGGTTGCTATGATACTCGCGGTCGGATTTTCCAAATATGGATCCCGTAACTGTGTGGGCAACCAATTTATATTTACATTTCTCCCTACGTTCACCATAACACCAGGCATAATGTACCGTAGACTGTTTATATAAATGGACATGGCTAAGCTGCTAGCCGACGCATTCCAAGTAGGAAGTGAGCATGGGAGAGCTTCCGGCTTCACAGACTGTGGCTCCAATTGACTTTAAATTGAAAAATTGTCCCTCTCTCTGTAACTGCTGCTGTGAGCCTCGTCATTTTGGTCTTAAAATGTTTGTATTAACCCTATTAACATGATCCTGGTGTTTTTATTTCACCATTTTGTCCGTAAACGCTTTCCTGTTCCTAATACGGAGCTCCAAATTCGTTCCTGTAACTGCTAGCCTTTGTGAGCTTCATTTGACTGGAGACGAACGCCACTTCTTTACACATTCTATGGTCCAAAACAACTGCCATTTTATATTTAGATTTGTCCTCGCGTCCAGCTCGTAACACCAGGCTTAACAGACGCCCACAAGCCGTTAGCCCGCTAGCGCTACAACCTTTAGCCTAAAACATTAGCCAAGGTCAAACAATACCCCGTTTATACCGTTACCATTATCATAAGCTGTTTCTCATAACATTTTACTACAGTTTTTATCTCTCCGTACCCTTGATGTGTATTTTTCCAATCGTTTAGCTAGCCTTTTCATGCTTGTATTATTAGCCTGTCCTTGCGCTCTCTGTGCTAGCGACTCTACATTAGAATTCGCTCCATCTGTGCCTCACTTGGAGATAATTAAGAGCATGTTGTGCATATAAATGAGACGAACCAAAAGCTATTCGGAAATCCAGTGTAATATGACTGTTCGAAATGCTAATAAGAGACAGATCCCTAAAACTTGTAGCTTGCTAATGGATTGTTGCGGCTAATCTGAAAAAACTGTAGTTATTTAATCAATATATTGTAATGTCCTTTGCTTAGAACAAAAAATATGGTTTAATCTATGTCTAAAAGCACCTAAAAAACAAACAGTTCTGAAATGTATGCGATTCTTGTATTAGTTTATTAGTTTAGATTTCAGTCTTTTCTCAAATGTGCGCTTAATTAAAGGAACTGTATGTAGTCTAGATTTTTACTTTAAAAAAAGTACTACAATCACAAGTGAACCTGAGTTTCAGTGTCTTAACGTGCAGGTAGAGGACATGTACACCAAATCATAACAGTAAATGCTTGTCCATCATGTCCAACGTTTATGTAATGAAGAATAAATCAGCATTCATGTTGTTTGTCATCAGTAAAAGCTACAGTATAATTGAGTTTTCAAGGGATAGTTTGGGTTTTTTGATGTGAATCTGTATGGCATCCCCTTCAACAGTGTCGTGCATTAACACTGACTTACCCCTGACAGTGTCCTCTGAGCCGAGTTCTGCCCCGGTTCTGGAGCTGACGAAAGTAGGTCCGGCAAGTTAGCGGGGACAGTTAATAAATCTTGTTTTTCTTCTCAAAACAATATTTGTCCAAAAAGTGATATATTTGCGTCACAAAACAGTTGCCGACGAAAAAGTCAGAAGTCATAATCGCTTGGTGCTATTTTCTCTCAATTTGTATCACTGCGCGCCTATTATTATTACCCTGTTCACTAGTAAACATCGCCACTTACAAGTGAACCGGCTAATAATAATAATAATAATAGGCGCGCAGTGATAGGAATAGACAGAAAATAGCATCAAGCGATTATGACTTCTGACTTTTTCGTGGGCAACTGTTTTATGACGAAAATATATCACTTTTTGGACAAGTATTGTTTTGAGAAGAAAAACAAGCTTCATTAATTGTCCCCGCTAACTTGCCGGACCTACTCGTCAGCTCCAGAACCGGGGCAGAACTCGGCTCAGAGGACACTGTCAGGGGTAAGTCAGTGTTAATGCACGACACTGTTGAAGGGGACGCCATACAGATTCACATTAAAAAAAACGAACTATCCCTTAACATGTTTACTTTTTGGTCAGGGGTCCGTCACTTGCTTGTGTTTATGGATCAGCCATTTCTCTGCCTGACAATAGGCTCTATTCACGCTTATTGGAAGACGTTTGGAAACTTGCGGATGATGATTTCTGGTGTAGTTACCGACTCTGGGCATGTGATAAAACTGTGGATTCAGCAGCAGTGTCTTCACAACGTGCCAAAGCTTTCCATGAAGGACGGGACTCAAATCATGTCTTTGGTGTCATTTACAGGCAACTGGTTGGAACTGTTAATCTGCCGAACATGACGGAACGCTACAATTACTACTAATCCTTTTTTTTTGGTTTGTTTATTTAATTACATTGGGCAAATTATAATACACAAATGAATAGGCAATGTAGAAAAGGAAAAAAGAAAGAATGCAAGAACATATTCTAGATGAAGAAAACCGGGCAATTTTTTTCAGTTTTTCCAGTTACAATCAGAGTCCAAAGGAAGTCGTCATCCACGTTTCCAAACGTCTTCCAATTTTGTGACGTAAGCGTTAGGGATGCAAATTATCGATTAATTCATTCATAATTCATCGACTTTATCGATCGACTTACGATTAATTGATAAGCGGCGTTTTTCACCTGAATTTGAGTGTTTCAATAGAGTCTTTAAGAATATAAGCTATAGTAACATAACACTGAGTCATAAATATATCATAGTATTATTATATTGTATATTCATCAATTAATTATTCCTTAGTAAAAAGCAGACAAATGTATTGATGCTGAATAACAAAATACAGTAATCCCTCGCTCTATCGCGGTTCGTGGATTTATTTATTTATTTTTTTGTATAATGTAACATTTTTTTAATAGTGTAACATTGTGTTCTGCGTCCTGATTGGCTAAGAGACTAGACCAGGACTAAACGTGGACTAAACCAGGTCTAGACCAGAACTAAACCAGGTCTAAACCTGGACTGGGCCTGGACTAAACCAGGACTGGACCAGGTCCGCTGCTGGTTTCGTGCGGCTGGTTTGTAGCTAGGGCTGAGACTACGCATTCCGGGAGCCGCAGTTCGATCTCGTAGTGATCGCAGTGCCGTTAGCGCCTGCGTCCGGCTGTGAGTCGAGCTTGGCGCAGCGCGGTGCGCGGTTGCCTTGTTTCGTGACCACGCGGGTGCGTGTGTCCGCGATTAGCGATTAACGATTAATTGCAATTAATGCATTTTGTTCAACCAACGTCTTGATCGACAATTAATCGTAAGTCGATTAATTGTTGACATCCCTAGTAAGCGTGAATAAAGCCCATGAACAGCTCTTCCTTACATCTGTTCAATTACAGGTGGTTTCATAGCTCAAAAAAAACAAAAAAAAAACATGCATTTTGACTGTGAGCGGGGCGGTCTCTCCACAGATCTGACCTGTAACTTGGCCAGGTTCAGTCTCTATGAAGATAAAATTTTAACGCCATACTGTGAAACATTCCATATAAAGCAAAAACATCTCCAGAGAAAAGAATTTGATGGATCCTCCACCAGAAGAGTTAGACAATATACTTTTTAATATCAAAATTTTGCCTTTTTTTAATTAATTTGCCTTTTTTTTTTTTGTCATTAATTATTTTATAATTTATTATTGTATTTTATTTATTTATTTATTTTTAAAGGTGCACTGTCCCTGCCTGCCTGGAATGTTCCACAATATGGCATTAAAACTTGTCAATCTTGCATTTAGTCTATCACAACCTAAGGAAATTCTCTGAAAAACTGCATTTTTACTGTTGGTGTTTTGTCTTTATGGAGATGGATCTGTTTAATGCCAAATGTTTCCTGTGAATAACGTTTTGTTTTTATAAATTTTCATTTAAATTGTCTCAGGTTATGCAGCGATGGGGATGTCGTGAGTCTTTACTACACCACACACAACTCCAGAGTTTACCACAAGGAGGAAATCAAAAGTTTGGAAGTACAAGTCGAGGTTCGTAACATTATTCATTCCTGCAATATGAACGACTAAAACGGAAATGAACTTTTTCTTTTTTTAAATCCCAGAATACAGATGCTATAGAATTTCTCATCCATTCATATCCTAAATTTGTTACTGTTGGAAGTGTCCCGTGTGACTCTGCAGACAAAGTACAGTTCAAATAATTATTTCTATTTTAACATTTTTTTCATCCTATTTTGAATTTAATGTATTTTTATCTCCATAGTTGGCGTTGGTTGAATCACTTTTCGAGAAAGGGATCATCCAGACTGAACAACCTCTGTAAACATCTTTCTAGAGAATTAAAAAACTTTTCTTTCACTCAGATGCCTAACTTTCTTTTTTTTTTTTTTTTAACCTTGCATTGTTTCATTCATATTTAAGTTATAATTGTATAGATGCAATTGTGTTGCATCTGTTATTTTTTGTTTTAACGAATGAAATAAATGAAATGAAATGAATGAATGAATATGCTAAATTATCAGAGTTTCAAAGTACTGTAAGTAGTCAAGAAGTGTCAAGATTATATGGAAATTTGGGCATTTGTAAACATAATAAAATAAAAAAAAACATTTTACTTCAGTGGGAAGATTAACAGTATTCTTCACAATACATATATTAAATGTCCTGTATTGCACAAAATGGACTTTTGTCTCATCAAAAACATATCAGGAGTCGTGTTTTGTTTCATTCAGCCTTTATAATTAGTCTGTCTACATCTCCAAAGCTTAAGAAGCTGTAGTTTTCAAGCTACCGGTACCTTTTACCTTTAGTTAAACAGAGATTGGCAATTCCAGGGTTGAAATCATCTAAATTATTCTAGTGAAGGTGTGTGGAGTTCAAAAAAACACTGGTGCACTTGCTGTTTCACAACATGACATCACAAGGTGGGTCAGTGTGTTCAATTTGAGAGAACAGTCTAAATATGCAGGATTTGTGTTTTAAATAAAGCAAACGGAACAAAACAACTCTTTTTGCACATTTTTGATAAGGAAATGTTATAAAATGGATCTGAAAACGGTGTAATATGGACCCTTTTAGTCTTTAAAGGTGCATTCACATTTACACGATCACCTCAGCAGACTTGGGACTAAACCCAGACTAGACCAGGACTAAAAAGACCAAAATCTATATTAGGACTCAAACCAGGACAAGTGTGAACACATCCTAAAAGCACCCAGTAAAGTAACTGAGAAAATGCAACACATAACCAATATTTGCAACATGTTTTTAAATAAATATGTTCAGACAAGTTATGGCTTTTATTGTGAAAGATCATGTTTTTATTAGTAGATACAATTAAACATATTTGTCCATTTTTACAACACATAAATATTCAGATTTCTAGTCCGGGGCTGAGTGGGCTACTTCCATGTCACCTCCTCTCCAGGCTTCAGTTCCCTGCACAGGAAAAAAAGATCCACATTTTATCAAGATTGTTTAGTTCTACTCTGCTCGTACTTATAAAAAGTACGAGCACTTCGTCCACTTATAAAAAGTGGACGAAGTGAGCGCGACGTCACCCATAGCGTTTAGCTCCAGTCAAATGAAGCTCACTGAGGCAATAGTTAAGAGCCATATTAGGAATTTATTTACGGACAAAAATAGTGAAATAAAAACTAGTGCTGTCAGGCTATTTTAAAAAATTAATCTAATTACAGGATTTGTAATTAATCTAATTAATCGCATTTTAAGAGTGTGAGAGAGCTAACTAACCTACTTTGCAATTGAGTTTGTTAGTTTTCATGTGGTCGCTTTGCTCATTAGTTTCCCCAAATTCTGCGAGCGTGGTTTGGTGGTTTGTTGAAGTGCGCTCACACTCGCTCTACCACCGGTAACGATGGAACTTGTCCGGACGTGTTTATCGTTCAAATGATCCGTCAGGCTGGAGCAGCTTCGGTGATCGGAAAATTCTTTTTGACAAAAGCTACAAATCAGCGCGTTCTTGACTGTCCTGTCTTCGTTCTTTTTATAAATAAAGTTGCCGTTCAAAGGCCCAAGCAGCGATTTGCTCGCCGCACGCCAAATTTAAAATATGCACATTGAATTGCCGCTCATAATTATGCGTTCATTTTTATAACGCGTTAATTTGCAGTGTAATTAATTAATGCGTTAAATTGACAGCCCTAATAAAAAACACCATGTAGAGCAGGTTAATACGAACATTTTAAGACCAGAATGGGGAGGCAGTTGCAGAGAGAGGGGTAACTTTTTTTAAGTCGATGGAGCCGGAAGTGTGCCTATACTCACTTCCTGTTGAGAACGCGGCAGCTCGTGGGTTAGCTACGTCTATTTGTCTAGGAACTAAATGTAGCCTGTGCTCTTACTGTTAAAAAAAAAAAAAGTTTCCACAAGCTAAACTGAACACGAGTTGCCTAATAACCTCACATACACAAAGTAAAAGGAGAAATTCAGTTTGTCAACTGGACAAAGTTTACTTGGTCAAAAACGTTTCGCAGGTCATCCGAGTTGCTTCGTCAGTTCTGGTTAGCATGCTGATGGACACTGCTTATATCTAGCTGCAGGGATGAGGGATTGGATGAGCTGCGAAACGTCTTCGACCAAATAAATTTTGTCCAGTTGACAAATTGAATTTCTCCTTTTACCATGGATTCTACCTGGACGACTGAGGGGTTTTTCACACCTCACATACACAAGTTTGTTTGTTTTTTCTCAGTATATGGACAGGTCAGGCCTTATGTGAAGCTCAGAACCTCCAGAATTCCCTCCCTGATCTGCAAAGGCTGCACTAGCACTGATTCATGACTGTCTGCGGGTGCTGGGGTATAGGTAGTGACCGTTCAGATCAGAGAGAGGCATTTTAAGTTTAAACCAACTGGATTTCAGCATTGGAACTGGTAACAGAACCCAACCTTTCTTACGTTTTTGTAAATAAAAACACACGGGGATAACTATTCTCATCCATAAACTTATCTATGTTTATCTTGTATATGGGGACACAGGTAGGCCAACTTTAATTAAATTTAAATTCAAAATGTTACATACAGTTCCTTTAAGAGTCAGTATGAATGCCATGTCTTGCTCAAGGACACAATCAAAATATTAAATAACTAATTGAGCTACTGCAATCCTATTATTTAGATTTTTTTAAAACGAATAACAAACTGCTCATTATTCTCATCTAAATTTCAGATCACCACAGTAGATTCCACCGCAAACCCCTTTTCCCCCCTCACCTCCCAAAGAGCAGACTTTTGTTCCTGAAGGCCGTGAGCTTCTCGTCTTGTTTTCTGTCCAGGTACATGCCGATCACAAAGCCTAGGGGCACCAGGACATGCACCCAGTGATTCCTAGCGAGTGCTGCAAGGTTCACCATCTTTCCTGGAAAATATCATTAAAAAATACTTATTATACATATAGATAAATAGATAATGCTCCCTAAAACTGTATATAGCTGTGATTTGACATTTTATTTGATATTTTATTACTTATTTTTCTATTTTATTCTGATTTTATTATTTTTTTTATTTGTATAATTATGTCTCATAGGACACCAGTCTCTTGCTATCTATTTTGCTATTCAACTTTTTTACCCTATCTGTTATATATTATATTTGATGAGTGAGCTACCCTTCCCTTGTGGATCAATAAAGTTTGTCTACGCTATTTTATCTGTAATGTCGTTTCCTCATCACAAACATACCCAGAGTTGTTTTGTTTCATTCATGCATTTTAACAGAGCTGAGTTCTTCTCTCAAACAAAACAAAAACTTTTTGACCTTGTGATGTAATACACGAAGTGCTCCACTGTGTTTTTACACTCCATATGCCTCCATTAGAATCATTTACATAATTTCAGCCCTGTTTCTAATGAACAAAAGATAAAGAATAGCTGTTATCTTGAAAAATACTGCTTCGTGACGTCACAAAGTGGAACAGACAAATAATGCAGGATTACATAGGAGTACATATACATTTATTTTTATAAAATTATGACTAATTTGACACCAGTCTCTTGTGATCTTTTTTGCTATACCATCTATTTTTGTTACTCTTTGTTATTATACTGCTATACTGTATCCAAATAATTTCCCTTGTGGATCAATAAAGTTTGTCTAAGGATTACTTAATAACTTTAGATCAAAACATAACATGGTTTGGACAATATTGCATCCTGCCCAGAGGTGGGCTGAGTAGCCAAAAACTGTAATCAAGGAAGATTAAAGTTCAAAAATCAAAAATAACTCAATTAAGAATCAATTAGAAGTAAAAAGTAGTTGTCCAAGAAATTATTCTCTAAGGAAGGAGGAGGAGGAGGGGAACCAAAATCTTCAATAACAATATTAATCAAGTAGAAGTAAGAGAATGCTGCAAGAAAAGAACATTTTTAAAGAAGTGACTCAAGAAAATATGACTGAGTAAATATAGCCATGTCTGATCCTAGCAGCTATTACAACCAAAAAACAAAATTAAAATAAATGCAACAATTGTGGGTAATTCTATATCATGCTTTAGCTCAATTCGTTACAAATACGTAGTTAGTTTCACATATCATTTTTCGACTCTTTCTACAGTGTAATACAAACTACATTTACTTGTGACGCTAATCAGGCTAGCTTGTCAGTTAGCATTTGTCACATCTTTTTAGTTAAACAGATTGCGATTTTCTCTGGCTCATAAATTAATGATTACGAGCGGTTAAGAGTAACAAATGGCTATCTCTGAATTGATTAAAAATAAAAACATACCTTATTTTTTATCCAATATTTACGCAAAAGACGTGGCCTCCAGCTCCTCGTTCAGCAGGCAGAGGACACTGGACTCTACCAACACTTTGCGGGGTATTAGGGTCATACTACTTTTAAAATACCCTCTAATTCCGCAGATATGATTAAATATTACTATTCAGAATTAATTTACAGAGTGTTTATTACGTCTCATATGAACAGTTTTGACGAATTATTATGAGTTGGTTTATTACAAATGTATTTTGTTTTAACTCACCCCGGTATCGTTGGTACGTCCCGCTGCCCTCTCACACTTGCAGCGGTAATCGTGTTGGCTAGTCAAATGTGCCTAGAATACCGCTAAAAATGCTTAAATTACATTTATTTCTTTTATTTACTTAATTCTAACCATTATCACCAAGTGGCACTTTTAATTTGACGTATACTGAATGGTATGTGACGCACTCATTTGAGCTTGATGAAGTTTAAACAAAGAAATGCTACTTATTGGCTAACACGCTAATCTTATTTTGCAAGGGAATTGCTGAATGTTTTCCAGTACAATTCTATGTTTACTTTTTAGATTAATTTGTTCTGTTATTTAAAATTAGATGCACACGTTGGTTTTCAGCAATACCTGATCAGTGTGGAGTTATGATTTGCACTTCATGAATGAATGGACTGAATGGTAAAACATTTTTTGCCATAATAGAGTGTAGGATTTGTATTGTTTTTGTAATAATCTTTTTTTTTTTTTTTGCTTCAACGAAAATCTCCACCAAAATAGGTTACATATTACACTTTTAAATAAAAACTAAAATAATCCTATTTTATTTGTGAATTAAAAAAAAGATGAGACAAGAGTCAATCACGAAGAAGGTAGAGTTATTGATTTATGAATCCAAACTGATACGTATTCATGTAGGTAGATCTCCTTGCATTTGTGTTTGCGTTTCTAACACTTCTGTCCTTGTTGTGTTTTGCAGCGTGAAAACAGAGAACCATGACGTCTATTATAAAGCTGACGGCGGTCTCGGGGGTCCAGGAGGAGTCCGCCCTCTGCTATCTCCTGCAGGTGGACGAGTTCCGCTTCCTCCTGGACTGTGGCTGGGATGAGAACTTCTCCATGGACATTATTGATGCCATGAAACGGTACATGGACTGGTTTTACTCTGCGCTTAACCCACTTACTTACCATTTACACTAATTCTGATGTTGTTTTGTGCGCAGATATGTTCACCAGGTGGACGCAGTGCTCCTCTCACACCCAGACCCCATACACTTAGGTGCCCTGCCCTATGCTGTGGGCAAACTGGGCTTAAACTGCACAATCTACGCCACCATTCCTGTTTACAAGATGGGACAGATGTTCATGTATGATTTATATCAGGTAAGCTCACCCTTCATGGTATGTGCTGTAAACACATACACGTGAAAGGAAAGACTTGCAAACTACAGACTCTAGGAGTAATAGTAAAGTCATGTTTTAAAATTCTTGTTATTCTTATCCATCTCACCTATATTATTTAGTCAAGATAAGACTTTTCTCACACAGGAGAAATTCACTTGCCACATTCCAGGCTCCAGAATCAGAATCAGAAAGGTTTTATTGCCATATGTTTGAACATGTTCACAACATTAGGAAATTGCTTCGGTACTTGGAGCGGAATAAAATAGAATAAAATAAAATAGCAGAAAACTTAAATTAACAAATTTACAAGAATACCAGGCAGTTTAGTGCAAAAGAAAATTAGAACCCAAAAAAGTGCATACAGACAAGATATGTAATAATAATAAAATAAGTAAATAAGAAAATGTAGAAATATTGCACATTTGGACTATATAGTGGAGTTATGATAGCGGTGGGGATGAAGGATCTACAGTATTAGTGCTTGCATGAAGGTATTTTTAAATACTTAAGTGCCGATTACATTGCATTTCAATCAAATTAATCTGTTTTAGAGTTAGATTTAGAAAACTTTATTGATCCACAAGGGAAATTATTTGGATACAGTAGCTCAAGAACCATAATGTTATTGTAATATAATAACAAACAGTAAAAAAAATTAAATGCTATAGCAAAAAAAGACAGCAAGAAACCGGTGTCAAATAAGACATAATTATATTAGATTTAGACTTAGACAGACTTTATTGATCCGCAAGGGAAATTGTTTGGGTACAGTAGCTCAGGAATCACAATATAAAATATAACAGAAGGTAACAAAAAATAGATGGAATAGCAAAAAAAGATGGCAATAGACCGGTGTCGAATGAGACATAATTATAAAAATTAAAAATAATAAATGTGTATGTACAAATCGGAAATAATAGAATAATAAGTAATAAAATGTCAAATAAAATATTAAATCACAGCTATATACAGTATAAATCAATGTTATATCTGTAACATCAATGAATCTTCTTTATAGACCTCAAGATAGTTTCATCAAACTTCATAGAATTGTCAATTATCCATCTATCCATTTTCTACTGCTTATCCAGGACTGGGTCAGGGGGGCAACAGTCTAAGCAGGGCCTCCAGACTTCCTTCACTCCTTCCTTCCTTCACAAATCTAGGAATTGTTAGTTAGCGTAATGTTAAATCAATGGAGATGTTAAGACACTAACGTTGATTCAGAAGTATTTTGACACTACAGTGTGATTCACTCAGGAGTTACCGTACTTTTCGGACTATAAGACGCTACTTTTTTCTCACACTTCGGACCCTGCGGCTTATAGTCAGGTGCAGCTTATGTATGGGTTAATTCTTTATCAAGACAGCAGACATCAGACGGTAAATAAGTGAGGAGAGTTCATGAATGAATGAAGCCTCTTTTTAGCCACTTAAAATCTCCTACAGGTATCAACAGTTCCGTGAGATTGAGTTCAGGGGGTTTACCCTTAAAGTTAAACTTGAAACTTTATTTTAAGGCTTCCAGAGGCTACAGGCTGGCCATTTTACAGTTGTTTTAATGCCGTGTTACTGCCGTAGGCGCTGTTAAAAAAAAAGCATGTATGGGTATTTACATTAATTAAAATTAAAAAAAAAATTCCTTTTGTGTACCATCTTTCTAAATATCTTAAGTTACAATGTGGACACCTGCGGCTTATAGTCAGGTGCGGCTTATATATGTACAAATCTTATTTTAAAAAAATTTGGTTGGTGTGGCTTATAGTCAGGTGCGCTCTATAGTACATAAAGTACGGTAATTGGATTATTCCACTGTTCTTTTGTTCATATTTTTATATTTGGCTACTGCATCTCACATTTGGCATATGCTGTCAACGGCACATTTTTCTGACATTCAATCCTGAGCTCTATTTTGTCAAAACCATATTCACGTTTCTTATATTTATTTGCTCCTCTTAGTCTCGAAACAACTGTGAGGACTTTACATTATTCACCCTGGATGACGTGGACAGTGCCTTTGATAAAATCCAGCAGTTGAAATACTCTCAGATCGTCAACCTAAAAGGTGAGCTACAACAAAACATGATGGTTTATTTAAAATGTCTGCCATAAAAGCATGACCACCTTTCCTTTTGTCTCACCAGGGAAGGGACACGGCCTGTCCATAACCCCGCTCCCCGCCGGCCACATGATCGGAGGCACTATATGGAAAATCGTGAAGGACGGAGAGGAGGAGATCGTTTACGCTGTGGATTTCAACCATAAAAGAGAAATGTAGGTGTAGACAAACTATTTAGACAGAGTTCTGGCGGCACGGTAGCTGAGTGGTTAGCGCTCTTGCTTCACAGCAAGAAGGTTCCGGGTTCGATCCCCGGGTCGCCCAGACCTTTCCGTGTGTGTTCTGTGTGGCGTTTGCATGCATGCCAGAGTTCTGGCGGCACGGTAGCTGAGTGGTTAGCGCTCTTGCTTCACAGCAAGAAGGTTCCAGGTTCGATCCCCGGGTCGCCCGAGCCTTTCTGTCTGGAGTTTGCATGTTCTCCCCGTGTCTGGGTGGGTTTCCTCCGGGCACTCCGGTTTCCCCCACCAACCCACAACATGCACCATAGGTACCTCCAGCTTAGGTCCTGACCAAGCCGAAGCAAGAAGATCATGGAGATGGTCCCCGGGCGCCCTAATGTGTGTGCTGCCCACTGCTCCTAATATACAGTGGCTTGCGAAACTATTTGGCTCCCTTGAACTTTGTGACCTTTTGCCACATTTCAGGCTTCAAACATAAAGATATAAAACTGTAATTTCTTGTGAAGAATCAACAACAAGTGGGACACAATCATGAAGTGGAACACACTTTATAGGATATTTTAAACTTTTTTAACAAATAAAAAACGAAAAATTGGGCGTGCAAAATCATTCAGCCCCTTTACTTGCAGTGCAGCAAACTCTGTCCAGAAGTTCAGTGAGGATCTCTGAATGATTCAATGTTGACCTAAATGACTAACGATGATAAATGGAATCCACCTGTGTGTAATCAAGTCTCTGTATAAATGCACCTGCACTGTGATAGTCTCAGAGGTCTGTTTAAAGCGCAGAGAGCATCATGAAGAACAAGGAACACACCAGGCAGGTCCGAGATACTGTTGTGGAGAAGTTTAAAGCTGGATTTGGATACAAAAAGATTTCCCAAGCTTTAAACATCCCAAGGAGCACTGTGCAAGCAATAATATTGAAATGAAAGGAGTATCAGACCACTGCAAATCTACCAAGATCTGGCCGTCCCCCCTAAACTTTCAGCTCATACAAGGAGAAGACTGATCAGAGATGCAGCCAAGAGGCCCATGATCACTCTGGATGAACTGCAGAGGTCTACAGCTGAGGTGGGAGAATCTGTCCATAGGACAACAATCAGTCGTATACTGCACAAATCTGGCCTTTATGGAAGAGTGGCAAGAAGGAAGCCATTTCTTAAAGATATCCATAAAAAGTGTCGTTTAAAGTTTGCCACAAGCCACCTGGGAGACACACCAAACATGTGGAAGAAGGTGCTCTGGTCAGATGAGACCAAAATCGAACTTTTTGGCAACAATGCAAGACGTTATGTTTGGCGTAAAAGCAGCACAGCTCATCACCCTCAACACACCATCCCCACTGTCAAACATGGTGGTGGCAGCATCATGGTTTGGGCCTGCTTTTCTTCAGCAGGGACAGGGAAGATGGTTAAAATTGATGGGAAGATGGATGGAGCCAAATACAGGACCATTCTGGAAGAAAACCTGATGGAGTCCGCAAAAGACCTGAGACTGGGACGGAGATTTGTCATAAAGCAAAGCTACAATGGAATGGTTCACCAAAAAACATATCAAGGTGTTAGAATGGCCAAGTCAAAGTCCAGACCTCAATCCAATTGAGAATCTGTGGAAAGAACTGAAAACTGCTGTTCACAAACGCTCTCCATCCAACCTCACTGAGCTCGAGCTGTTTTGCAAGGAGGAATGGGCAAAAATATCAGTTTCTCGATGTGCAAAACTGATAGAGACATACCCCAAGCGACTTGCAGCTGTAATCGCAGCAAAAGGTGGCGCTACAAAGTATTAACTCAATGGGGCTGAATGATTTTGCACACCCAATTTTTCATTTTTTATTTGTTAAAAAAGTTAAAAATATCCAATAAAGTGTGTTCCACTTCATGATTGTGTCCCACTTGTTGTTGATTCTTCACAAGAAATTACAGTTTTATATCTTTATGTTTGAAGCCTGAAATGTGGCAAAAGGTCACAAAGTTCAAGGGAGCCAAATAGTTTCGCAAGCCACTGTATGTATATATATATAGGATGGGTTAAAATGCAGAGAAGAATTTCTCCAGTGTGAGATCAATAAAGTTCACTTCTTCTTCTTCTATTGTTCTGTTATTAACTCTTGTATTTGTGTTTGTAGCCACCTGAACGGCTGCACACTGGAAAGCATCACTCGTCCTTCTTTACTCATCACAGACTCCTTCAATGCCACATATGTCCAGCCACGACGTAAACAGAGGGACGAGCAGCTCCTCAGTAAGTTATTTTACTATTATACCAGGATTTCATTCATTTCATTTATTGATTCATTTCGAGCAGGTCAACACAAGGAAATAAACACATGTAACCAATATACAGTCAAATACATTATTTTTTTTGCTCGAAAAGGAGTGGGAAGAAGAAAACTTACTGAATCCCACCCCTGTCTTCCAAAACGTAACTTAAATTATTGATGTAGCTTCCTTGTCAGTTCAGTTGAAAAACACAAAAACAAAACCAAGGCAAATTCCATTCTTGTACAAAAAAACAACAACTTTTGATCAGGGACAATAAATTACACATACAGTGTTTCTATCAGGAGCATTTAAAGACCACCAGCAATGGTAAGCACAAAAAATACCAACAATAGTAACACAACTACAATAACTTACATACATAATACCAAAGATGATGAGACAACAGCAGATACTAAAGTACAAAACTGATACAGAAAAGTGCTATTTGACACAAGGATGCTTATGTTTTGAAAAAAATGACAATACTTGATAGCATTTATTGAAAAGTACTGCAATTAGATATTATTTTAAATCAATGACAGCGTTACCAGGTTATACAAATGTGACCCAGTGGATGTTTAGTATGTTTTGGGTTGAACATTGGCTAAAAAAATGTCAATACTAGAACGGGGTGGGCAATTATGTTTTCCATGGTGTCACCTGAGAAACAGAAAATACTGTGGAGGGCCGGTGTACTGTCAGATAGAGACGCTTTGTCAGATTGAGACGCCTCCTGCGCTACTGCGCAAGCGCGCATGATGTAATGGTTTTGAAACAGCTGGGTCAGTTTAAAACGCCTCCTCATGCGCGCGCATGCATGCCGTGACGTAATCGTATAAATACGCCCATCTTGGCTCCAGAGGCAGAAGTCCTTTTGTTTGCTACCGAACAGACAGGAGTCTAGTTATTCTCAACATAACAGGCAAAAGTCGAGTTATTTTCAACAAAACGAGGCGGAAAACAAGGCGGACGTCGAGTTATTCTCAACATAACGAGGCAGAAGTAAAAAAAATTTCAACAGGAGTGGAGTTTTCTACAATTTCAACGCAAGTAAGTAACAATTTAAGAGTGTTTTGGTTTTATTGTATGTTTTAGCATGTAAAGAACGATAATTAGCGCCAGAATACCTACGTCAGATGATAGTGGTTTGTATTTAACATTTGACTGCATGCTACGTGTCTCGTATTAAACTTATCGTATTAAACCACGCTAGTGTGCTAGCACACGGCTAGTCTGTAGCCAGAGCTCGTGCAGCTCTTGGCGCACCACCTATGCATCAAACGCACTCCTGTATGTGTGTACGTATGTATATGTGTGTATATATACATATATAATGTGTATGTATGTGTGTACGTATGTATATGTGTGTGTATATATACATATATAATGTGTATGTATGTGTGTACGTATGTATATGTGTGTGTATATATACATATATAATGTGTATGTATGTGTGTACGTATGTATATGTGTGTGTATATATACATATATAATGTGTATGTATGTGTGTACGTATGTATATGTGTGTGTATATATACATATATAATGTGTATGTATGTGTGTACGTATGTATATGTGTGTGTGTATATATACATATATAATGTGTATGTATGTGTGTACGTATGTATATGTGTGTGTATATATACATATATAATGTGTATGTATGTATATAAATACGGTATGTGAATGTTATGAAATAACATGAATGTGGTAAACATTTATAGATTGTCAACATGTCAGAAGACCCTCGTTCTTGTGGATCCACTGGCTAATGAGACGAAGTATGCACGCAAGACCCTTCGAAATTGGATGTAAAGTCTGAGGAAAAATTTGAAGTAAAGTTCTTGGTCTTTTGTATGTGATAATGTGTCTAATGTATTGCATATGCTTGTTATGCTTTTCACACAATAATAGGAACTTCTTGAGGATGGCAGGCCGTTCAGTCCCAAGACAGATGGACTCTTCAAACTGTTCCACATGAAATGCAGCAAGATGGCAGTAGCTGTGGCATTTTGGTTTTAAAGGTAAAGATTTCACTGTTTCCACTAATTTCTTTCTCTTGTATCTATCCAATTATATGTTACTAAATGCCTAAAATTGCATTTTGAATTTTGCAGAAGAGACCCGACAGAAGTCTTGAAGGCTCGACTAGAGGTCACTCGTGCACTCGTAGAGGCCTCATCACTGCGTTAATTTCCTTCAGCAAGATGCCACTAGCTGTGGGATTTTGGAGTGTAAAGGTAAAGTTTTCACTATTTCCACTAATTTCTTATATGTAAGTGAATGCCTAAAATTGCATTTTGAATTTTGCAGAAGAGATTTTGAAACGCCAATCAAGACCGACCCGACAGAAGTCTTGAAGGCTCGACTAGACGTCACACGTGCACTCCTAGAGGCCTCAGCATAAATATATAAATAAATGTTTCTTCTGTTGTACCTTTTCCTGTCCTCATAAATCATGAATAAGAGACAAGCCCATTGTTTTAAATTCAATTGCATGAAATGTATTTATTTATAATGTTGACCAACAGTAACTGTTTAACATGCCAGAATTAGCCAAGAGGCTAGTTTTCATCTGTTGTCCGTTGTCACAGTGTACAGATGGCTCCTTAAAGACATTTGCAGACATGGTTAAGAAGTAGAAAAGCATTAAGTCTTGAGCAGTGAATCATAGCGAAGACAAATGACAAACAAAATAATTAAAACAGGTTATTAAGAGCAGCTTGCAATTAATAACAGTAAAAGATTATGTTAAAAAGCACAAGAAAATAACTAAATACTGACCTGTCTGGTTTAATTATTTTGAATGAAAACTAACGATGCAGTCAAATGTTAAATCCAAACTATTATCATCTGACATATGTATTCTGGCACAAATCTAACGTTAACATCTCGTTCTTTACATGCTTAATTGGTTAAAACACAATAAAACCAATACTGTTAAAATGTTACTTGCGCAGTAGTGCATAAAACTGTCAAAGCGTCTCATTCTGACAGTACAATAAAACTGTCAAAGCGTCTCATTCTGACAGTACAATAAAACTGTCAAAGCATCTCATTCTGACAGTACAATAATAATTTAAGCCCAGCTGTTTTTAAACCATTATTTATTATATGAAATAATGGTTTAAAAACAGCTGGGCTGTCAAAGCGACACGCTTTGACAGTTTTATTGTACTGTCAGAATGAGACGCTTTGTTACTGCGCATATGAAGTAATGGTTTAAAAACAGCTGGGCTGTCAAAGTGTCTGCTTATCTGACGTAGGTATTCTGCCACAAATCTAACATTCACATCTCGTTCGTTACATGCTTAATTGGTTAAAACATACAATAAAAGCCTACGGTGTACTCAGAAAGCGTCTCAATCTGACAGTACAACGGCTACCATTACATCATGCGCGCTTGCGCAGTAGCGCTCATCTCGGCGCTGTAGCTCAGCTGTTTCTAAACCATTACATCATCTCGTTCGTTACATGCTTAATTGGTTAAAACATACAATAAAACCAATAAAAGCGCACGGTGTACTCTCAGAAAGCGTCTCAATCTGACAGTACAACGGCTACCATTATATCATGCGCGCTTGCGCAGTAGCGCTCATCTCGGCGCTGTAGCTCAGCTGTTTCAAAACCATTACATCATGCGCGCTTGCGCAGTAGCGCAGGAGGCGTCTCAATCTGACAAAGCGTCTCTATCTGACAGTACACCGGGCCTAAATGCTTAACTCAATTATGCATAATATTAATGGTATTTCTTTATAAAAATCAGTAAATATAATTGTTTTGATGCTCTGGTAAGTGTACGTTATTACTAAGCAATGAAAAAGTGAGGCCGCCTTACAAAAAATTTCATTATTTTAAAAGAAAAACATCTTTAAAATAAAAAGCAATGCAGCTTTATTTCATGCATGAGGTAAAATTATAAAATGTGCTTATTTTGTCATTCCAAATTATCTTAAATGGGCCAGTCAGAGTCAACCAAAGGTCCCCGGGGCTGGACAATGCCCAGGTCTGCACTAGAATGACCTGATTTTTACTGTCTTAAAAACTTAAAAACACGTTCAAAGTTTTACCTCACTTACCTTATGCATTCCGAGCGTCCTAATTATTCACCGCGATGAGTTTATGGTCGTTTTCACACCAGGAAAGTCTGATAGTTCACTTGCTTTGGTCCGGACCAAATTTTTAAAAAAAATTTTTTATTCTGGCAAGGCAGGTGTGAAAACAACCTATAAGTGCTTTTCGTAATTTTCAGAAGCCATCGCGGAGCTGTGTCTAGTTGTCACTGTAATGATGCCAACAACTAGCATGCTAACTACACGTCCTGATTATTAAACATTTAAATGCTTTAGAACTGGATTCAGACAGATCACAGCAGACTTATTTTGACCTCATACAATATCTGTACTGGGCCATTACACGTTTTGCTCAGATACAGGGACTTTAACAGCTGAATTTTAATTTTATTTTTTCTCTTAAAGCTAATGTGATGGAGACCCTTCGTGGGGATGGTAACGTCTTGCTGGCCGTGGACACTGCGGGCAGGGTGCTGGAGCTGGCTCAGCTCCTGGATCAGATCTGGAGGACGAAGGACGCCGGGCTGGGAGTTTATCCCCTGGCTCTGCTCAACAACGTCAGCTACAACGTGGTGGAGTTCTCCAAGTCACAGGTAACACAAGTGTTCGTAACTTATGTCTTAAGAGTTATGCCGTGAACTATAGGGTGTTTTCACGTGACGGCATAATCCGGAAGTCGGCCATGTTGGAGATACTCGGAACAAAACAAACACTGCACTTATGCCGCCAAGTAAAAAAAAAATAAAAATAAGCAAAATGGTCAAACTATTGTCGGGTCCTCGGCGTCACAGTAGATCGGACAGAAAAAAACTCCTGCAGTTCTATCGTTTACCTAAAGTAGTGACCGACCAGGACTAAACCAGGACTAAACCAGTTCAAAACCAGGACTAAACCAGGTCTAAACCAGGACTAATCCAGGACTAAACCAGGACTAAACCAGGACTAAACCAGGTCTGAACCAGGTCTGAACCAGGTCTGAACCAGGACCAAACCAGGTCTAAACCAGGACTAAACCAGGACTAAACCAGGACTAAACCAGGACTAAACCAGGACTAAACCAGGATTAAACCAGGGTGAACAGACAGAGTGATTATCAAAGGAAAGGAGGCGACAGAGGCGGAAAGACGATCTTAATATTCTAATCTTTGCAAAACGTGAATAATAAAAAGCAATATACTCGTACTTAAAGACGTTATACATGTGATAAAAGTATGCCGACCTTTGCCATCACAATACACTTGTCTCCAGTTTTCCGCACTTTACGCTCTCGTACCAGCCACAAACAAACTGGTTGTTGCCTCCAGACCTTTAGAGCGCTGAAGGGCTTGTGCTGTATCAGGGCTTGGGGAGAAGACCAGGTCGTTGACAATATCGGGATCTCTTACAGCAGCAGAATCGACAAATCGCCACTGTCACTGAACAAACTTGAATCCATCTCATATGGATCTTCTCGCCTAATTAATTTGAGTTTGTTCATATAACGCTCCTTTTCTTTGGCATACAACTTATCTTTATACAACTGGTCAACTGTATCAGATTCCCATGTGGAAGGTTTATCGCAAAATTTTGATTATTTTTTTTCTTCTGCATGGTTGCTTTATAAGTGTGTTTACTTTGAGTGAGCGATATCTCCAACATGACCCCACATCCGGGTCATGTTGGATTTTTCGAGTCCGTGAAAACACACTATACCACACTACAACTACCATATTGTTAATATTTGCTTATATATTGGTTAAAATAATCTCTAAGATGAGTAGTTGTGCTAGAGGTAGTTCTAACCAAAACTAGGCATGTCACAATTCTAAATTTTAGTGTTATTGTACTTATTTTGAGAAGAAACCTTTTTGATGTTTAAGATCCTTCATAGTTCAGTCACACTGTCAAATATATTAGTATATAAATCTATGTGACCAGCTTTATGAAAATTATTCCAAAAAGTAAAAACTAAATGTACAGATTTAGGTTCTCTAAAATTCTCACAATTATGAAGTGTTAATTAATGATTTTTTTATGCATTTACATTTACTTTAGTTCTCTTTATGTGAGACATAAAAAGTGTTATACATTTTTATGTTTATATGTTTTATTATTTCTAGGGATGCACCGATGTGAAAATTTTAGCTGATATCCGATATTAATGTTGCTGATATCGGCCGATACCGATATTTATTTATTTATTTATTTTGAGATAACATTTTATACAGACTGAAAATCATGCAAAATAAATTTTTGAAGGTCTTGAATGACTTTTTTCAATTTCATTTTTTTTAAATAGTGTAACATTGTGTTCTGCTTCCTGATTGGCTAAGGGACGTTTGATGTTATAGATGGGGAACGTGGGGGGGGGGGGGGGGACCGACACCAGACCGGGAACTAGACCAAGTCTAAACCAAGATTAAACCACTGCATGTGCGGTCCCGAGGGCACGCAGTCCGAGCACATCAAACCTCGACATGAACGAACGCAAGAGCCGCATGAAACCAGGCAAAGAGCCGCACGCGCTGGTTTAATCCTGGTTTAGACCTGGTCTAGACCTGGTCTAGAGGAGGCACAGTTTGGGCACAGGTCTCGTGCTCTCAGCCCCGGGTGGGACACGCTGTCTCACGCTGGTGATGCTGCGTTATCACGGATTTGAGCACGATGAGCGCACATGCCCCCCCCCCACTTCGCTATTAATACATTTTGTCGAAAATCTATGAAAGTTTGAGTGTTTAAACGAGAGAGAAATTAGAGAAAACGTTAATTCGAGGGATTACTGTACTGACAAATATCGGTCGTTAATATCGGCCCACTTTTACACATCGGGCCGATACTGATATGTTAAAAATTTGGCAGTATCGGCCGATGCCGATATATCGTGCATCCCTAATTATTACTTATTTTATTATTACTTATTTTATTCCATTCTTGTCTGCATGCACTTTCTTTCTTGTTCAAACTGTCCCTGCCTGGAGCTACTGGGGCAAGTCCTCCTGTGTGAGATCAATAAAGTCTTATCTTATCTTATCTTTTTGGTTTATTATGTGCAAAATGGATCCCCGTTGCAGTTTCTCAGTGTTTCTCAGTCACCTCTGGTTCCAGAAGTAAATTCCATTCATTTTTCCCACAGACTGTTCAAAAAAAAAAAATCCAAAAAGCACATTTAAAACACAAGATTCAGCAAAATATTTTAATAACTTTGAGGTTTATAAAGTTTCAGAGTTTTAAAGGTCTCGTGGTCATTAGTTACCACAGAACTGATTAGCCCTGAGCTTTTCAAACTTTTAATAGAATTTTCTTTTTTGGAAAGTCTATGAGAAAAATCAATGAGATATTTACTTCTGGAACCAGAGGCGGTGATCACTGTGTTCCATTATAAAAAATTAAAATGTGAAGCTTGTGATAAAAGCCCGTCACTTGTTCATCGTACGTCCTAACCGTCTCTTTCTGTGTGTCCAGGTGGAGTGGATGAGCGACAAACTGATGCGCTGCTTCGAGGACAAGAGGAACAACCCTTTCCAGTTCCGTCACCTGACCCTGTGCCACAGCCTGTCGGACCTGGCCCGCGTGCCCAGCCCCAAGGTGGTCCTGTGCAGCCAGCCCGACCTGGAGTCCGGCTTCTCCAGAGAGCTCTTCATCCAGTGGTGCCAAAACCCACGCAACTCCATCATCCTCACCTACCGCACCACGCCGGGCACGCTGGCACGCTACCTCATAGACCACCCCGAGGAGAAGATGCTCGACCTGGAGGTACGTACAGCTCTGAAAGTGTGGAGGGTCAGGAGCAATGAGGTGGAATATTATGACCACTGACGAGGTTATATCCTGTTCATAAGATAAGACTTTATTGATCTCACACAGGAGAAATTTACTTGCCTCAGTAGCTCCAGACAGAGACGGTTTGAACAAGAAAGAAATTGCATGCAGGCAAGAATAAAATAAGGAATAATAATAAAAAACGGTAACTAGGAGAGTATGGAAAAATTTTGCACGTTTGGACTATATAGTAGTACATGGCTTTTTGTTGTATAATATATTTAAAGGTCCTATATTATCCACAATAGATGTTTATAATGTAGTGCTGTCAGGCGATTAAAAAAAAATTTACAGGATTTGTAATTACCGTATTTTCCGCACTATAAGGCACACCTAAAAGCCTTCAATTTTCTCAAAAGCTGACAGTGCGCCTTATAATCTGATGTGCCTTACACAGTTTTAAAATGGGCCATTCATTGAA
This sequence comes from Paratrypauchen microcephalus, assembly GCA_036785185.1. Classification (NCBI taxonomy): domain Eukaryota; kingdom Metazoa; phylum Chordata; class Actinopteri; order Gobiiformes; family Gobiidae; genus Paratrypauchen; species Paratrypauchen microcephalus. The sequence goes on along the minus strand of JAVJIX010000312.1, from coordinate 166,271 downwards.
GGTGCGCCTTATAATCCGATGCGCCTTATAGTGCGGAAAATACGGTAATTAATCGCATTTTGATAGAGAGAGAATTCTGCAAGTGTGGTTTGGTGGTTTGTTGGTTTGGTGGTTTGTTGAAGTTCGCTCACGCTCGCTCTATCACCGGTAACGATTGAACTTGTCCGGACGTGTTTATCGTTCAAATGATCCGTCAGGCTGGAGCAGCTTCGGTGATCGGAAAATTCTTTTTGACATAAGCTACAAATCAGCGCGTTCTTGTTGATTGTCTCATCTTCGATCTTTTTATAAATAAAGTTGCCGTTCAAAGGCCCTGGCAGAAATGGGCTCCTCACCCCCTGTGTCGAGTCTGTCAGTTTCCTCCAGGTTTTATTTGTTTCATTAAAGATCCCATGACATGGTACTTCTTGATGCTTTTATATGGCTCCTTAATGGTTCCCTAATACTGTAAATGAATCCTTCTTCAAAATCAACACTCATTGATCAGAAACAGTGCACTCAGTGCATGAGAAACAGAGATAAGATGAGAAAGAGTCATAAATATCTCTCTCAAACTCTTTATTCTGGGCGTTGTTGCTTGAATGCAAATGAGGAGAAAAGAGATGGCCAATAGTAGAGGGTGGGGGCGTGGCCAAACTCCGCTCAGAGCCCACAGCTGATCCATTTCCTTGTTTTTGCACGGGGGAGAGATTTGAAGCGTTCCATTGAAAAATAAACAAATTTCCACATAAAATAAAATTACACCACTGCTGTTCAAAGGTCCAGAGGCTCAGATAAAGGACTTCCGAGCCTAGAAACACTCGGACGTGCCTCCAGGCAAATAAAAAAACGCATTTCGCATTGCCTAGCGCATTCGCGGTCCAAACTCTCTGGGCGTGATTTACAGAGCCTCTGAGTACAGACAGACGGGGGTGGAACTGCATTTGCATTTCTTTTTTTGATCTGACGTCAATAAGGTGCCTTGTTCAAAATCGCCCGTTTGAGCTCCGATTTTTTGTAACGCAGAAAAGGATCGCAAATGCTCAGTTTAGACATGGTCCCCTACAGGGTAGGGGAGCTCACATTAACGTTCAAAAACCTCAGAAAGTGAAAATTTCATGCCATGGGACCTTGAACGACGCAGGTGGAAGTGACGCCACTGCCAAGTCACCTACAGGTCCTTCAGTGGGACAAATTTAAAATGCGCACATTGAATTGCCTTTTATAATTAATTGCGTTAATTTTTCTAACGTGTTAATTTGCAGTGTAATTAATTAATCTAATTAACACATTAAACTGACAGCCCTATTATAATGTTGTTACCACTTCAAAAACAGACCTGGAGTTGTGTTTTGTTTTATTCACGTTTGAGTAACACTTCATTATTAGTCTGTCTGCATCTCCAAAGCTCAAAATGCTTTGTTCCACCTTGTGATGTCATGAAGTGCTAATTTTCAAGTTAACAGCTCCTTTTTACCTTTAGTTCAGTAGAGATTGGCAGTTCCAAGGCTGAAATTATCAACATGATTTTAGTGAAGGTGAAGGTGAAGGTTTAATAACACAGCGGGGCACGTCCGGTATTACCACATGACATCACAAGGTGGAACAGATTGTGTTCCTTTTGATAGAAGTGAGTTAAATGTGTTTAATGTTGTTATGTTTGTGATGAGGAAACAACATTTTAACATAGATCAGAAAATAACGTAATAAGGGCCATTTAATATTCTTGGCAAAGCAAAAACTTCTCCATGGAGACGAGCAGGCTGCGTAATCTCCACCAGAAGTTACACAGCGTACCTTGAATTATAAATGAACACACAAACTGTCACGATATTTGGATTGGATTATTTTGTAACTCACCTTCTCCTCTGTCCCTCAGGTGAAGAAACGTGTGAAGCTCGAAGGAAAAGAGCTGGACGAATACCTCGAAAAAGAGAAGATCAAAAAAGAAGCAGAGAGAAAACTGGAGCAGGAGAAAGAGTAAGTCGCCAAATTATCTAATGTTTTCTCATCACAAACAGACCTGGAATTGTTTCAGTTTTGTTTCATTCACACACTTTTAACACAAAAACCTGCATATTTAGACTCTTCTTCTTCTCTGAAACTGAAAACACTCTCTCTGTTCCACCTTGTGATGTCATTAGGTTGTGATACAGGAAGTAGGGTTGTCAAAAGTATTGAAACGTTTTAAGATCATAGAATGCTTTTAAAAGATTTTGATTCAAACGTGACTGAATATTGAATACATTTTAAACTCTTTGTCACATTAAAGGGCCCATATTATTATTATTATTATTAAGGGATGCGCCGATGTGAAAATTTTAGCCGATACCGCTATCCGATATTAATGTTGCTGTTATAGCCGATAACCGATATTAGACGGTATCGATATTTAATTCTGAAATAACACTTTATACAGACTGAAAGTCATGCAAAATTAATTTTTGAATGTCTTCTTTTATTTTCAAAATGTGTTTTGACTCCATAAAGCTTAACTTATTTTATTCAGATGTGTGAAGAATCCCTCAGTCGTCCTTATTTTATTCACAAAACCCCTGTGAGAAAGTTTAGATTAAAAAAAAACACAAGGATGATAAATCACCATGTCACTCTTAATCTGCATTTCACATGGCTCCCACATCACCACATATACTTCAGGTTTGGGGGCCATTTTGTGTATTGCCAAGAAAAGGAACTGCAACACATTTGGTCAAATTACAATAAACTTAAACATGGACAGATACAAGATAAACACAACGTTTTATAACCAACATCCCTGTACAGCTCGACCTTATTAAGGACAGCTCCCAGTGCTCTGCCTGAAGTGTGATAGAACTTTTGTTTTTCAAAGCAACGTATTTATAGTACCGACAAATACCGGTCGTTAATATCGGCCCAGTTTTACACATCGGACCGATGCCGATGTGTTAAAATGTTGGTAATATCGGCTGATACTGATATTAATGCCAATATATCGTGCATCCCTATTATTATTATTATTATTATTATTATTATTATATATTTTTTGATATCCTTTATTTATCCCTGTAGGGAAATTATTTCTCTGCATTTGACCCATCCTTTTTTCAGGAGCACTCTAGGTTCTGATCTATAGCTCTGGAAAAAAAATAAGAGACCACTGCAAAATGATCAGTTTTTCTGATTTTACTACTTATAGGTGTGTGTGTTTGGGCAAAAGGAACATTTTTGTTTGAGTCTATAAACTACTGACATTTCCCCCAAATTCCAAATAAAAATATTATCGTTTAGAGCATTTATTTGCAGAAAAAGACAAAATAACAAAAAAAGATACATGTTTTCAGAATACTAATGTTTACACTTAAGAAGAGTTCAGAAATCAATATTTGGTGCAATAATCCTTATTTTTAATCACAGCTTTCATGCGTCTTGGCATGCTCTCCACAAGTCTTTCACATTGTTCTTGGGTGACTTTATTCCACTCCTGGTGCAAGAACTGAAGTAGCTCAGCTTTGTGTTTGTGTTGGAATTCAACAGACGCTGGAATGGAATGGCTGTAATACATGTAGAGATGCTGATTTCAGAAAAAATTGCAGTGGTCTCTTATTTTTTTTTCCCTGAGCTGTATTATAATATTTCCTCATCACAAACAGACCTGGAGTTGTGTTTTGTTTCATTCACACATGTTTAACACATAACCCCTACATAATTAGGCTGAATTCTTCTGTGGTGAAGAAAAATCACATACTAATCGATACTAGAACTAGTACTGAAACTCATTTGAGCAGGTATCGGTGCAAAAAAAAGTCACATTCACAGGACAGAAATGAGCCTTTCCCGAATAGCTGAGTGAAACAAAACACAACTCCGGGTATGTTTTTGATGAGGCGACAACATTTTTGCGTAATATAGGGCCTTGAATAGTAAACAGAAAGGTCCCTTACTTCTCCTGCTTTTATTCTTGGATGTTGGTGAAATGCAGACTCATGTTTGTCGAGAGCCGAACCAGCACATTGCATTTTCGAGGTGTCATCAGTTTTTGTTGTACCGTGAAACGAGATGCAAATAGTGCCCCAGATAGTGAAGCGCAGCCCAGGGCCATTCCAAAAATGAGAAAGGCCTGCGTCACGATCCAGCTGCGACGCTAAACTTACTCCCCAGCGAAAGGCAGTGTGTGTTCCCACTGTAAGGAGATGAGCTGGGAAAAAATGTGGACTGAAGTAGAAGTATGGAGACTATAAAATATTATTCAAGTAGATGGTAGAGCTGGGCGGTATGACCAAAAATTGATATCACGGTATTTTTCCAAATTATATCTGTCACGGTATTTCCTAATAATTTAGAGAATAATTACTGCAGTAAATTCGACTTGGTAAAACATATCTGGGTCCAGAGCGTTAATCATCTCCTTGAAGCTCCTTTCTCAACAGGACTAAGTGGTTCCATGTCTTTGGCGAAGTGGACAGTAATAGCGTTGGTAATATTGTTCCACCGTTTGCTTCTCTTGTTGTAGGCGGTCCCCTTAGCAAACGCGTCTTTGAGTGACGTCCGAGTGGCGTTTTGTGTCGCGGCGCCGACTTGAACGTTCCCTGCAGATGTGGAAGAGGATGCAGATCTTCGGCTACGTTCAGACTGCAGCCTGAAGTGACCCAAATCCGATTTTTTCGCCTCTATGCGACCTGTATCTGATCTTCTAATGACAGTCTGAACGACACAGATCCGATTTTTTTCAAATGCAACCCAGGCCACGTGGATATGTGGTCCTAAATCCGATATACATACATCTACATATCCGATCTTTTGACATGCGACTTCAGTCTGAACGGCCAGGTCGCATTTGGACGCGTTTCCTCCAGCGAGAGTGGTACAAGTAAATGTACACAAAGGTTCTTCTCGTCATGCGAAAATAGTATATAAACTCCGTATCAGTGAAGCGGCGAAGCACGTAGCAATCCCCCCACTCTTGTCTGCGACTCCGCACCAACACGTTCATTTCTACGGCCGTTGCTGCCACTTCCCCACAAAACGCAGTGGTCAAAAACCTTGTCCTTCTCTTTCTCCGTCTCCTCTTTAAAACAAATAAGCTGTACAGGTTTTGGCTCCGGTACGACAGCAACTTTAGGCGACTTCCGTAAACATTGAGCACGTTTGCTGCGTGCGACGTCGTCGGGTCCTCCAAGGTGCATGTGGGACACTTTTGGGCGTTTAAAGTTCACTCTGGAGATCACATACATGTCGCATTTAATTGGAAATGTGAATGACCTCGCAAAAAAAAATCGGATTTCACAAAAAAATCGGAATTGAGCATTAAGCCCTGCAGTGTGAACGTAGTCTTAGTTTCGTGCATTCTTCATATTCCAGGACATGTTTGTGACGGAGGTGGTGAAGCAGATCGCTCGTGTCGCCTCCTGTGGCTACAACTTTAGCCCGACGACATTTACAGATTACGGTTGTTTGAGCAGCGTCAGGTTTTTTAAAGCCGAAGTACTTCCACACGACTGACACGGCGCCTCTTTTCGGTATAAGTTCCTCTGTGTCTGTAACATTTTCTGTCCATGTTGTTCACCGCTCAACACACACTGAGCTTCCACCGCTCTCACGCCACTGCAAAACAGTCCCCCTCTCAAACAATGTCCTGCGGCGCCACGTTCCGCCGCTCTTTGTTCCCGACGTTTTGTACGCACACACTCACCGGTGTTGGGATATATGAAAAATCCATATCATTAAAAAAAAAAAAAAAAACGGTATTTGGTATGAACCGGTGTACCTCCCAGCCCTAGTAGTATGTTCATCCAAAAATGATCTCTTCTCTGATTTATGATTCAGTAATTATGTAATAATAATAAAAAATAAATCTCTTTACTTTTTTTTTTTTTAACACCCATTTGAGCGAAAAGCACAGACATCTTCCCACTCCACTTCTGCACATTTTCTACAAACTGATTTCTGCTAAATAGCCCGAAGTCTGTTATTGTTGATGTTTGTTCTTTGGTTCACTTGGGATCATTTTAATCTTACAATGGGAATATCTCAAGATAGACTCTCGTGGGTTTGAGAACTCGCACATATCGCTAGAATCCATCACCAAATTTACCCAGAACCAGCTCTTCGAATCAGCTCCAGGGCCTTTAGCAGTTTTTGACTCTGGACTGAATACTAAATACGTTTTGAAAGCCCGAACGGTATACATGTAACCCGTTTTGTTTGTTTTCAGAGTGGACATGGACTCCAGCGATGAGAGCGACATGGACGACGACCTGGAGCAGCCGGCCGCCGCCAAGAGCAAACACCACGACCTCATGATGAAGAGCGAGGGCAGGACCAAAGGGAGCTTCTTCAAACAGGCCAAGAAGTCCTACCCCATGTTCCCCACGCACGAGGACAGGATCAAGTGGGACGAGTATGGGGAGATCATCAGGTACTTAGAACATCGTATAATATAGAAGTCATACGCCTGTTCCACACATGATCTTCAGGTACTTCAGATATAACGTACAAGTTCTACTGCCCCATGTGTCCTGCAACATAATCGGGGACTTTTAACTAAATATAACAGTCCTACCCTATGTTCCCCACGCATGAGGAGAGGATCAAGTGGGACGAGTACGGGGAGTCAGGTACTTAGAATGCAATATAACAATAAAACATAGAAGTCCTACTACCTCTTGTTCTCCTGATATCACTGGTCTACAAGCAAAATGGTTCTGGAACAAAAGTAGTGAGATTTTTCTTGGTTTAGGTCAATAAAAATAAAAAGTAAGTCACAAGTGCTGATTGGCTATAGTTTCCAAGATATAGTATTGGGTCAAATAGGAAATTGATGCAAAATAAGGCAAAAACGGTAGTTTATCAGAAGGTACAGTGTGTCTACAAGCAACAGTTCTATCTGAAAGCCTGTCTGCACATTCACATACATTCATTTTAGTATGTCTACAGTTTTAACATCAGATATTTTAGATTTCACATAAGAGAGATGCCTCAAACTTGTGTGCACCTCTTAAGATATTTCTTGTTTATTTCTTGACGGATGAAGAAGTGCAAGTTAAGGATGGGTATGCTAAACTAGATGCCAGAGAGAAACTAAAAAACAAAAGACAGAAAGCTGAAAACAAAGAGGTGGGATAGTTTCAGAATAATTTCAGTGTAGTTAGCTCTTCCCTGCAGCTAGATATAAGCAGTGTCCATCAGCACTCTCACCAGAACTGACGAAGCCTCTCGGATGAGCTGCGAAACGTTTGTCCAGTTGACAAATTGAATTTCTCCTTTTACCATGGATTCTACCTGGACGACTGAAGGATTCTAGACACAAGTGCAAGTTAAATATTTTCAAAATATAACTATTATTTTTAAGCAAAAATGCCTAAATCTCTTGTATAAACAGATGTGATTTTGATGTAAAATAATATCATTACATATCTTGAATACATTAGCTAACCAGCACAGTTATCAATTGATTTTCAGTTCATCTTATCAATATAAATGAGATTTAGCCACTTTTATCTCAGAAGCAGGTCGAGTCCAAAAATATGTAGACCAGTGTATTATTTCTAATAATGTGATATAACATGGAAAATCCACCTCATGTGCCCTACAAGATCAACATGTACGATAGGGGTGGGTATTGGCAGAGAAGTCACGATTCAATTCGAATCACGATTCATATGCCACGATGCGATACTATCAGGATGCATCACGATACTTGAATTATTGCGATGCATTGCAATATATTCGACATACTTCAGTGAAAATGTACCAAAAAAAAGAGGATAACTTAAATATCAGTGGCTGTGTATCTGGGTAGTGTCTTCAATTGATACATAACTCTAAGCAACTCAGATCATAACTGAATTTATTGAATAACAAAAACAAATAAACCAAACCAATAACAAAAAAAGTGCATAGGATTTTTTCGTGAAAAGTCCCTCAGTCGTCCAGGTAGAATCCATGATAAAAGGAGAAGTTCAATTTGTCAACTGGACAGTTGACAGTGGACAGTCCAGTTGACAAATTGAACTTCTCCTTTTATCATAGGATTTTTTCTAAAACAAAAAATGTTCAAACATTTGCCATTTTGGAGGTAGCTACCATCATAACAAACAATACCCTTTCACAAAGAAAAAAGTGCATAGGATTTATTTAAAAAAACAAAAAACTAATAATTTATTTATGTATTTATTAATATTAAATTATTAATTAATAATAATCGATTTTTGGCATCAAGAATCGATGCAGTATATTGTGAAAGTTAGTATCACGATGCATTGTCATGACGATTACTTTGCACACCCCTAATGTACGAGTGTTTCAAATGTAATTATGACATTAGTGAAAGGCTCGATACTGGTTACTGATTCTGATACTACAATTTTGGAACAACTGAGTGTAATGTTGAGTAGTAGACGTAGTAGCAGTAGTAGAAGTACTAATAAGATAAGATAAGCCTTTATTGATCTCACACAGGAGAAATTTACTCGCCACAGTAGCTCCAGGACATTAGGACAGGAGGGAAAAAAAGTGCATGCAGGCAGGGAGGGGATAAAGTAAGTAATAAATAGTACAAATAGTAATACGTAATAATAATAATAATGGAAAATAGTAATAATGATAATAGTAACAACAAGCATCAACATGAAAAGGAGGATATTGCACGTCTGGCCTATATGTTAGAATTATACAGTCTGATTGCAGTGGGGATGAAGGATCTGCGGTAGCGCTCCTTCTTGCACTGGTGCGTGTCTTAGTCGGCTGCATAAAGGAGCTGCTCAGCTCCTCTACAGTCCGGTGCAGAGGGTGAGAGGTGTCGTCCTTAACGGACATGGAATTTGGCCAGTACCCTCCTCTCAGATGCACCTCCTCTACACGGTCCAGAGAGACAGCCCAGGACAGAGCTGGCCCTCTTAACCAGCTTATTCAGTCTTTGTCTGTCCCGTTCTGTGCTGCTCGGGGCCCAGCAGACGACAGCGTAGAGGAGAGCAGAGGCCACCACAGAGTCATAGAGTCTTGAGCAGAGGCCTGCTCACTCCAAAGGTAACTCAGTCCCCTCAGGAGGTGGAGGCGACTTTGGCCCTTCTTGTACAGGGCGTCAGTGTTGTGGGAGCCAGTCCACGGGACTTGTTGAGGTGAATCCTCTCCCCAGGTAGCATTGAAACTGTCCACAGTCTCTATGTCCTGCCCCTGGATGCAAAATTCACCGGTGAGTGAGGCTAGTGGTCTCCTCCTGAAAGTGATCACCAGCTCCTTTGACTTACTGGTGTTAAGGCTCAGCTGGTTGCGCCCACACCAGTTAACAAAGTCACTGATGACCGAGCGGTACTCCAGCTCGTTCCCCTCAGACACACAGCCCACAATGGCCGAGTCGTCGGAGAACTTCTGGAGATGGCAGCTGTCCGTGTTGTATGTGAAGTCCGAGGTGTATATGGTGAAGAGGAAGGGTGAGAGGACAGTACCCTGGGGGCTCCCGTGCTGCAGACTACCACCTCTGACTCACAGCCGCGCAGCTGCACGTACTGTGGACGGTCAGTGAGGTAGTCGATGGTCCAGGCAGCGAGATGTCCATCCACTCCCGCGTCCTCCAGCTTCCCCTGCAGCAGCGCCGGCCTGATGGTGTTGAAGGCGCTGGAGAAGTCAAAGAACATGACTTTTTCTCACAGCGTTCCCGGCGGTCTCAAGGTGGGTGAGCGCCCGCTGCAGAAAGTAGATGACGGCGTCCTCTACTCCTACGTTTGGCTTGTAGGCAAACTGCAGCGGGTCCAGGGTGGGGCTCACCACAGAGCGGAGGTGGCTGAGGATCACCCTCTCCATGGTCTTCATGAGGTGGGAGGTCAAGGCGACTGGTCTGTAGTGGGCCGGTTCCGCTGGGAGTTTGTTGTTTTGGGAACCGGGACCACACAGGAGGTCTTCCACAGGACGGGGAACATTGCCCCTAATTTACTGAGGCTCAAATGTAATTATGAACATGTAGCAGAGAACCTCACAGAGCTGGTCTGCACAGGTTCTCAGCAGCCTGGGGCAGATACCATCGGGTCCTGCGGCTTTCCTCTGCCTGAGTCGCCTGAGCTCCCTCCTCACCTCGTCCGGGTGAGCAATTGCTAATTTAATTTAATATTTTTAAATATGTAAAGTGTCCAAAGAATACAAAAGAAAGCTCATGCTAAATTAGAAGAGGGAGTGGGATTCAATAAGTTTTCTTCTTCCCACTCCTTTTTGGGCAAATGTTTTTTGTTTTTTTTCTCTCTCTGTTTATTGTTATTTCTGATATTGCACTTTTAAAATAATGTGAATTGCTTACTTGCCCTACCCCCCAAAAAAAAAAAAAAAAAAAAATCTATGTTAAAGGTCAGTATACTATGGTATACTATGGTTAAAATTAGCTTCAGATTGCAAATGTTTTGACTTGGCTTTATGGTTCATATCTTGGTATTTCATTTGCGTTTATTTCATATTAATTCCATTTCTGAATACATCCTATACAACAAAAACAAAGTTCAAAATATGTGGATCATTATTTGTCTTTCAAAAACAATCTGTGATTTTCTTCATTGTCCTTTTCAAAATGTTTTTTCCTGCGAGTAAAGATACAGCAAAGACAAATAATAAAACATATATTAAGTCTTGTTTAGGCTGATACAAAATGGAAAAGTCAAGTCAAAGTCAACTTTATTGTCAATTCTGCCACATGTGTTCGATATACCGTGAATCACAATTCTGTTTCTGCCTGGCCAAGTGGTGCAAAAAAAGGCAAAATACAATAAAGACGATACAAAAACTAAGACAGAATCTAAAAGCAGTGCAAAGGATAAATAGATGTAGGTACATTTAGGTAACCAGTTGAGACTGTGTCGTGTTGCAGACTAGAGGACTTCCTGGTTCCAGAGCTCCAGGCGAATGAAGAGGAGAAGATCAAACTGGAGTCTGCTCTGACAAACGGAGCTAAAGAGCCCATGGACCAGGACCTGTCTGTGGTGCCCACCAAGTGTGTGTCCAGCATCGAAAACCTCGAGATCAGGTCAGTGGACTAAAAGGAGCTTTACTAGAGAGGCACGGGCCCTCTAATGCACTCTTTGACACATTTCAGTTGCATAAAGTATATTTTAATTTACTCATTTCAATTATGTCAAACCGTAAAACCATAAGAGACAAAACCAAGACTAAATCAAAGTTAATCCTGGACTTGATACACTACAAATTTCTCTGATCTGGCCAAGATTTTAAAACTTACATCAGGTTATTCATCTTATTTTCAGATTTATTATCTATTTACTAGTTCTGAGACTGCTTAATTCTAGTCTAGAAGTAGTTTATTTTAAGATAACTTGTCAAGTAAAATTGTCTTGCTGCTTGGACAGATAATTTCACTACTTTTAAGTACATTTCTGATAGATTTAAGTGTTTTTATCTTAAATTTTGGACAAGCTTTTTGCAGTGTAGAGAGAGAAATACTTTATTGATCCTGAGGGAAATTCAAGTTTTGCTGCAGGAAATGTATAATAATAAGGAAAATACAGTACATTTCTTAATACATTTTTCATTTTAAAAAATCTATTTTTGTCAGATGTAGAACCTTGGTGTTATTGTGAAATATTGAAATTGTTGTGATATTATTATTATTATTATTATTATTATTATTATTATTACTATTACTATTATTATTAGGGATGCACAATATATCGGCATTAACATCGGTATCGGCCGATATAGCCAAATGTTAACATATCGGTATCGGCCCAATGTGTAAAAGTGGGCCGATATTAACGACCGATATTTGTCAGTACAGTAATCCCTCGAATGAACGTTTTCTCACAATTCTCTCGTTTAAACACTCAAACTTTCGTAGATTTTCAACAAAATGTATTAATAGTGAAGCGTGGGGAGGTGATAGAGCAGCATGACCGGCGCGAGACCGCGTGTACCACCCAGGGCTGCGAGCACGAGACCCGTGCCGAAACCGTGCCTCCTCCTCGGGACCGTGTCCACGGTCCTGAGGACGAAGCGAACACGCACATCAAACCTCGACATGAACGAACGCAAGAGCCGCACGAAACCAGGCAAAGAGCCGCACGCGCTGTTTAATCCTGGTTTAGACCTGGTCTAGTCTTGGTTTAGTCCAGGTCTAGACCTGGGCCAGTCCTGGTTTAGTCCAGGTTTAGCCCTGGTCCAGTTCAGATTTAGTCCTGGTCCAGTCCAGATTTAGTCCTGGTCCAGTCCAGGTTTAGACCTGGTTTAGACCTGGTCTAGACCTGGTTTAATCCGCGTTCAGTTCTGGTCTAGTCCCGGGCTGGTCCTGGTCTGGTCCTGGTCTGGTCCTGGTCTGGTCCTGGTCTGGTCCTGGTCTAGTTCCAGTCTGTAGTATGCAATGACATAAGCTCCCAAAAGTTAGCCAATGGCAGGAGGGGAGTCCACCAACCAATAGTTAAAGTTGGTTAAAAGTGATGGATTAGGAACAGGTGGATATCCCATTACACCCCCAACCTATGGAAAACGTATGCTTATTCTTGGTAAACAGTTACCAAGTTTAACAACCTATAGGAGGGTCTTTGAGTTATACAAACACAGTTTGAAATAGAAGGAGAAAAACAGGTAGATATAATTACACCCAGACAGCTAAAACATATTTTAACATATAGACACACTTCTCAGTACTTAAATTCAGAGAACATAAGAATACGTATGTTTTTATGAATATACACATGTATTTTGCAGAATTAATGCTCACACGACAAATGTATTTATTTATCTAAAAAGGGTTAATGCACATTAATCAACATCAAAACTATGTAAATAAGATATAAGATAAGATAAGATATGCCTTTATTAGTCCCACAGTGGGGAAATTCCAGTAAATGTGCATGAGTTAGCTGGTAAGAGCTAATTTGCATCGGTAGTCCCTTTGCCAGATGTCAAAAAGGCATCCTAAGATGCCTAAGATTTCAAATACACTTAAAAAGATACACATTAAAAATTACATGATAAAAGGAAAAATTACACTTAAAAAGTTGCACATTAAAAATTACACAAATGTACAATAGCATTACAGAAATACAATAAAAGTTTGTGTTCACACATTTGTTCACCGCGTTCTTGTTGATAGTCCTGTCTTCGTTTTATAAATAAACTTTTGCTCGGCGCACGCCAAATTTAAAATACACGCACATTGAATGATTAATTGTGTTAATTTGCAGTGTAATTAATCTAATTAACGCGTTAAACTGACAGCCCTAATTTATTTATTAAGAGACAGGGCCGTGGTCGACTCCGGTCAGAATGGAGTCCATTATAAAGAATCCTAAGCTCCGTCCAGAGCACCTCTCGTCTCTTTAAATTATTCAGAATCCTCACGGCCACTGCATCATCGGGCTGCACGGCACACAGTCTGATCCCGACACATCTGACATGCAGCATTATTCAATGTCACATATGGTATTAAATCACAGCTCATTAAAAAACATCTCCCCTCTCCTTCAGGGCCAGAGTGTCGTACATCGACTACGAGGGCCGCTCGGACGGAGACTCCATAAAGAAGATCATTAACCAGATGAAGCCTCGTCAGCTGGTGATCGTGCACGGCTCTCCTGAGGCCAGTCTGGACCTGGCTCAGTCCTGTAGGGCCTTCAGCAAGGACCTCAAAGTCTACACGCCCAAGCTGCAGGAGACGATAGACGCGACCAGCGAGACGCACATCTACCAGGTCACACACACACTCACACTAATACTGTTCAGAACATCTGGGACATTTGGGTTGTTTAACAGGATCAAATCAAAAGTAAAATAGTTCCAAAAGGTTTTTCATCCATAACATTTCAAGCTGGAGATGCATGAAATATTTATGCCAAGCCAATGCATAAAAGAGAATTCTTGCATTATATTTACAATGTCTAAATAAAGGATAAAAAAGAAAATACAGATACAAATCGATTTCTGTACATTAAGGTCAACCCTACTTTAATAGTAATAATATTAATAATGCATTTAGTCTGATATATGCAATGCAAGCGTTTTTTTTTAAATAAAATATTATTTTAGGTTATTTCTTTAGCTAATTTTTTTAATTTTTTAACTTATTTTAGGCTTTTTTTTTAAGCTTCTTATTTTATTATATTTTATGTTATCTTTTCTTAATTTTTTTTTTACTTATTTTAGGCTTTTTTAAATCATATCTTATTTTATCTTATTATATTTTATGTTATCATTTCTTAATTTAATTTAAAATTAATTTATTTTTGTCTTGTTATTTTATTTTAGCTTTTTTTTACTTAAGTTTATTTTATCTTATGTTTTATGTTATCTTTTCTTAATTTATTTTTTATTTTTTTACTTGTTTTAGGTTATTTCTTTAGCTTAATTGATTTTACCTTTTTTTTTACTTATTGTATGCTTTTTTTTAAGTTTATTTTATTTTATTTTTTATTTTATTTTATCATTTCTTAATTTAATTTAAAATCAATTTATTTTTGTCTTATTTTATTTGAGCTTTTTTTCTTTTTTTACTTATTTTAGGTTGTTTCTTTAGCTTAATTAATTTATTTATTTTACTTATTTTAGGCTTTTTTTTTTAGCTTATTTTAGCTTATTTTATCTTACCATATTTTATGTGTTTTTTTTTTCTTAATTTTATTTTTGTATTTGCTCTTATCTTTTAAAAAAATTTTTTTTTTCCTTTTTCCCCCTCACCCTTATCTCCGTCCGTCTCCATCTACAGGTGCGACTGAAGGACTCCCTGGTGAGCTCGCTGCACTTCTGCCGAGCGAGGGACACGGAGCTGGCGTGGATCGAAGGCGTGCTGGACATGCGGGTGGTCAAGGTGGACACGGGGGTGCTGGCCGAGGAGGGGCAGGGGGAGGAGCAACCCGAGGAGGCGGAGCTAGCCATGGACACCTCGACCCCCGACCCCGACGTGGACCTGAGCGCCACAACGGCCTTAGCCCAGCGCGCCCTGAAGATGAACCTGTTCGGAGAGGAGGAGAAGGAGTTTTCGGAGGAGAGCGACGTCATCCCCACGCTAGAACCACTGCCCACGCATGAGGTGAGGAGCGGCGGGGTTTTTAATTAGTTTTATTTTTATGACTGCACTTAATAGTCTTAAAAAGGGGGTATAGGATCAGTTCCTTCAAATCCAGGGCTATGGTTCTCAACCAGAAAAAGGTGGTTTGCCCTCTCTGGGTGGGGGGAGAGTCCTTGCCTCAAGTGGAGGAGTTCAAGTATCTCGGGGTCTTGTTCAAGAGTGAGGGGAGGATGGCGGGTGAGATTGACCGGCGGATCGGTGCAGCGTCGGCAGTGATGCAGTCGTTGTACCAGACCGTTGTGGTGAAGAGGGAGCCAAAAGGCGAAGCTCTCAATTTACCGGTCAATCTATGTTCTTACCCTCACCTATGGTCATGAGCTCTGGGTAATGACCGAAAGGACGAGATCGCGGATGCAAGCGGCCAAAATGAGTTTCCTCCGCAGAGTGGCTGGCCCTTGGAGATAGGGTGAGGAGCTCAGTCACACGGGAGGAGCTCGGAGTAGAGCCGCTGCTTCTCCACATTGAGAGGAGCCAGCTGAGGTGGCTCGGGTGTCTGTTCCGGATGCCTCCTGGTCGCCTCCCTCAGGAGGTGTTCCGGGCATGTCCCACCGGAAGGAGGCCCCGGGGAAGACCCAGGACCCGCTGGAGGGACTATGTCTCCCGGCTGGCCTGGGAACGCCTTGGGGTCCCCCCAGAGGAGCTGGAGGAAGTGTCCGGGGTGAAGGAAGTCTGGGAATCCCTGCTTAGACTGTTGCCCCCGCGACCCGGCCCACGGATAAGCGGAAGAAAATGGATGGATGGATGGACTTTGGAAAACCGGTCATATTATTGGGAATTTGTATGGAATCTTATTTTGTTATTACAATGCAAACGGAATGCAGGCGTTTTTTATAAAATCTTATTTTAGGTTATTTCTTTAGCAGTTTTTTTTTTTTAAACTTATTTAAAGGGACAGTGTGTAAGATTTTTACCCGTTAATTACTGAAATTGAAGATACCCATTCAAAAATACATTGTTTTCCAATCCTTTTCACTTCCATCATGAAATCAAAGTATTCTTTTGGACTTAGATATAGTCACATAAAAGGGGGATCTTCCCCATGCAGAGGCAGCCATTTTGAATACGAGAGCCGCAGAAGGACATTTGGGCTCCGCCTTTGCCTTCGGCAAGGCTCGTGGTTTTGGGTAAACAACACGAGCATGCTGCCGGATCAGACGTCGTAATGGATCTAACACGTGTTTTGGACTAAATTGTTTTACTGGATTTTATTCGCTGGATCCTTACGGACAAATTGAGAGCAAGTTTATGGTAAAATACAGAGTTTGACCTGTGCAAAGCATTCTAAGGTAAGCTAACCTCGTTTTGTGCTTTTCCGTATAAAAGCCCCATGTGCTCGGGGAGTGATTGTTTTGCAGGGAAATGAATTGCATAGTCAAAAAGAGGAGACTGTAAGGTTTCATTTGATGTGTAGAGTGTCATGGTACATGATCGGGAATGTGTTTTCATGAGAAAAGAGAAAAAAATAAAAATAACCGGGACCGCGTTTTATTTATACAGTAGCGGCTCGTGCGCGGGTACGAGAGTGCGCCCGGGTGACCCCCGAGGTCTGCTGTAGCTAAAACAGAAAGTGCAATAGCACCATCCACCTATGCGCCACGAATCCTACACACTGGGGCTTTAAGGCATTGTTTTTTTTAGCTTATTTTATTTTATATTTTATGTTATCTTTTCTTAATTTATTTTTGTCTTTTTTTTTTTTTTTACTTGTTTTAGGTTATTTCTTTAGCTTAATTTATTTTAGCTTTTTTTTTTTTTTTTTTACTTATTTTAGGCTTTTTTAAGCTTATGTTATTATTATATTTTATGTTATCGTTTAATTGTAAATTAATTTATTTTGGCTTTTTTAAAAAACATTTCTTTAGCCTAATTAATTTTGGCTTTTTTTTTTTTAAACATATTTTAGGCCGTTTTTTTTTTGTGTTTGTTTGTTTTTTTTAACTTATTTTAGGTTATTTCTTTAGCTTAATTAATTAATTTATTTTACTTATGTTAGGCTTTTTAGCTTATCTTATTTTTATAAACTTTAAAGGGATATGCCACCCCCAGGTCAAATTTGGGCATCTCCCCACAGTCCAGAGACTAAAATAAGTGGTGGAAAGCGTTTTCCTGCTCACCCAGCCATTGTCCGAGTCTGTCGCCACTGACCGCCGCGGTATCTGGTGCTCCTCCGCCTTAGACTGGAGTCTAACGTCGCCAGAGAAAGATTTCGGCCAAAAGGAATTAATTTGCTCGATGCGTTTCCCAATTACTTTATGTGTAGTGCGCATTCATATCGAGTGCAAATAAATGTGCAAATCAACACGGAGAGCTTGCCTTGGTCATTTTGGGTGGGAACTATTTTCCAGTGCGTAAGAATACAGCCGTATCACGCAGTACGCTGCCAGGGGAATCCCAGTTACGCACCGGGAAGGGAGTTCCCCTGTTGCACAACGTGGTGCGTGATACGGCTGTATTCTTACGCACTGGAAAATAGTTCCCACCCAAAATGACCAAGGCAAGCTCTCCGTGTTGATTTGCACATTTATTTGCACTCGATATGAATGCGCACTACACATAAAGTAATTGGGAAACGCATCGAGCAAATTAATTCCTTTTGGCCGAAATCTTTCTCTGGCGACGTTAGACTCCAGTCTAAGGCGGAGGAGCTGCAGATACCGCGGCGGTCAGTGGCGACAGACTCGGACAATGGCTGGGTGAGCAGGAAAACGCTTTCCACCACTTATTTTAGTCTCTGGACTGTGGGGAGATGCCCAAATTTGACATGGGGGTGGCATATCCCTTTAAAGACTTTGGAAAACCGGTAATATTACTGGGAATTTGTATGGAACCTTATTATGTTAGTACAATTTAGGCGCTTTTATTCATTTATTTTTTAAAACGCCTGGATTCAGACTGAAAATAACGCTTATATCCTGAGGTGTACATTTTCCTCTGGTGTTTTTTAATGATTAAAGTTGTGTCAAAATCCTAGAATATCAAACCAGGCACAAAAGTAACAACAGCGAACGACCTTCCTGACGTCGCCATTTAAATAAACTCCTCTTGCTGTGAGGCGCTACCACTGATCACTCCGTCACTGAAGTAAAAATATTCTGTTCTGAACTAAGTAGGCCACGCTGCGGTGTCTGTTTTCCTCTCCCTCTCGTTTACGTAACAGCACGGATCTTGTGTTTTTGACAGATCCCGGGACACGAGTCTGTGTTCATCAACGAGCCCCGCCTCTCCGACTTCAAGCAGGTGCTCCTGAAGGAGGGCATCCAGGCCGAGTTCGTGGGAGGGGTCCTGGTGTGCAACAACATGGTGGCCGTCCGCAGGGTGAGTGTGTTAACCGCTAAGCACCACCGCGACTTTTTACTGCCTTAAAAACGTGAAAATCAGAACTAGTTCATTTTAAAAGGTTTGCGGTGGTCCAAAGTTATTCCTCACTTTCCTCGTGCATTCGGAACATCCTACTTATTCACGCTTTTCACAACTTTCAAAGGACGGAGCGGAGTTTTGCCAACCTACAACTAGCATGCTAACACCCACTTCTTGATAAATGGACAATAAAATTTTAACTTTAATTAGATGTAGATGGCATGCAGTAGGCTTATATTGATATCGAGCTGGTTACTTTATGCATTCATAGAAGATGGATCCAACCCGGCCAAGCGGTAGAGATGGTGGAGAGTTCTAATCTTATATTATTAGTCTGTCTACATTTCCAAAGCTCAAAACGCTCTGTTCCACCTTGTGATGTCATGTAGTGGTAGTTTTCAAGGTTTGTTTGTATGTTAAACAAAAGCATACTTTGTGTTTAACACAAAAAAACACCAACAAACTACCAAACCAACAAACTAACAAACAACCAAATCAACAAACCAACAAACTACCAAAGCACCAAAACAACAAAAAAACAAACTACCAAACCAACAAACCGCCAAACCAACAAACCGCCAAACCAACAAACCACCAAACCAACAAACCACGCTCGCAGAATTTGGGAAACGAATGAGCAAAGCGACATCAGAAAAAAATGGGTTGCGCCTCTCTCTCTCTCGCTTTATTTCTCTCGATTAAAATGTGATTAATTAGATTAAATACAAACCCTGTAATTAATTAGATTAATTTTTTTATCGCTTAACAGCACTAACACAAATATAAACAGGAAAAGAAACAATTGATTCAGTTGTTTCTGCTGTTCTCAACACAAATCTTTATCAAAATCACATTTTAAGCCTTATTATTTCTCAGAATCTGTGAAACTTTTAATTTGTCTTGAATATTTTGTGCTTCAGTAACAAACTCCAGTGCTTCCTCCACCAGTGCTCATGTCCTAAGAATGAGTTCAGTCTAACAGATGAACTCAAACTTGCGCATAACCTATTTTGGTGCGGTTCTAAAATATAAAAATTGTCTATTAAACAAAAACCCAGATGCGCGCAGGACTAACCACGGTGATGTGAGCCCTGGTGGCTTTTTCAGCATCTCATTTCAGAGGAAGTGCAACTACACTTATTAAATATGAAGTTTCCCCAACGTGCCAACAAACAAATAAACTGCACAAATGAGAAGACCTTAAAATAGAACCGACCTGGAAAGTGGATCAAGGGAGAGGAACTGCTGGCAGACTGTGCCAGTGCAAACAAAAAGACTAAAGTTAGATTTTCTAAAAGTCTATAAACACAACATGTTTATTTAATGGGACTATATTACGTAAAATTGACTCTTGTGAGTTTTTAGTCAGGTTATAATGTTGTTACCTCCACAAAAACAGACCTGGAGTTGTTTTGTTTCATTCACACGTTTGAGTAATCTTATATTATTAGTCTATCTACATTTCCAAAGCTCAAAATGCTCTGTTCCACCTTGTGATGACATGTAGTGGTAGTTTTCAAGGTTTGTTTGTGTGTTAAACATGTGTGAGTGAAACAAAACACAACTCCAGGTATGTTTGTGATGAGGAAACAACATTTTAACATAGGCAAATTTTACATGATGACGGTCTGAACAGAACACGCAAAAGTGGCGTCGCGTCTTCACTTTTTATTCCAAGTTTAGACGAGCGTTTTCGGGAGGAAATCTGCGTGCATATGGTGACGCTAAAGTGTGTGGAATTCGATTGAGTATGCATGCCAGGCGGCTAGGTGGCGCTGTGGTACATTATCACTATGTCCGCGCGCATGCGTAGAATCTTCCTTCTTCTCATCTGCGCCGCCAAAAGCAAAACAAAACGTGAGCCGTGTCCCATTTCTCAGAGTGCACGGTTCGGAGCGTGGTTTGAAGGGCATGTGCGTCACATCCGGCGCTACGACAGCTGTCCCATTTCTTTTTTGTCCCATGCACAGTTAACACGCGGTCCGAAGACCGCAGTCGTTTCCATGGAAATCGGGGCGTGGACCAAGCGTGTGAAAATGCACACTTCACGCACTCATATATCCCAGCATGCACCGCGCGCTACTTCTACGGGAGAAAATGGAGTCGGCGGCTGCTTCCCGTAGTTGCGAGACCTGTGCCATTTCGCAGACGGCCATGACTGCACTCAGGGCTGAGCGAGTATGCACAGTCTTGACTGCAGTCTGAGCCCCCTTCAAACCACTCTCCGAACTGTGCGAGAATTAAGACACGGCTATTGATACCGGTAGCAAAAAAAAAATTGTGTGGTCAGATGAAGAAGTTCAACTATTGCTTCAGACCACGTTAGACTACAAAGCAACAAAGGCGCAACAAGGTGTGGACTGAGTCCTGCCAAACAAAGTACACTGATATATGCACCGACGTGACGTCAGCAGATTTGACCAGAGTTTTGCATCTTGGGCAGTGTAGACGAAAACGCTACGGTGGAACATATTCAATTTTTCCACTTTGGAGGGCGGTTTCAGGTTTTTTTTGCATTTTTAAGCCCCCAAAACGCCATCACCGTCTAAACGAAATGCATTTCTGATAAAATATTTTGTCGTTTTTACCCATAAAGGTTCTCGTGTAAACAGGCCCTTAGATCAGAAAATAATGTTGCATGGGCCCTTTAAAGAGCCTGTGTGTGAGCAGAGGTGGGTGCCATGTTGGACAAAATATCAGGAAGAGTAGAGTTCAGCTACATTACAACAAATTTTCTGTTAAATGTCACAGTTTTGCTCAGATATGGAATATTTTCTCGTACCTGTACCTATTTTTTTCCCCTGTATTTGAGTAAAACTGATCTTAAATAAGCAGCTCTCGAGGTCAAAATAAATCTGCATCTAATCGTAAAGTGTTTTCTTGTCTGAAAATCCGAAAGTTCTGAAAAGCGGTGAATCATCCTGGTGAATAATTAGGATGCTCAGAATGCATAAGGTAAGCGAGGAAGAACTTTGGGCCTCTGCAAACCGTTTAAATGGAACGAATTCTGCTTGTCACGATTTTTTTAAGACAGAAAAAAAACAGATCCAGCGCCTTTAGGCAGCAACACCTGAGAGAAACAATATTAGCTGCCATATAAGATGCATTAGGTAAATAGACCTGTCAGAATAACAAATGTTGATGTCCAATATGTCACTATATGGTTATTTGATTGATTGATGTTTTTATTTCGGGTTTCTACCTAGAGAGAAACGGTAATCATATACATACTACATAGAAACATAAAAAAAAACTTGTATTAACCCACCCCTATTCATTATAGTTTAAAAAATTATGTGGTTGCTCATGTTCAGCCTTCATACAGTAAGACTTTGTGTTTTCTAGTTATTTTTCAGCAAAAAAAAGGTCATTTAATACATCCAAGAAATGAGTTTAAAGGGATAGTGCATTTTTGTTTGTTTTTTTTAAATGTGAATCTGTACAGTGGTACCTCACCTTACGAAAGACCCTACATACAAAAAATCCAAGTTACGAAACGCCTTCACGTTCAATTTTGGTCTCTAGATACGAAAGAAAATTCGAGTTACGAAACGCGAAATCTCAAAAATTCGAATAATGCACGCTCAGATGCACGCCCCGCTGTTATCCCCGCTCAAAGAGCACCTTTCTCGGCCTCTTAGCTCACAGTGTCAGCCCCCCGGCTCTGGAAGTCGGATAGAACCAGAGCCAGCCCCGGGGAAAACCCTGCGGTCGTGCCCGCTCAAAGAGCACCTTTCTCGGCCTCTTAGCTCTAGCGCCAAACACGCAAGGAGCGCGGAGACAGGAGCACCGTGAGCACGAGATAGAACCGCGGCGAACACGCAGCCCGAGCCACAAACCGAACACGCACAAACGAACGCAAAAGCCGCACGAAACCAGCAAAGAGCCACACGGGGTGATTTAATCCTGGTCTAGTCCCGGTTTAGTCCAGGTCTAGACCTGGTCCAGTCCTGGTTTAGTCCAGGTCCAGTCCAGGTTTAGACCTGGTTTAGACCTGGTCTAGACCTGGTTTATTCCACGTTTAGTCCTGGCTCTACAGTCTCTTAGCCAATCAGGACGCAGAACACAATGTTACACTATTAAAAAAACAACCTTGGAACGAATCAGGCCTTTTCCATTGAAATAGCTACTCAACTTACGAAAAATTCACGTTACGAAACCACTTCTGGAACAAATTAATTTCGTAAGGTGAGGTACCACTGTATGGGTCCCCTTCTAACAGTGTCGTGCATTAACACTGGTTTACCGCTGACAGTCTCGTCTCAGCCCGGTTCTGCTCGGGTTCTGGAGCTCACGTAAGTAGGTCCAGTAAGTTCGCGGGGACAGGTAATAAAGCTGTTTTTTCTTCGCAAAACAACATTTGTCCAAAAAGTGATATATATTTCCGTCACAAACAGTTGTCTGAAAAATCCAGCAGCCTAATTCGCATGGTGCTCTTTTCTCTCGGAGTTGTATCCCTGCACGTGTAGCCTAGCCTGTTCACTTGTAAACATATGGCGGATGTGGTGCGGCGACCTCCACCATAAACCTCCACTTACAAGTGAACAGGCTAATAGTTAACGTGGGCGGAGTGATATGAATCTAGAGAAAATATTCGAATGCGAATTAGGTTGCTGGATTTTTTCGGACAACTGTTTGTGACGGAAATGTATATCGCTTTTTGGACAAATGTTGTTTTGCGAAGAAAAAACAGCTTTATTAACTGTCCCCGCGAACTTACCAGAGCTACATACGTGAGCTCCAGAACCCGAGCAGAACCGGGCTGAGACGAGACTGTCAGCGGTAAACCAGTGTTAATGCACGACATTGTTAGAAGTGAATCTGTATGGGTTCCGATTTTTTTAAAAATAGACTATCCCTTTTAAGAATCACACTTATCAATTATTTTATTTATTAGTTTTATTGTTTTTGTTGTTTTCTTTTCTCAGACGGAGGCCGGACGAATCGGGCTGGAGGGCTGCTTATGTGACGACTACTACAAGATCCGGGAGCTGCTGTACGAACAGTATGCCATCGTATAACCCAACTGTCGGACTGAACTGTACAGGCCCCAAACCCGGCCCCTGCGGACCGTCACCCTCCCGCAGCCCCACAAACCTTGTACATTTCCCCTTTTTATATGTCAGTACGCAGTTTTATTCTGATTTCTAAGTGAACCGATTGTGTGACGGTAAAATTCTGTAAGTTTCTGGTCCTCATGTTGTACAGAGTGTGACAAAAGTTTCACCTGCTGTCATTAAATCATTTTCTTTTTCAAATATTGTGGCTTTATTTTTTAAACAAACAAATATTGAAATCACAGAAGATTTGAATCACATAAATAAAATATAATATAAAATAATTCTGGTTGGTCAAAATTACAGCGTTGCTAATTACATGCCTTACATTTTTATTAAAATAGAATATCTTATTAAAAAAACGGACAAAACTATTATTATTTTTGTTTAGACTCTTTTTTTTGGACAAACCGCAAACTATAATAGGGTTTATCTTGCAGGGGGTGTTCTATATTGAATATCTATTAGTGGAATGTTCGTCAGTTTCCATGGTGACAAAGCACACATTGGCAAACAAAAACGTTTTAAGATCGTCTGAAAACTTAATACAAAATGGATTGACACGGCACATTTTCAGGAGCCTGTGATTAAGACGGTGGTTCTGTTTAGATGTTTGATTTTCAACAAAAAAGTGACTAATTTTTTGTGTGAGAAAATGATCTCACCTGTTGCAGTTTCAACCAAATCGGGTCTTTCTGGTCGGATTGTGTTAAAATAATGATCAGATTAAAGTCGGACTGTGGGACTGCGGGACTTGGGCTGTGTCCCATTTCTCTGTCTTACCCCTTCGTCTTACCCCTACCCCTTGGTTTTGCGCGTTCATGTGAGGGCAAGGGGTGTCCCGATTCTAATTTTGATCAAGGGCTCAGGCCATGACCTCGGGCTACATACCCCTTGAAATGAAGTTCTCGACCAGACTTGAAACGAAGGGGTACGCCTACAAGCTCAGGCAGGTTTTGGGATCAGGATGGCAGCGTCACATCGACCAGCCAAGGAGTCTCATAAATGTATTTTCAGCAGTTGTAATTATCGATTAGCAGTTTAGCAGGTTTACAATTATGACGCTTATGTTCTATGTTACTTTTAGTGAACTGTTGTTGTGGTTTTAAGTGTAGTGATGTCTGTTTAGCCGACGTTCTCGTTTTCGTCGAACTTTCATGCATAAACAAGCTAGTTTTTTTGTCGAGCTGAGATACCCGATAATCCTTGACATTTGTTTACGTTTGTTTGCGTCAACTGTTGTCGCCTCTGTAGACGTAGCAGCCAGGTAGAGACGAGGGACGATGACGCAAACGGTAATCGAGTGGCGTACCATTTCTTAGGGGAACATTCGTACCCCAAGCCCTCTCAGCTCGGTATCCAGGGGCAAGACTAAGATGTAGATAAAGGGAAGGGATAAGACAGAGTAACGGGACGCAGCCTCGGACTTGGACTTCAGCTACAAAGTATCAATACGTTTGTAATCATGTGGATTTGGTTGCCGAAGGTATCCTCAACACATTATACATTCCTATGAATTGAATTTGCTTTTAAACATGTTTTAAAGGAAAAGTAACGTTTTTTACAATCTGAGCCTTATTTCGGTAATAAAACAAGTTGTTTTACTCACCCATATCACTTTGGTGTCATATGGAGCATTTCCGGAGATGTTTTAGATTAGCGTTAGGCTAACGCCGTATATTATAGCCATAGCTCGGGGCATTCCCCGAGCATGTAATATGCCCCGTGCGGGCTCCAAATAACACAAACTAGGACTTTTCAAATCATAGAAGCTCGATATCTTTAGTCTACGATTTCGTTTGAATCAAAAGTGGCCTGTAATCCGAGATTTATCCATAGTTTACAGCTATGCGTTCCATGTTTGGGTCCCGGGAGCTGAGAGCACACTCCGCGCATGCGCACTGGCGTCCTCATCTACTCGAAACTATGGCTAAATCTCGGATTACAGGCCACTTTTGACCAAACGAACTCGTAGACTGAAGACATCGAGCTTCTATGATTTGAAAAGTGCTAAAGTTTGTGTTATTTGGAGCCCGCACGGGGCATATTACATGCTCGGGGAATGCCCCAAGCTATGGCTATAAGTCGCGCTAGGCTAACGGCGTTAGCCTAACGCTAATCTAAAACATCTCCGGAAATGCTCCATATGACACCAAAGTGATATGGGTGAGTAAAACAACTTGTTTTATTACCGAAATAAGGCTCAAATTGTAAAAAACGTTACTTTTCCTTTAAGAAAGTTATATACTTAAAATCAGGGCTCTCAAGTCTCACGCATTGAGAGTGTGACACACGCAATTTGACGTGTTCACACGCAACACATGGTATTTCTCACGCTGAAATTTAGTTATGTAAATCAAGCGCAGCGCTTCTGTGCCCAGAAAATCGGTTCAGGCACCACGTGGTTTCAGCGCCATTCGTCCCCCTCCCTCCCACCCCCCGCTCCTCGCAGAAAAAAAATAGTCACTCGCAACCACTCCCCCCGGAAATTACGCAGCCACACGCACGACCCCGCTCGAAAGTTGAGAGCCCTGCTTAAAATAATGTAAATTTGGAAAACATTTTATAAACTACACCTCTGTTTCCAATGAGGATTTAGGCTGTCGGCAACGGGAATGAACAATGAGAAAATGAATGAATCACCGAAAATGCCATGCTAATAGTGCTAATAGTGTTTGTTTTGAACACAATTTGACTGCAGAATGAATTTGGTGACGGTTTATGGACTTAAAAACTAGTTTGCACAGGAGTCTGTTGTGTCACAGGTGAAAATCCAATCTGGATTTGGAAACTGAACATTTTTGAGCTCAGAGAAGATGACTTTGGATTAGTGGATTAATGAAACAAGCGTGAATGAAACGAAATATAACTCCAGATATGTTTGTGATTATAACACACTTAAATAAGCATTTTAGCTCCAACAATTACATGACTAGTGTGTATGTAAGTATACACAGCTCTGGAAAAAAATAAGAGACCACTGCAAAATTATCAGTTTTTCGGATTTGACTACTTATAGGTATGTGTTTGGGCAAAAGGAACATTTTTGTTTTGAGTCTAAAAAATTTTCCCCCAAATATTTGACCTTATTGCTATTTTTGGGGTATATAGACCCCTTTACAGTTAGTAAACAGACGTGACGTCACCGGCATGTGCGCGCATTGTTGACCCAGAATCAACCACGGCGGACCATAGCGGAGTATCATGACATATAGACCAGTTTCAAAGCTGCATCATCACTGAATGCGCGCGCAGTGCTGACACAAAACAAAGCCACTGCTGCCATAAAACCCCCAGCGAAGATATAGAAGAGAAGAACTCGAATAAAGAGAAACATGGAATAAATGATAGTTCATATCATTCAACTGACATACACACAAGTGAACACCTGCTGCTTGTTTAGGGTAATTTGCCCAGGTGTTCACTTGTGTTTAATCATGCTGATTAACTAGCAAGCACAGGACACCGCAAAGCTCACAGACATATTAACCGGGTAACCTCTACGACAGACACATGTAAACGAACACGAATAACTTTGTTAAAATGCATGATAAGTTTTCGCATGACCATCATAAATGGCATTTGACATGACTGAGATCACATCTGTGACTCGTGAATTAAGTTGTAGTATGTTACTTACCCCGCAAAGCAAGTGCAGTTGGCGGTCAGAACGTAGTTCTCGCGTTTGTTGATGATAGCCCAAGCATTGTACATGGTCGTCTTGTGGCCTTGTCTTTGACTGGGGAGAACATCAGATGCTAACACACAAAACTCCCCATCGATATCGTGGTATTTTACCTCCTGTACATGGCCACACATGGCAAACTGGTAGGCATACATGGATTTGTATGCGCGCACTTTCTCTCTTCTCCACTAAATAACAGTGGATATCTGGCCACTGTAAATCTGGCCACTTTCTGCGGTCGTACTACCACTCTGTGATTGCATAAGGATCGAACCCCGTTGCTCAACGTGAGCTTTTGAATGTAGCTCTCCCTATAGACCCCTTTACAGTTAGTAAACAGACGTGACGTCACCGGCATGTGCGCGCATTGTTGACCCAGAATCAACCATGGCGGACCATAGCGGAGTATCTGAACGATGGGGAGTTACTCCTGTTGCACTGTTGTTTACTACTGTTATTGCACACTTACATTTACTACTGGAATTTTTAGTACTGTTGTTTACTCCTGTTATTGATTTTTACCCCCGTTGCACTGTTGTTTACTACTGTTATTGCACATTTACTACTGGAATTTTTAGTACTGTTGTTTACTCCTGTTGCACTAGAATTACTACTGTTGCACACTTATTTTTATTTATCTTAACTCCAATGCACATTCTACTGCACATGACCAATTCACTGCTGTATCTTCCATTGCACATTTTGATGCACACTGCACACTTTGGAAATCTGTATATAGTATAGGTTATTTGTTATTTATTATGTTGCACTGTTTTAAGATTTTAGACCGTAGACTTTAGTTTTAACTTTAGATCTCTGTCTTAGATAGTTTTTGTTGTGTTTTGTCTTCATGTTGTATTCTGTACACTGTCTTTTTGCACTACCTGGCCAGAGAGAAACAAAATTTCGATTCACTGTATGTTGAACACATATGGCAGAATTGACAATAAAGCTGACTTTGAACTTTGAACTTTGAGGAGGTAAAATACCATGATATCGATGGGGTAAGTAACATACTACGACTTAATTCACGAGTCACATATGTGATCTCAGTCATGTCAAATGCCATTTATGATGGTCATGCGAAAACCTATCATGCATTTTAACAAACTTATTCGTATTCGTTTACATGTGTCTGTTGTAGAGGTTACCCGGTTAATATGTCTGTGAGCTTTGCGGTGTCCTGTGCTTGCTAGTTAATCAGCATGATTAAACACCATTGAACACCCGGGCAAATCACCCTAAACAAGCAGCAGGTGTTCACTTGTGTGTATGTCAGTTGAATGATATGAACTATCATTTATTCCATCTGTTTCTCTTTATTCGAGTTCTTCTCTTCTATATCTTCGCTGGGGGTTTTATGGCAGCAGTGGCTTTGTTTTGAGTCAGCACTGCGTGCGCATTCAGTGATGACGTAGTTTTGAAACTGGTCTATCGTTCAGATACTCCGCTATGGTCCGCCATGGTTGATTCTGGGTCAACAATGCGCGCACATGCCGGTGACGTCACGTCTGTTTACTAACTGTAAAGGGGTCTATATACCCCAAAAATAGCAATAAGGTCAAATATTTGTGCAGAGAAACGCAAATCTTTTACAGAAGTCTTTTTTATTTGATGAACTCTTTCTTTTACAAAATATTATGAACAACTGAAACTTTAAGAAAAAAATAATTTCAACACAAGCGTACAGGTTTCCCATTCACCTCTGTGAACAAACAGGAATTAGTCAATTTTTCTTGGAAAATCCTGAACTCAGCATCCACTTTTCTCATTTTTGACATTTGACAGTCAAAACGATGGTCCTTTAAGAGCGTTTGGAAAGATGCGAGTCTGGTGACGCTGCTATGCTAAACTGCACAGAAAATTACCAATATTTTAACAGAAAATTAAAATATAATTAAAATATTTGAATAGAAAATGAAAATATAATTAAACTATTTGAATAGAAAATCAGCTGAGGGCCAGATTAAAGGTCTTGGAGGGCTGGATCTGGCCCCCGGGCCGTATGTTTGACCCCCCTGGTTTAGAGCATTTATTTGCAGAAAATGACAAATGGTCAAAATAACAAAAAAGATCCATGTTTTCAGACCTCAAACAATGCAAAGAAACAAGATCAAATTCATTTTAAAACAACATAATACTAATGTTTACACTTAAGAAGAGTTCAGAAATCAATATTAATATATCAATATTAATAACCCTTATTTTATTAATAACCCTTATTTTTAATCACAGCTTTCATGCGTCTTGGCAAGTCTTTCACATTGTTCTTGGGTGACTTTATTCCGCTCCTGGTGCAAGAACTGAAGTAGCTCAGCTTTGTGTTTGTGTTGGAATTCAACAGACGCTGGAATGGAATGGCTGTAACACATGTAGAGATGCTGATTTCAGAAAAAAATGCAGTGCTTTCTTTTTTTTTTTTTTTCCCAAAGCTGTATACTGGAGCTGGAAGTATCACATGCAAAAATCAGTTTAAGTAAAAGTATCTGTTTATTTTGGATTTTGCGCAGATTTTTAGATATAATAAAGCTTGTAGTGATGTTAACACAGATTTCTGCTGATGTTTGTATACTTTTTACTTGTATACTGCAGATATTTTTAAAGACTTTTTCGGCATACAAAAAGTGAAAACTAAGATTGAAAAAAATATTTTCATTAACTGAAATAAATAAAAGTACTTTTACTAACGAAATGAAGTCCTTCCACCACTGCTAGTGTGTGAGCTGTTTAGTGCAGTGACAGCAGATGGAGACAGACCTCCACAGGCCCTGGTCTAAATGCCCGG
The DNA here is from genome assembly GCA_036785185.1 of Paratrypauchen microcephalus. Classification (NCBI taxonomy): domain Eukaryota; kingdom Metazoa; phylum Chordata; class Actinopteri; order Gobiiformes; family Gobiidae; genus Paratrypauchen; species Paratrypauchen microcephalus. Next base: position 136,371 of record JAVJIX010000312.1, on the reverse strand, counting down.
ATCTCCCCTGTTCCCTGGCTCTGGTGATGACATTGTCCCTGCGGTGATAGCCCGGATAATGCCGCTGCTGCTGCTGCTTATGCGGATTACCCCTCTGTACTTTAGGACTCTGGGAAAATGTATTTGTTTGAAAAATGAAATGCCTGGGTGCTTCTTTTCTTATCTTCTACAGGCACACAGAAGCGTACCGTTAGGCCGGCTGTGACCTGTTGGGGGCAGAAATCGAGCTGTTGGTGGTGAAAAATGTTGAAATTACTGAAGAGGAAAAAGTAATTGAAAGAGATTTGTAGTTCAGATTTGTAGATAAGATAATGTGAAATATCCAGGGACTACATTAAGTACCTTTTAGGTTTGAAATGACTGGATTTCAGCTTCGGAACTGGCAACCCAAATAGTTTTATCATGTTTGCCTCATGGGGACAGTTAGGTTGAGTATATGAAAGTTTATGAAATTTAAAAATCTAAATATTACATACCTTTAAATCAGGGGTGTTCAAACTATGGCCCAGGGGTTAAATCCGGCCTTCTGACCAATTTTTGTTGGTCCCCAGGGATCCTGCAGAATTGCCCATATGATCATAAAGACATTGAGCAGGACTTTTTACTTCAAATTCCGGTATCTCGATCACTGCAACCTCAATAACAACCTAGACTGAACCTGGACTAAACCTGGAATAAATCTGGACTGGACCTGGACAAACCTGGACTGAACCTGGACTAAACCTGGACTGAACCTGGACTAAACCTGGACTAAATCTGGACTAAACCTGGACTAAACCTAGACTAAATTTGAACTAAACCTAGACTGAACCTGGACTAAACCTTGGCTCAACCTGAACTAAACCTGGACTAAACCTGGACTAAACCTGGACTAAACCTGGACTGAACCTGGACTAAATCTGGACTAAACCTGGACTAAACCTAGACTAAATTTGAACTAAACCTAGACTGAACCTGGACTAAATCTTGGCTCAACCTGAACTAAACCTGGACTAAACCTGGACTAAACCTGGACTGAACCTGGACTAAATCTGGAATAAACCTGGAATAAACCTAGACTAAACCTGGACTAAACCTAGACTAAACCTGGACTAAACCTAGACTAAACCTGGACTAAATCTGGAATAAACCTGGAATAAACCTAGACTAAACCTGGACTAAACCTAGACTAAACCTGGACTAAACCTAGACTAAACCTGGACTAAACCTAGAGTGATCCTGGACTAAACCTGGACTCAACCTGGATTAAACCTGGACTAAACCTAGACTAAATCTGGACTAAACCTAGACTGAACCTGGACTAAACATGGTCTAAACATAGACTAAACCTGGTCTAAACTTAGACTAAACCTGGACTGAACCTGGATTAACCTGGACTGAACCTGGACTAAACCTGGACTGAACCTGGACTAAACCTGGACTGAACCTGGACTAAATCTGGACTAAACCTGGACAGAACCTGGACTAAATAGATGGCTGCTCACTGCTCCTGAAAAAGGATGGGTCAAATGCAGAAGTCAAATTTCTCCCGTATGTCACCGTGTGTCATTGTGTGTGAGACCAAATAAAGGCTTAATATTAATCTTAAATCTGGACTCAACCTGCACTAAACCTAGACTGAACCTGGACTAAATCTGGACTAAAATGAGACTAAACCGAGACTAAACTGGGACTAAAATTTGCGTTCTAGGACTTTTAAAGGTGCTGTGGCTCTGTCAAACTCATAAAATGCATCTATCTATAAGTCTCACTGTCACCAGTTCTACGGTTTTAATCTGTTTACCGCATATGAGGACACAAATAGGCAAGTTTATGGAATTTAAAATCAAGGAGAAGTTAAAAGAACGCACATAAATTAAGCCTTGCATGCCGTAGAATTGTCTCTCCATATACCAGAGTGTTCTTGGCCCGCTGTTAACTTAAAAACTTTATGACATCACAAGGTGGAACAGAACATTTTGAGCTTTGGAGATGTAAACAGACTAATAAAAAGTGTTACTCAAACGTGTGAATGACACAAAACACAACTCCAGGTCTGTTTTTGATGCGGTAACAACACTCTAACATGGCTCAGAGCTCCATCTCACTCTGTACGCCCGGCCCAGGTAAACCGGTGCGTAAAAGCGGCGCTGCGGCGGTGTGATGCGTCCGGTGAGGTGTGACTGAAGCGCTTGTGTTGTGGTGTTTTCGGGAGCATGCATAAGCGCTCACAGCTGCCCGGTGTGGATGTTCCCCGCAGGATTCACACGGCGCTGCAGCCCAAATGAACCGAGACCAGGATCCACCTCTGCTGACAGGCCGCAGTACCTTTACCTCCATCTGCACCCTGTACTCCCACCACCCATACCTCCACCTGCGCCCTGCACTCCCTCCGACCATCACTGACTATTCGATTTGTAACACTCCACCGGGATACGAGCGTGCGTCAATAAAAGATAAACACATCGTATACAAACAAACAAATGTGCAAATAGTGTGAGTGGTTAAACATTACCTTGCCTTGTTAGTGCTGGAGAGAAATGAAGTAAAAGTACTTAGGTATACATTTTAGGAATCTGTATTTAATTTGTAGTTGATTTTAAAATGTTCCAGACAGATCCGCTGCCCCAATCACAGCGCACCGGCCCTCATGGATCCCCCCGTGGGTGGTGGGTCCACAGGAGGACGGCCCCATGTCGCTAAAATATTTTTTAAATAAAAAACGTAATACAGTGAACCCTCGCGGATTTTTTTCCAATTTTTAAATTTTTTTTTATAGTGTAACTTTTTTTTTTACAGTGTAACATTGTGTCCTGCGTCTAAACCTGAACTAAACCAGGTCTAGACCAGAACTAAACCAGGTCTAGACCAGGTCTAAACCTGGACTGGCCCTGGACTAAACCAGGACTAGACCAGAACTAACCCGGGACTAGACCAGGTCTAAACCGCTCTTTGCTGGTTTCGTGCGGCTGTTTTGTGGCTCGGGCTGAGCGTCGTCCGGGCGCGGCGGTTCTATCTCGTGCTCACGGCGTCGCGCCGGTCACGTTTCTCTTTCACGGATTTGTCCACGATGAGGGGGAGCTTCTCCAAGGGGTTGGTGCGCGTCGCATCGCGTCCAGGGACGTGGCGGTGCTCCTCGCACGTCCAGCGGGGCTTCCGGGGCCATGTCTCTCTCCACGTGTCACTATTAATACATTTTGTTGAAAATCTACAAAAGTTTGAGTGTTTAAACAAGAGAAAAATGTGAGAAAATGTGTATGTGTGTGTGTGTGGTGTTTTTAACCTTAAAACATGTAGAATAATTGTAAAACCGGGAATAGACCGGAACTAGACCAGGACTAAACCAGGACTAAACCAGGACTAGGCCAGGTCTAAACCAGGACTAGGCCAGGTCTAAACCGGGATTAAATCTTTGCCTTGTTTCGTGACGGTGCACGTGTCCGAGCGCACCCCCCACCCCCGCTTCTATTAATACATTTTGATGAAAATCTACGAAAGTTTGAGTGTTTAAACAAGAGAGAAATGTGAGAAAATGTTAATTCCAGTCTGAGAAAGGGGTATAATGTGTGTGGCGAGGCATTTACAGCCTTAAAACATGTATAATAATTGTAAAATATAAAGTTGTCCTACTTCACGGATTTCACTTATTGCGGGCTATTTCTGGAACCTAACCCCCGCGATAAACGAGGGATTACTGTATCAATGACATGATATTGCAGGAACAAAAGAAACAAAAACAATGGTTGTAAAGAAAAAAAACTAAACAAAGGTAAGCAGTTAGTGCAGTTTTGGCGGTGTGTGTGTGGGGGGGCCCAAATCAAATTCTGCTTATGGCCCCCTAAAGGCTCGGGCCGGCCCTGATTCAGTTGCTTCTTTTTGAACAAAATTCAGCTCAGTCTTTATCAAAAACAGCTAATTTGAAGCTTAAATAGATCTGTGTACCTGTAGCAAAAGTACAAGACAATAAACACAAACAAACAAACACATAGTAAACTTGTATATAATACAAATAGGTAAAACACACAATGTGTAGTGTAATAAAGCTCAAATGGAGTCATTTAAGCAGCAGTGTCATTTAAGCAGCAGTGTCAGTGTCATTTATTTTTTCTTTATTTTTTTTCCCAACCTTTAGTTCAGAAGAGATCAATTCCAGGGCTGAAATCATCCAAATTATTCTAGTGTAGTGTAGTGTGTGAAGTTTACAAGCACAGTGGAGCACTTCCTGTATTACAATATGACATCACAAGGTGTAACAAAAGCCGCGTCTCAATTCTCAGTGTGCACAGTTCGGAGTGTGGTTTTAAGGACGCATACATCATTTCTGATGCGACAACTGCTGTCCCATTTCATTTTTGTCCCATACACATTTAAAATGCACCCTGAAAACTGCAGTCGTTTCCATGGAAATCGGGGCGTGAACCAACTGTGCATCCACGCACACTTCGCACACTCATATATCCCAGCATGCACCACACGCTACGTCTTTTACGGGAGTAAATGGAGTCGGCGGCTGCATATGGTAGTTGCGGGACTTGTCCCATTTCGCCGACGCCCATGAGGTCCACGGAGTGCACTCCGGACTGTGCCCTTAAAACCACACTCCAAACTGTGCACACTGCGAATTGAGACACGGCTAGTGTATTTTCCATTATTAGAGGTAGAGGGTTTGTGTGTTAAACATGTGTGAATGAAACAAAACACAACTCCGGGTATTTTTTGTAAATAATCCTTGTAAATATTGCTTGTGTGGTGTGTAAATAGATTCATGTTTTGTTTGTGAGACACTTTGACGTCCATTTCAGGAAGCTCTGCACTGGTCTGCGTGTTGTAAAGTTTGTGATGTTTTGACTTTTTATATAATGTTGTTACATTGGATGATACAGTATGTCTCTGTTTTTCTACTGTATACAGGGGGTCCTCGGGTTACGACGGTCTCGGGTTACGACGTTTCGTGGTTACGAACGCGCCCCCATTAAAAAAAATATGTATATATTACGCGTCATTCCGTCTTACACGGTTTAGCGTGGTAAAAGATGTAAACAAACGCACGCGGCGCGCGGCGCACGGCGGAAGAATACGCTCTGTTGTGGTTGTAGGGAGAAGAAGACAGCCTCGTGTGTGTGCCCAATGTGGGCGGAAGTACCTGATGTGGGCTCTGATCTGCTCCTATGAAAGCGGCAGTGATAAACAAGCATCGTAGTGGTCTAATTATTGAGATGGAAAGGTTATTGGTGCTTTGGTTGGAAGATCAAAGGCAAAATCCGGTTTACGACGAAATTCGGGTTACGACGCGTCTTAAAAACGGATCAACGTCGTAACCCGAGGACTCCCTGTATATGTATCTGTCATGGTTGCTGCTGTTGTTGCTGCTGCTGCTGTTGTTGTTGCTGATGTTCCTGTTGTCGTTGTTGCTGCTGTTCCTGTTGCTGCTGCTGTTGTTGTTGTTGCTGCTGTTGTTGTTGTTGCTGTTGTTCTGTCGTTGTTGCCGTTGTTGTTGTTGCTGCTGCTGCTGTTGTTGCTGTTGTTGTTGATGCTGTTGCTGCTGTTGTTGCTGTTGTTGCTGTTGTTGCTGCTGTTCCTGTTTTTTTTTTTTTTTTCTCCCCTGGCGGCACGGTGGCTGAGTGGCTAGCACTCATGCTTCACAGCAAGAAGGTTCGGGTTGCCCGGGCCTTTCTGTGTGGAGACTGCATGTTCTCCCCGTGTTTGGGTGGGTTTCCTCCGGGCACTCCGGTTTCCCCCACCAACCTAAACATGCACCATAGGTAAAATCCAGCTTAGGGCCTGACCAAAGCATAAATAACAAAACAAAATCATGGGGATGGTCCCCGGGTCAAATATAGAAACAACTTCTCCTGTGCGAGATCAATAAAGGTCAATCTTCTAATCCTTGACCACTGTAAGGCGCTTTGTGCTACAATTTTGTATGAAAAGCGCCTTATAAATGTTTGATTGATTGATTGATTATATATTACATTCAAAAAAAGAATACGACTTTAAGGAAAAAAGCATGTGACTGGATGGTGTTTAATCGTATCTGGCACTACTCAGGTAATACCTGAGCGAACCTGATGACACTTTAGAGACGAAACGCGCTGTTCGCTCTAACCTAATAATAAAGAATAAAGTCAAGCAAGTGTGCGGTAAACCTCTTTTTTTTGGAACAACTCCAGGTACGTTTACGAAGAGGAAACTAGATTATAACCGATCAGAGAATAGCGGAATATGGGCCCTTTAAAGCAACCTAGTCCAGTGGTGATTGTTGAACCTTTTTGAAAACGGTAAGAGCACAGGCCACATACAGTTTAATACCAGCGATCCTCGATGATATGCAGCGTACCGGGGACTGTATAGAAAGGATGTCATTCCATATGCTTGAGGGGGCTAACAGCTGTCTGCCATGCCTCCAGTTTTGTACAGTTGCATAACATACATTTTGCACTTTCGAAACATTAAAATTTAAATGCTCCGCTTTAATCCGCCTCACGCACACATCAGACCTGTACTGTATGTGCTTTTCCCCATATGTGAACTTCAGTAACCTGTAAAAGAGCAACAAAAGGCTACAGAGGAGGGGTTGGGGGTTAAATTCTACATTACCCCAGTGTCCAGTGTGTGTGTGTGTGTGTGTGTGTGCGTGTGTGTGTGTGCGTTTCATTTTGATAATTGAGAGTCCGAGCCAGAAATGTCCATCAGCTCTAATCCTCTTACGCGCCGATAATGCAGAGTCTGTGACAGAAGCCGTGGTTTTAATGTAACGAGGAGCTAAGCCTGCACCGTGCACATGGACGAGCCCACCGGGGACCACCGCACACAAACACACCGCCCCCTGGAGGCCGGGCAGGGCTTTTTCAAGAGTCGGTGTTATGGAAAATGATAAAAGAGAGGAGACAATAGCTCAGGGGTTAGTAGAGAAGTGATCCCCCAATAAGAAGTTCGGCCCAGTTCTGTTGTTGTGTCCTTAGGCAAGACACTTCGCCCACATTGCCTAGTATGAAAGTGTGTGTGTTTAGTGTGTGTGTGTTTCCAAAAGTTAGAGTAGAATAATGGGAACTGTAGTCTCACACTAGAACATGACAGAGAACATAATGCATTTGTGTGTGTGTGTGTGTGTGTGTGTGTGTGTGTGTGTGTGTGTGTGTGTGTGTGTGTGTGTGTGATGGGTAAATGAAAATAATCCCTCCGGTCTTCCCCTTTCTCCTCATAAGCAGACCACTTAATGCCAATGACATTAGTATTAACCAGAGAGAGAGAGAGGGAGAGGGATGAGAGAAAGAGAGGGAGAGGGATGAGAGAAAGAAAGGGTAAGAAAGAGAAAGAGAGAGAGAGAGAGAGATGGATGGAGAGAAAGAGAAGGATGGAGAGAAGGAGAGGAATGGAGAGAAAGAGAGGGAGAGAGAGAGATGGAGAGAAAGAGAGGGATGGAGAAAGAATGATGAGAGAAAGAGAGGGATGGAGAAAGAGTGATGAGAGAAAGAGAGAGTGATGAGAGAAAGAGAGGGAGAGAGAGAGATGGAGAGAAAGAGAGGGATGGAGAGAGAGAGAGGGATGAGAGAAAGAGAGGGATGGAGAAAGAGGGATGAGAGAAAGAGAGAGTGATGAGAGAAAGAGAGGGATGGAGCGAAAGAGAGGGATGGAGAGAGAGAAAGAGAGGGATGGGAGAAAGAGAGGGAGAGAGAGAGGGATGAGAGAAAGAGAGGGATGGAGAAAGAGAGAGTGATGAGAGAAAGAGAGGGATGGAGAGAAAGAGAGTGATGAGAGAGAGGGATGGAGAGAAAGAGAGGGGTGAGAGAAGAGAGGGATGGAAAGAGAGGGATGAGAGAAGGGGGATGAGAGAAAGAGAGTGAGAGAGGGATGAGAGAAAGAGAGGGATGGGAGAGAGAGAGAGGGATGGAAAGAAAGGGGTAGAGAGAGAAAGGGGATGAGAGAAAGAGAGAAAGAGGATGAGAGAGAGAGAAATGAGAGAGGATGAGAGAGAGGGAGGGGAGGAGATAGTGAGCAGGGAAAGAGGAAAGAGATAGAGGGGGTAGAGAGAGAGAGAAGGGAGAGGAAAGACAGAAAGAGAATGAGAGAGAGAAACTGAGAGAGGGTGAGCGAGAGGGATGGCAGCAAGACTAAGCAGGGAACGTGGAAAGAGAGAGAGGAGGGATAGAGAGAGAGAGGGATAGGAGAGAGAGAGGAAGAGAATGAGACAGAAAATGTGAGAGAGAGAGAAGGAGAGAGAGGGGGGGAAAGAGAGAAAGGGAAAGAGAGAGCGCACTGGAGAAATAGAGGGGGTTGGGAAGAGAGAGAGAAATGGGGAAAGAATGAGAGAGGTAGAGAGAGGACCAAATTCTACGAAATCCACCTCTGTTCCAGCGGCGGCGACATAAGGCTCACGAAGCCCCGCCCCTCGGCCCACATTCGGGGCTAAAAATGTCCGCTCCTCGTCACTTTCCAAATGGACGTCGTGTTGATCTGTTGGTTTTAATCTTAAGCACTGAACGGCAGATCACTGAGCATGTGCGAACCACTCGAATACACATCCGCAAACGACAATACCATAACACGGATCAATTAATAAACCCCGGGACTGTCCACAGACTGATTGAGCTGAACCACGAGAAAGTGAGCATGGACGTGAAGAGGTTCCATCCAACTCCATTTTGTCCCTAAATTAAGACGATGAACATTCACTAGCACCACTAGCACTAGGACCACGCCACGATAATGAAATACGATTGGGTGGGTAGATGTGATGGCTGATTTGGAACCCCCTTCCTTAAGGATGACATCTTCAGGCTGAAGGATGGACAAAAGAGCTGACGTAGACGGGGTTGATGACGGGCTGTATAAAAAGGGATTCTGGGTAATTGAAGGTGTGGTTGAGATGAGCTGTGATCAGCTGACGAGGAGGTTGAGGCGTGGTCCAGCTCCTGAATCTAAGTCAGTCATATTAACTCCACTTAATAACAGACCAATGAAGCGGATTCTTTCACAGAAGTTCCTCCTGATAGTTTAGAAAGTAGTAGTTTAGAAAATTAATGTTGTCTTCTGTGAGAGGCTATGGGGACCATCAACATGGATCATCAACATGGACCATAAATGTGGACTATCAACATGGACCATAAATATGGACCATAAATGTGGACCATCAACATGGACCATCAACATGGACCATAAATGTGGATTATCAACATTGACATCAACATGGATCATCAACATGGATTATCAACATGTACCATAAACATGGACCATAAATGTGGACAATCAACATGGACCATCAACATGGACCATAAATGTGGACAATCAACATGGACCATCAACATGGACCATAAATGTGGACCATCAACATGGACCATCAACATGGATCATCAACATGGACCATAGATGTGGAGCATCAACATGGACCATAAATGTGGACCATCAACGTTGACCATCAACATGGACCATCAACGTTGACCATCAACATGGATCATCAACATGGACGAACAACATGGACCATCAATATGGATAATCAACATGGACCAACAACATGGACCATCAACATGGATCATCAACATGGACCATCAACATGGATCATCAACATGGACTATCAACATTGACCATCAACATGGACCATAAATGTGGACCATCAAAATGGACCATCAACATGGGCCATCAACATGGACCATCAACATGGACCAACAAGATGGATCATCAACATATACCATCAACATATACCATCAACATGGACCATCAACGTGGACCATCAACATGGAACATCAACATGGAACATCAACATGGACCATCAACATGGAACATCAACATGGACCATCAACATGGATCATCAACATGGACCATCAACATGGACCATAAATGTGGACCATAAATGTGGACTATCAACATGGACCATCAACATGGACCATAAATGTGGACTATCAACATTGACCATCAACATGGATCATTAACATGGATCATCAACATGGACCATAAATGTGGACCATCAACATGGACCATAAATGTGGACCATCAAAATGTACCATAAATGTGGACCATCAACATGGACCATCAACATGGACCATCAACATGGATCATCAACATGGACCATAAATGTGGACCATCAACATGGACCATAAATGTGGACTATCAACATGGACCATCAACATGGACCATAAATGTGGACTATCAACATTGACCATCAACATGGATCATCAACATGGACCATCAACATGGACCATAATTGTGGACCATCAACATGGACCATCAACATGGATCATCAACATGGACCATAAATATGGACCATCAACAGAGATAAGGTGGTGTTTAACTCAGTTTCCACATGGGACTGACTTCTCCTGAGACCACCACTCAAGGGTAGGCGTGGTCAGTCTGATAGATCTGAACAAGAGCTGATAAGGCACAACACTGCTGACACTTCTGACCAAGGTGGAAATGCTGGAGAGAGATACTTCAATGATCCTGAAGGAAATTCAAGTTCTGTCGCAGTAACATTTCCACTGAGCGTCTCAATGTCCTTTCTGTTTCGGTCAAAGGTCTCAGTGCAGTTTCACAGGAGGACCGGTCAGGGAGGGTCAGCAGATCCTGTGGAAGAGCCAAAAGTGTCCCTCCTCTATGTCCTGCAGCATCCACGGCGAGCCAGGTGAACAGGAAAGGCTTCATCCTTATTCAATTCTGTTGTTTTTTGGTGATGAAAAAGCATTTCCTCTGGAAGGTCTCTGAGTATTGCTTTCTAGAAGATCTTCTGCCACATTTGCTGCCACATACTGCATGGTGTAAAAAGCCTGTAGCATCTCAAATGTCCACAGCTAGTTCCTCGGCTTGCTCTTTAACTAGCCTCTTGCACGGTCTCCATGGATACGGGACAAACAAACCACTTATGGATCAATAAAGTTTGTCTAAGTCTAATTTCACTCAATCCAACAGTCCCTTACTTTGACCTGCAAATCCTACAAATTGAGCTCAAAAAACAAAAGAAATAACTGTGAATCTGTTGAAAATATATAAAATAAATCATATATACTGTACATATGCTAACAAAATGTCGATAGATTAAACAGATCGAAAGCTTTATCCATCTAATCAATCTTCTGGACTAATATGTTTGTGTTGCCCGTGGCTCCTGCGTCACACTGAGGGTTTTCCTGCTTCGTCACACTGGACCGGCGTCTCCGAGGACAGTCCCGCTCGGTCCTGTTTTTAGTCTCGTTTCACAGACTCTGCAGGCACAAAACACATCACGCCGACACGGGGGAAATGTAATGCTTTATTCAGGAATATTTTTGGACACCTTTCAAATGGTAAGTTCCTGTTTGATCAGATTTTGAAAACAGAAATAGAAGCACCATGGCGACAGTCGAGAAGACGGTGACAAATCAAGCAGTGAAGTTTTAAGCACACACAACTATAAATAAACACATAAATAAATAAATAAACATAAAGAGGTGGAAGAAGTCCTCAATTTATTAAGTAAAAGATACCAGAGCAAAGAAATACTATCACATAAAGTATGATTCAGTAAAAGTATCACATTCAAATAAAAGTACCTGTGTGTGTGTGTGTGTGTGTGTATGTATGTGTGTGTACATGTGTGTGAGTGTGTGTGTACGTGTGTGTGTACATGTGTGTGTACGTGTGTGTGTGTGTGTGTACATGTGTGTGTGTACATGTGTGAGTGTGTGTGTGTATGCGTGTGTGTGTGTGTGCACATGTGTGTGTGTACATGTGTGTGTGCACATGTGTGTGTGTACATGTGTGTGTGTATACGTGTGTGTGTACATGTGTGTGTGTGTATGTTTGTGTGTGTACATGTGTGTACGTGTGTGTGTACATGTGTGTGTATGTTTGTGTGTGTACATGTGTGTGTATGTTTGTGTGTGTACATGTGTGTGTGTACATGTGTGAGTATGTGTGTGTACGTGTGTGTGTGTGTACATGTGTGTGTGTACATGTGTGAGTGTGTGTGTACATGTGTGTGTGTGTGTGTACATGTGTGTGTGTACATGTGTGTGTACATGTGTGTGTGTGTGCGTGTGTGTGTACATGTGTGTGTGTGTGTGTGTGTGTGTGTGTGTGTGTACATGTGTGTGTGTGTACATGTGTGTGTGTACATGTGTGTGTGTATATGTGTGGGTGTACGTGTGTGTGTGTGTACATGTGTGTGTGTGTGTGTATATGTGTGTGTGTGTTCTTTCTCAAGGTGCTGTTGAATGTGTCACTACTGATAAGGGAAAGCTGTGTGAGAAGAGGAGAGAGGAAGGACAGAGGGTAGAGAAAGACAAGAGAGGAAAGAGAGACGGTGAAGGAGAGAAACAAAGAGGGTAAAGGAGAGAAAGGAGAAGAGAGAAAGAGAGAGAGAGAATGTAGGCGAGAGAGAGAGAGAGAGGGGGAGGAGAGAAGGAGAGAGGGCGAGGGGGTGAAGGAGAAGAGAGAGAGAGAAGGAGAGACAGACAGACAGTGAAGGAGAGGGCAAGGAGAGGGAAAGAGAGAGAGAACATTGTGAAACAGAGGAATGCAAAAGAGGGAGAGGAGAGAAAGAGAGAAGAGGGTGAAAAAGAGAGAGGACAGAGTGAAAGAGAGAGGGGGTACAGAGAGAAGGGAGAGAGAGAGAGATAGGGAGAGGGAAGAGGGAGAGGAGGGAGAGAGAGAAAGGAGAGAGGAAAGAGAGAGAGAGAGAGAAGGGAGAAAGAGGGGGGGAAACAAAAAAGACAGGAGAGAAAGAGGGAGAGGAGAGAGAGAAGGACAGAGTGAAAGAGAGACAGGGGAGGAGAGAAATAGAGAGAGAGGAGGGGAGAGAGAGGAGAGAGATAGAGCGAGAGGAGGGGAGAGAGAGGAGAGAGAAAGAGTGTAGGAAGCAAAAAAGAGAGGAGAGAGAGAAGGAAGAGAGGAAAGAGAAGGGAGAAAGAGGATGAGAGAGAGAAGAATGAGAGAGAGAGAGAGAGAGAAAGGAGAGGGAGATAGAGATAGAGAGAGAGAGAGAGAGGAGAGGAGAAAAAATAGAGAGAGAGAGAGGAGAGAGAGAAGGGAGAAAGAGGGTAGGAAACAAGAAAGAGAGGAGAGAGAAGGATGGAAGAGAGAGAGAGAGAGAAGGAAGAGAGGAAAGAGAAGGAAGAGAGAGAGAGAGAGCAGAAAGAGAGGGAGAGAGAGAGAAGGAAGAGAGGAGAGAGAAAAGAAAGAGAGGAGAGAGAGAAGGATGAGAGGAGAGAGAAGGACGAGAGGAGAGAGAGAAGGACGAGAGGAGAGAGAGAGGGACGAGAGGAGAGAGAAGAAAGAGAGGAGAGAGAGGGACGAGAGGAGAGAGAGAATGACGAGAGGAGAGAGAGAAGAAAGAGAGGAGAGAGAGAGGGACAAGAGGAAAGAGAGAAAGATGAGAGGAGAGAGAGAAGGACGAGAGGAGAGAGAGGGACGAGAGGAGAGAGAGAAGGACGAGAGGAGTGAGAGAAGGACGAGAGGAGACAGAGAAGGACGAGAGGAGAGAAAAGAGAGGAGAGAGAGAAGAATGAGAGGAGAGAGAGAAGAAAGAGAGGAGAGAGAAGAGAGGAGAGAGAAAAGGATGAGAGGAGAGAGAAAAGAAAGAGAGGAGAGAGAGAAGGATGAGAGGAGAGAGAGAAGAAAGAGAGAACAGAGAGAATGACGAGAGGAGAGAGAAGGATGAGAGGAGAGAGAGAAGGGAAAGAGGAGAGAGGACACAGTGTAACGTGCTGACAGGGCACATCACACGGGGCAGATGTGGGTGCCTGCAGGTCCCTCGGGTGCTCTGAGGATAAAGGAGCAGACTAATGCACGAGTTTCATTCATTTATTATAACGTTACTATGGCGACACTCTTTATCTTTACTCCCTCCAAAAAGTCTTTATACGCTTAAAGCTGCATTGTGTAACATTTCTGGAAGATGTGTCAAATGCTTGTCTCCATGGAGATGTTGTTGCTTTGTCTGGAATGTTTCACAGTAGGGCATTAAACCTTTCTATCTTCGCCCAAACCAAGCAAAGTTACAGGTCAGATCTGTGGAGAGGCGACCCCGCTCACAGTCTGTGTTTTTAACTATTTTTGAGCTATACAATATAAAAAGTGAATAAATTTAAAGATGTTTAATGTCACACTGTGGAACATTCCAGGCAGAGCAATGACGTATCCATAGAAACAAACAAGTGACGGACCCCCAACCAAAAAGTTACATAATGCACTTTTTAAGCTGTCTGAAAAAATGTGTTTCTTGCTTGCAAATTCTCTCCATTTTGGGTGGAATTTTTAAAAACAAGATTTACAAAGTACGGAGTCACAAAGAAAATTACAAAATAAAAATATCATACAGAAGGCAAACAAAAACATACAAAAACAGACACAAACACAAACAGCTCAAGTAAATATAATAAATAAATAAAAAGAAATAAGGAATAAAATGAAGGTAAAAACAGTTAAAGGAAAGCCAACCCATAAAAACGAGTTTGAAGAAGTGATTTAAAGAAGTGTGTATGCACCCCTTCTTTCTTCTCTCTCTCTCTCTCTATCCCCCCTTCCCTCCTCCCTCTCTGACTTTCTCTCCCTACCCCTTCTCTCTTTCTCTCTCTCTGCCGCCTCTTTTCTTCACTAACCTCTTCCTCTCTTTACCTCCCCAACCCTCCCTCTCTCATTCTCTCTCTCTCATTCTCTCCTCCCTCTCTTTCTTTCTCTCTCTTTCACTCTTTCCCTCCTCCCTTTCTCTCCCTCTCTCTTTCCATCCTCTCCCTCCCTCCTCTCTGTCTCACTCCTCCCTCTCTCCCTCCCTCCTACCTCTCTCTCTCTCTCTCCCTCCCTCCCTTTCCCTTCTCTCTTTCTCTCTCTCTGCCGCCTTTCTTCTTCACTAACCTCTCCCTCTCTTTACCTCCCCAACCTCTTTCTCTCATTCTCTCCTCCCTCTCTCTCTCTCTTTCCTTCTTTCTTTCTTTCTTTCTTTCTCTCTTTCCCTCCCTCCCTTTCCCTTCTCTCTTTCTCTCTCTCTGCCACCTTTCTTCTTCACTAATCTCTTCCTCTCTTTGCCTCCCCCGCCTCTTTCTCTCATTCCCTCGTCCCCCCCTTTCTTCTTTTTCTTCCTTCCTTTCTCTCTCTCTGTCTCTCCTTCCCTCCTCCCTCTCTGCCTTTTTCTCCCTTCCCCTTCTCTCTTTCTCTCTCTCTGCCGCCTCTTTTCTTCACTAACTTCTTCCTCTCTTTACCTCCCCAACCCTCTCTCTCTCATTCTCTCTCTCTCATTCTCTCCTCCCTCTCTTTCTTTCTCTCTCTTTCACTCTTTCCCTCCTCCCTTTCTCTCCCTCTCTCTCTCCCTCCTACCTCTCTCTCACTCTCTCTCTCTCTATCCCTCCTCCCTTTCCCTTCTCTCTTTCTCTCTCTCTGCCACCTTTCTTCTTCACTAACCTCTTCCTCTCTTTACCTCCCCAACCCTCTCTCTCTCTCTCATTCTCTCGTCTCTCTCTTTCTCTCCTCCCTTCTTTCTTTCTCTTCTTTCACTCTTTCCCTCCTCCCTTTCTCTCCCTCTCTCTCTCCCTCCTACCTCTCTCTCACTCTCTGCCTTTTTCTCCCTTCCCCTTCTCTCTTTCTCTCTCTCTGCAGCCTTTCTTCTTCGCTAACCTCTTCCTCTCTTTACCTCCCCAACACTCTCTCTCTCTCATTCTCTCTCTCTCTCTCTCTCTCATTCTCTCCTCCCTCTCTTTCTTTCTCTCCCTTTCACTCTTTCCCTCCTCCCTTTCTCTCCCTCTCTCTCTCCCTCCTACCTCTCTCTCTCTCTCTCTCTCTTTCTTTCCCCCCCCCCCCCCCCCCTCTCTCTCTCACCCACTTGTTCCATTAAAGTTAGTTCATGTTATAATCTGGCTCTATTGTGTTGGTGTTTTGTGCGTCTCTGGGCTGTGTTGCGTAAGAGGATCGTTCTTTTGTGGTGTAACGTAAACGCCCGAGCGATGGACAATGTACGGCACGGGGGGGGGCATTACATAAAAGAGAGCAGCGCTGGAAAGAGTACGACAGTTTGTACGCAAAAAATAAACTTGCACAACAATCCTATATGTGAACCGGCTCTCCTCTCCAGAGATCTGACTTGTGACTTGGTGCACAGTGGCGCCATATTGTGAAATAATCCCGGCTAAACGCTGTAATCTCCATGGAGACGAGCACTTGACCAGAAAAGTGACAGAGCAGCTTTAAGCTCTATTCAGAGAGTCAAAAGTCAATGAAAACAGTACATAATGTGCTCCAAAGTCTCTTCATCTATTTCTGTCGTGCCCTTTAGCAAGACACCTCAGCCACATTATTATTTGAACGCAACTGAGTGATTGTGTGATGAGGTGTAGGCAAAAATAAAATGATTTTGGACGCACAACCATTCTTGAAATTGACTACTAACACATATTTTCCTTCACAGTTCATATAATTAAAGAATAATGATAACACTGTGGCAAAAGCAGAAATTCAATTTGTCAACTGGACAAAGTTTATTTTTTTGGGTACGTTTAGCGGTTCATCCAAGCTGCTTCTTCAGTTCTGGCTGGAATGCTGGTGGACACACACACTGCGTGCACATGGACGAGTGGACAAATCCGATTGCAAACGGATTGGGATCGTATCGAATTCATGTGCACAGACTAAGGATCGTATAGGGATTGGTTTCTGGAATCCGATTGGAACCCCTGGCTTAGGCCGATAGTAATCCTCTTGGTGCCGCCTTGTGCACGATATCAGATCGAATTAGCGTACTGCGCATGCGCGGGAATTTTCGCCCAGGATTTCACCCGGAAGTGGCAGGAGGCGCCAACGCCTTCATAAGTAGCGATTGTTGCCGGAAAAGTCAGACGAAATCATGGCTGCGAAGAAAGAATGCACAACACGTACACCAACGCTGCTCCGCCAAACTCCTCGAGCGCCATCTTTGTATACCGCCACATAGTTTGTTGTGTTTTTATTGAGTAGCCATCACCTGGAAGTAGTTGGACTACAGCACCACATAGCGTAGCGGAGTCGGACAGGTCGCTGACCATTATCCGATTACACGAGCTTCATGTGCACGTGGATTTTAGGACAGACCACCCGCCGACTAATGGGATCAGATTTGGAGAAATCCAATCCGATCGTACCATGTGCACGCAGTGACTGCTTATAACTAGCTGCAGGGACACCCCTTGCCCTCACATGATCGCGCAAAACCAAGGGATAGGGGTAAGACGAAGGGGTAAAACAGAGAAATGGGACGCAGCCTTAGAATTAGACAAACTTTATTGATCCACAAGGGAACTCCTTGGACACTTGGAAATGACTCGGTAACTCACATATGACATTATATTATAATAACAAAGAGTAAAGGATATAAATGGTAATAATCCATTCTAAATAAGTAGCACAAAAGACAGCAAGAGACGAGTAAGCTACAAAATTCACACTGTGGGTATGAATAACAAGATATTTCAACTCCTACTCAGCCTCATAAGTTTGCCACCAAATTGTCCATCTGAGAAATACTACCTCCCATGCACCGACGCTACACGACCTTGTACGTCTGTGGAGAGAGGCCTGTCCGCTCTGCTCTGATGCTATCTCAGAAGGATGAATGGCTGCTATGCTAACCTGTGTGGCTGAAGTAAATAGGACTGTGCAGAGATAGGAGAGTCCCAGGTGCAGAATACTAAAGAATCATGGGAAAAAGTACACTTCACAAAAAGGTCTGGTCTCGTGGGTTTCAGGCGACTTCGTGAGTTTTCTGTAGCGTTAGAGGAGACGTGCAAAGTCAGCTTTTCACCCATAAGAACCCACGGTGACACCAGTGTAACAAACACTTTTCCTTATAAAACTTTATGTCTGACCTTAACTCATTAGCCGTGTCTCAATTTGCAGTGTGCACAGTTCGGCGTGTGGTTTTAAGGGCGCTCCGCGGATCGCATGGGCGTCGGCGTAATGGGACAGGTCCTGCAACTACCAGATGCAGCCACCGACTCCGTTTTCTCCTGTAGAAGAAGTAGCGCGCAGTGCATGCTGGGATATATGAGTGCGCGAAGTGTGCGTGGATGCACAGTTGGTTCACGCCCCGATTTCCATGGAAATGACTGCAGTTTTCAGTGTGCATTTTAACTGTGCATGGGACAAAAATGAAATGGGACAGCAGTTGTCGCGCCGAAAGTGATGTATGCGTCGTTAAAACCACACTCCGAACTGTGAACACTGCGAAACATCCTGGTATGACCATGTGACAGTCATGTGACCCTAACAGGAAGTGGGCTCTCCAAAATGCTGCTACTGTAATCCCTCGTTTATCGCGGGGGTTAGGTTCCAGAAATAACCCGCAATAAGAGAAATCCGTGAAGTAGGACAACTTTATATTTTACAATTATTCTACATGTTTTAAGGCTGTAAATGCCTCACCACACACATTATACGCTTTTCTTAGACTGGAATTAACCTTTTCTCACATTTCTCTCTCGTTTAAACACTCAAAGTTTCATAGATTTTCAACAAAATGTATTAATAGTGAAGTGTGGGGGAAGACACAGCTCCGGAAGCCCCGCTGGACGCGCGAGGAGCCACGGCCGGCGCCACGAGGGGGCGTTTGGTGGCGACGCCCCCTTACGTCATCAGTCCCGCCCCCTTCAGATGTGAGATTTGCGCTGTGTTGCGCATTGTCCAATTGCGCTGTGTTTGCGCTTGTGGTGGAGGGCTATGTGGCCTGTACTCTTGGCGTTGTGGTATGCAGGAGATCACTTGACCGAGGGTCTACGTTCAAATAATAATAATAAAAATAAAAAAACTCTCACTTTTTATCACGATCACTATCACTTTTTACTCTTCTACTCAGTCAGTCTCTTACAAAGGTGTAGTCTAAATACACGAGCTCTCGAGGAGCGCGCCTGACCCATTATGCATGCGAGAAGTGGGATGTGTGTGTGTGTGTGTGTGTGCGACGCGACCCCGTCCCCTGTGATAAACTCACCGCTCCCTTAATATTTTATGTCTGGCGCCGGAACCAGCCGCACGAAACCAGCAAAGAGTGGCACGTGGTGGTTTAATCCTGGTTTAGACCTGGTCTAGTCTCGGTTTAGTCCAGGTCTAGACCTGGTCCAGTCCTGGTTTAGTCCAGGTCCAGTCCAGGTTTAGACCTGGTCTAGACCTGGTTTAGTTCTGGTTTAGACCTGGTTTAGTCCACGTTTAGTCCTGGTCTAGTCTCTTAGCTAATCAGGACACAGAACACAATGTTACACTATAAAAAAAAATAATGGAAAAAAAATATAAAAAATCTGCGTAACAGCGAGGCCGCGAACAGTGAACCGTGATAGAGTGAGAGACCACTGTATATCCTGTGTGCAAATTTCAACGAAGCAGCTAATTTCAAAAAGCTGTTTTTTGATACTTCAGGTCATTTCCGGTTCCGGTGTGTGGCTTTCGGTTGGTTGCAGGTTCGAACTAGCGCGAAAAAAATCACTTTTTCAATTTTTTTCCGATCAAAAGGATTACAGTTTTTACGGACTTGGATTAAAAGGGGGCTATCACCGGCTACACCAGCTCGCGACTCCCCAGAACGCACGGGGCCACACGGCGTATCTGGGTGGAGGGATCGCTCGGAGCGGATAACACTGGCTACACCAGCTCGCGACTCCCCAGAACGCACGGGGCTGCACGGCGTATCTGGGTGGAGGGATCACTCGGAGCGGATAACACCGGCTACACCAGCTCGCGACTCCCCAGAGCGCACGGGGCCATATGGCGTATCTGGGTGGAGGGATCGCTCGGAGCGGATAACACCGTCTTCACCAGCTCGCGACTCCCCAGAGCGCACGGGGCCAATCGGAGTGTCTGGGTCGGGCCTCGCCCTTGGGTGGGGTGCTTACCGGCGTTGCACACTTGGGATCGGGAGTGACCCCAAGCGTGCCCCCCACCATCCCACCGAAAAAAGGAGTAGACTTTGGAGAGGACTTGGGCAGCATTTCAAACACATTTAACAATTCCAACACTTTGATAACATGTCCTATATCACATTCAACCTGGTCTGACCATATTTGTTGAAGAAAATAATATCAAATCAGTTACAGAAATATCGCTATAACATATAAAATAAGAATAAAAAACCTGATGTTTTTGTCACAATAACATAGTCATGGACAATACGCTGGTCTGGTCTGTGGTACATCCCACATAATTTTCCTTTAAGGAAAAATGGGTCTGGGTTCTTATGGGTTAAAATAGGTTTCTCTTAAAGCTTAAAGATGCAACTTTTCGTTTGGGGGTTCATCACTTTTTGTTTCTGTGGTCATTGCGCTATCTGGAATGTTCCACAGTGTGACATTAAACAGCTCTACCTTACGTTTATTCAGTTACAGGTGGTTTTAAAGCTCAAAAATACCTACAAAAACAGACATTCTGACTGTGAGCGGGGTCGCCACTGTTACGGACAAGCGTTTTGTTTATTTTATTTTATTTGTTGTATTTTAGTTGGTATATGTGAATGTGTTGTGTTACATGAGCCATTTCTCTGTGTTTTTCTATGGGTGCCGCCATTTTGTAAGGTCCATGTATGTGGGCGGGACACTTCTTGTCCCGCCTTCAGGTTCAGAGAATGCTTTCTGATTGGATGACTTTGATCTAGCTTTATTCTTTGTTCTTTGTTCTTTTATCTGTGGTCTTACCGGCTATAAATTCAGACCTTAGGGGGTCACAGACAGAGGGAAGACAGACACCACTGAAGACACACCGGAAGGTCAAGGACCCAAGCAAGAAGAAGCTCGGTACGGACGGCAGGTGGCAGTGCCGTGAGCTTGTATTTGTGTTGTGGGTGCTGCTCCAGCGCCTTGGATTACACGTTTTTCTGCGGACTCTCTGCCTCGAGGGTGCCACTGGAGAGGATTCCGTGCATTCCATGGACTTCTGGAGACTACGGGCAGTTGGACTGGTGGGAGGACGGCCAAGTCACGTGCGCACGCCAGTGGTGCAGGACTGTAGGATACCTGTGTAAACTTTATTCTGTTGTTTTGTTTCTTTTTTTTTGTGTGCGTGTGTAGTTTTGTATCCCAGATAAACGGAGACTGTTTTTATAACTTTGTGTTGGGCATTGGCTAACTGCACACGTAACACCACTTCACAGATCTGACCTGTAACTTGGTCTGGTTCGGTTTCCATGAAGATTGAAATGTTTAATGCCATACTGTGGAACATTCCAGACAAAGCGATGACATCTCCATGGAGAAAAGCAAGTGATGGACCCTCCAAATGAGTTCAGAAAGCACTCTGTTCCACCTTGTGATGTCATGTGGTAATACAGGAAGTGCTCCACTGTGTTTTTAAACTCCACACACCTTCACTAGAATCACTTGGATGATTTCAGACAGTAAAATATGCACAGCGCCTGTAAGTAATGCTGTCATAGTGTCTCAAATTTCAGTTTTCACCTACCCCCTATCCTACGGAGGCCCTTGTCTGACCGGCCAGTCCTTTCTACATTCTGTTTGAATCCAGAAAAGTCTAGAAACGTGAAAATCCTCCATCCAAACTTGGGACGGTCAAACCACAGCTGCTCATTTGTACTTGTCTCAAATGTGGGTTGCATCTTCTCTCGAAAATTCTCTGATCATTCAGAACAAAATCTATCACTCTTAGGCGACAGCAGCTTAGTTGGGAGTGTTTGTTCACTGATTTCGAAGGTCATAAACATCAGAGCTTTGAGTGCCTTGAAGATGGAAAAGCTCTGTATAAAAATGTGATCTTGTACCATTCCTCAGATACATAAGAGTTTAACACTTGACTTCTTCTACGCCATGTTTGTTCAAATTCGTTAACCCGCCTGTCAATCACACCCTCTGAAATCAGGACAGGATTTGGCTCCAGATCCACTCGTCTTTGTAAAGTTTTGTCAAAGCGTGTGGTTCTAACTGGACAGGAAACTGAGCGCCTCAAATATTCTAAAAAATAATAACATAAGAAACATTTTTTAGCACATAGACTGTATACAGAAGTGGGCTAATGGAGTGTGACGTCGCCCAGGCAAATGAAGCTCACAAGGCCAACAAATATTGTGGCGAATTTGGAGCGGAGTTCCATATTAGGAATAGGGAAAACACCAGGATCACGTGGAGCAGGTTAATACGAACATTTTAAGGCCAAAATGAGCAGCAGTTATAGAGAGAGGGGTGACAATTTTTCAATGTAAAGTGAATTGAAGCCAGAATTGACGGAGCTGGAAGTGCGCCCATGCACACTTCCTGTTTAGAACACGGCGCCTAGTGGGTTAGCCATGTCCATGAACATGATACTTTTTTGCACAAGATAATAATAATCGCAATAATCAAAACTCTCGAAGGGAAAGCCCACTCTTATCACCTGTGTCCAATCCTGCAAAAACACAATCTACTTACCTGGGAAAACATGGTCAGATATGCTCATCTGTGTCTCGTATATAAAATCATTCATCATTCACACAGTTTATTCACATCAGGACTTCTGAACACAGCAGAACGAGAGGGGCATCGAGAGGGGACTGTATCATCCCCCTGAGAAAAAGTCTCTTTGGCCAAACCACCTTCTCTGTGCAATCTGCCCATGACTGAAACACCACCCCCCCCACCACAATCAGAAGCCTCCCCACTTACATCTCATTTATTTATTTATTTATTTAATTTATTCTTTATTTAATAGGGACAGTGCATATTAATGAACATCTGCAGCATTGCAGTGTAAATATGACAGATTATAGCAAAAATGCTAATTTCCATCTGTAGTCCCTGGGCAGGTGACACCACAGCAAAGACAATAAAAACAATGACAACTGACAATAACACCAACATTAAAACAATAAAACATTAAAAGTGTCCACAAGTCTGGTTTTCCTTTAGCCACTGTTTCAAGTATGATTTGAAAGAAATGGTTAACTGAGAATCAGTCCTGTCACCACTAACATCCACCTCCCGATGCCCCTGTCGCCATCCTGCCTCTTGTGTGTTACTGTTGTTTTGACTTTTTTTTTTTAATGAGTTTGTATGTGTCTGTGTGTGACTGCACATAACAGTATGTGGTGTTTGTGGCTGAAAATGAACGTATGTGCCTGAATGTGGCTTTATGACTGTATATAACTGCATGGAGCTGTATGCGACTGTATGTAAGAATGATTTTAGAGTGTAAAAAATAACCATGTTTTTATTCTATTGTATTTTACTTCCTGCAGGTTGACATTTTACACCTGTCCAGGGACTACAGATGAAAAATAGCCCTCAGGCTAATTCTGGCATATTTACATGTAGATGTTTATTAATGTGCACTGTCCCTGAAATAAATAAATAAATAAGGGTCATTCCAGAATTGGAGGACATTTTACGTCCCACCCATCAAATATTAAGTAATCCACATACAAAATACTAAAACATACAGTTTGTGAGTGAATTTACTTGTCCTGAGACTCATGGACATAAGTCTGGAGTACCCCCAAAATGCCATTTTCCTCTTGTCCCACCCCTTTAATGACCAAATTGAATCTCAAATAAAACAGTTAAAATAAAAAAAAATAAAAAAAAATTGTGTAATTTCTTTCATTGCCATCTCTTGTATCTGTGGGAACATTTGTTTTAATAGACATAATATTTCAAATAATAATTATTATTCATGGAACATGTGTCCCACAACCTGCACCAACCCTGTTACCAGAACATTTTTATCCTGGTAGAAAGAAAGCAGAACCACATGATCCCCTGGACTTGACATCATCAAACAGTTTTCCAAAAGAATGGGTAGAGCAAAGGTTTGTCTTCTCTTCTATTTTTCGTATTTTTATAACATCGTTAGCCTTGATTGAATGTCTCACTCTACCTCATGCAACCCTGTTATGCAAATGATCAGAATAAGACTTTTTTTTTTCTTTACTTATTTGCATAAATATGTTTTTCCTCTTGATTAGCAGCAACAGCTAAACAGCTTCTACTCCTGAGATAAAGCGAACATTAGTGCGGATTTTCAACCCTGTTACCTGCAACCCTGTTACTGTGATTAGAGTAAATAAATAAATAAACCAAATAAATCATGTAATAAAAATTGTACCATTGATCCGTAAGCTGAGCTAATCAAGCATTTCATAGTTTATTACCTATTATTGATGAATATGTAGCAGAAAATCAGAAAAGTGAAGGTTTATTTTTCAAGAATTTAAAGCCCAAATGTCCTCCAATTCTGGAATGACCCATAAATAAATAAATAAACATATTCTGCAAACATGTTACTAACTAATGGAAACACGTTTTTATACTTTTATACTAAAGGACGCTGTGTTTTATCCAGTGCTTTATCATTTCCACATAATTTTCCAAAGAAATCACAGGTTTTTCAGATACATCTCTCGGCTCACACTCCACATGACCTTTTCCATAACAGTGAAGTGTTTGAACAGGATACTTCATTATACACTGTATGTATGTATGACATAAATGCATGTTCAATTACGGAACATGCCCACACCTCCTCCTCCTCCTCTTATACTTTCTGTACAATCAGATATTTTCAAACACCACTCAGCACTACATTCTGTTTCATTACAATCGGAGGCTTTTCTGTGTGGAGTTTGCATATTCTTCTAGTGTCCATCATCAGTATAAACATGCACAAAATACGCAAAGTCAAAGCAAATTTTTTCATTAAAGTTATCAATGAAGCAAATAAACTAATAACTAAAGAAACTAACTGGCAAACAACTTAAAAACGAGAATCATAATATCGAAATTAAAATGAACAACATCCTTGTACAAAATCCTCTTACAATTGCTACCGAAATGAATCATTATTTTATTAAATCTGTACATGAAATAACTCAGCAGTTTGCACCAACAGAAACTCGTAAGTATCCCTCTGTGAGTTCTAGTGACGAACTTTTTAAAATTAAAGAAATATCTGATGGAGATGTGCTTTGGATTATTAATTCTCTTAATTCCTCTAAGGCAAAAGACACACATGGACTAGACACACACTTTTTTAAACTGCACAAAGATGTGTTGATTACACCAGTTAAACATCTGTTGAGTCTGTGTTGTGCCTTCAGCGTGGAAGTTGGCAGTGGTTTCTCCAATTTGTAAAAGTAGCAATCAGTCTGAGATGGCCAATTATCGCCCCATTAGCATCCTTCCTGCCATCTCCAAAACTGCTGAGAGATGGTGGCCGAACAATTAAATGAACATCTAACCACAAGCACTACAGCTTTGCACCCAATGCAGTTTGGTTTTCGTGCTCACCATTCCACAGAGTCTGAATTTTTTTGTTGTTGTTGAGAATGTCAGAAGTCTTGCATATGCATATGAGGGTGCAGTATTCCTAGACCAGGGGTGTCAAACATGTGGGGGCCAGATCCAGCCCTCTAAGACCTTTAATCTGGCCCTCGGCTTATTTTCTATCAAAATATTTTATTTTAATCATATCTTAATTTTCTATTAAAATGTTGGTCATTTTCTGAGCCTCTTTTCTGCACAGTTTAGCATAGCAGCGTCTCCATCGCCTCTGTGCGTGGCCCCTCCCACCAGAGCAGCACAAATGAAGACTCGCCTAAGACACAAGCACTTGAACGACATTCTGAAGTTGCAGCTCCTCAGGACACGGTGCCTGATATTGATGCACTTGTGCAGCTAAAAGATGCCAAGTTTCACGAACAAAAAGAAAGCATGACTAAATTCTGTGAAATGCATACAAGTTAATGTTAAAACGTTGTGTTGAAATTGCATTTTTCTTAAAGTTTCAGGTTGTTCATAATATATTTCTTCTTATATTTTGTATAAGAAAGAGTTCATCAAATAAAAAACACTTAATAGATTTGTGTTTCTCTGCACAAATATTTGGACTTGTTGCTGTTTTTGGGGTATATTTGCCATGAGTTTTCTGATCTGGCCCCTTTGAGATCAAAGTCGGTTGGACAAGGCCCCCGGACCAAAATGAGTTTGACACTCCTGTCCTGGACTTTAAGAAGGCTTTTGCATGGTAAATCACCAGATTCTTTTATCTAAATTATCACATTTTAATTTGTCTTAAGAGGCTTTGCTCTGGTTTGAGTCTTACTTGTCCCACAGACAACAGTGTGTTTCCCTGTCTGGTTTTAAATCTCCCTACCTTCACTGTCCAACAGGGGTCCCCCAAGGTAGTATTTTAGGACCTATTTTATTTAGTCTATATATCAATGATCGTCTGGAAATGTGTCCAAATGTCAATGTCCAGCTGTATGCTGATGATGCTGTAATCATTACACATGCCAGAACTGTACAAGAAGCTTCAGAAATTTAACATCAGCCATGACTCATGTCCAAAAGTGGGTTGAAAACTCATTCTTGCAACTCAATATAAAGAAAACTGTCTGCATAATGTTCAGTAAAAAAAACAAAAAACTGAGTGACAGCGGTCCAGTGTCTTTCTGGACTTTAAGAAGGTTTTTGACATTTTATTATTATAACTTTATTTAACCAGAGAAATCCCACTGAGATTAAAAACCTCTTTTTCAAGGGAGCACTGGCCAAGAGGCAGCAAAAAACACAATTACAGCACAATTAATACAAATTAGTTAAATCAGGCAGTAAAAAAGAAAATTACAACACAAAAGGACAATTACAACACATGGTAAATCACCAGATTCTTTTATCCTCTGGGAGACAAATGATAGCCGTGTCCCAATTCCCAGAGTGCACAGTTCGGAGCGTGGTTTGAAGGGCATGTGCGTCACATCCGGCACGACGACTGCTGTCCCATTTCATTTTTGTCCCATGTACAGTTAACACCCGAGCTGAAGACCACAGTCGTTTCCATGGAAATTGGGGCGTGGACCAAGCGCATGAAAAAGCACATATATCCCAGCATTCACCGCGCGCTACTTCTTCGCCGACGTCCATGCGGTCCGCGGGCTACACTCAGGGCTGAGCAAATATGCACAGCCTTGACTGCAGTCTGAGCCCCCTTCAAACCACGCTCCGAACCGTGCACTCTGGGATTTGGGACACGGCTGATGTCTGC
Source organism: Paratrypauchen microcephalus (assembly GCA_036785185.1). Classification (NCBI taxonomy): domain Eukaryota; kingdom Metazoa; phylum Chordata; class Actinopteri; order Gobiiformes; family Gobiidae; genus Paratrypauchen; species Paratrypauchen microcephalus. Next base: position 109,452 of record JAVJIX010000312.1, on the reverse strand, counting down.
TGGTCTCAAACCTAAATCAGAACAAACAAAGAAAACAATAGGGCAGCAGGTCAGGTCCAGAGATGTGAAAACACCATTATGGCCCTGAATGGTTCTGCTAACAAGACCCACACTCCACTCCCACTGCAGATCTAATAGGCCCACCTAACTAACACAAACTGTAAACAAATAGGTGTGGTAGTTTCAAAGTAATTTCATTGTAGTTAGCGCCCCCTCCAGGCAGATATAGGCAATGTCCACCAGCGTCTGACCAGAACAGAAGAAGCAGCTTCATTTAATTTCATTTAATTTATTTATTCATTTCGAGCAGGTCAACACAAGGAAATAAATACAGGTAACCAATATACAGTCAAATAAATAAAAAGTCTTTTCTTTTTGCTCGAAAAGGAGCGGGAAGAAGAAAACGTATTAAATCCCTCCCCTGTCTTCCAAAACATAACTTAAATTATCAATTAGCTTCCTTATCAGCTCAGTTGAAAGAAACCCAAAATTAAAAATAAGGCAAATTCCATTCTTATACAAAAAAAAACAAAAAACAAAAACAAAACTGATACAGAAAGGTGCCATTTGACGATTCATTCAAACTCGTCTCTCTGTATTCAGACCAGTCCATGGTCCAACAGTCCAACTTAAATTTGTGAATATTTTGACAGCGCTTTTGCTGTAAATCCAGAGCATTCCACATTTTTACCCCACATACAGTCACACAGAAACTTTTACGAGTGGTTCTAATATTAGCCAAAATGAAGTTTCCATAAGCTCTCAAATTATAAATGTTCTCTTTAAGAGCAGAGCAAAAACATTTTGCACATTTTTTGGCAATTGTTTATTGCTTTAAAAAGCATAATCACTGTATAATATTTCACAAGGTCATTAAATTTTAATAACTTTGACTGAGTAAAAAGATCATGAGTGTGTTCTAAGAAGCCGACCTTGGATGAGCTGCGAAACGTATTCGACCAAATAAACTTTTGTCCATTTGACAAATTGAATTTCTCTTTTTGCCGTGGATTCTACCTGGACGACTGAGGGATTCTACAGACATCATGATTTGAATGTTTGGAGTGAAGGGAAGAGAGCTGGAGAGAGGAGGAGAAGAGGGAGCGGTAGTGTGGGAGTTTATTAATAGATTTAATTAGGCACTGGAGACAATCAGGCGGCAGATGTCCCCTACCAGAAAAAGTTACGTAGAGCATCTTTAAAGGGTCTGTAATACGCTAATTTTTAAAAATCTATTATAATTTAGTTTCCTCATTACAAACAGACCTAGAGTTGTGTTTTCGTTCATTCACACACATTTAACACACAAATCCAACCTAATTACTTTTTCACACCTGCCTTGTTTGGTTCGTTTAAAACGAACCGGAGTTTGTTTGCTCCTTTGATTCGGACCTTTTGGGCTGGTGTGAATAAAAACCAAAAGTCTCGATCCGGAGCAAACAAGCGAACCGAGACCACCAAAAAAGCTCGGTCTCGGTATGGTTCCATTCAAATCCTGGTGCAGTTTGTTTGAGGTGAGAATTCAGACCAGACTCGATCCGACACAAGTTGGCTTTTTGTACTTAACGAGCTCCCGTCTTATGTCGAGCATTATGGGAAACCGAGGCTGATGAAACGAAACAAAACGGAACTTACGAGGCTTACTTACGATTTGCGTGAAGAGCAAGAGTCAGAACTTGATGCGCGCTGTCCTCCGTAGTCGTCTTGCCCTGTGTCTTCGTCGTTTGGAAATTGATTGTAAAATTGTGTAAACCTCACGATGCTGCTCAAACATTTGTGCGAACTGTAAAAACTGAACAAACCATATCGCTAAGGCTAGATTGAAAACAGCACGTAACACCATGATTCTTCTCCTTCACGTGTTTGGACACGGCGTTTTGACACATGGCTCATTTCTGTCCAATGGCTGAGCGACCTCAGCACACGTGGTTTTATTTACAGATGTTGGTCCACTTACAAAAAAGTGCAGTGTGAAAGCGAACCGCACCAAAATAAAATAAAAAATAAAAAATTGGTCCGGACCAAAGCAAGTGAACTATCAGACTTTCCTGATGTGAAAACGACCTTAGTCTTTCACTCAAACAGAAAACTCTCTGTTCCACCTTGTGATGTCATGTGGTGATACAGGAAGTGCTCCACTGTGTTTTAAAACTCCACACACCTTTACATGAATCATTTGGTTGCGTGAAAAGTCCCTCAGTCGTCCAGGTAGAATCCATGATAAAAGGAGAAGTTCAATTTGTCAACTGGACAAAGTTTGTTTGGTTGAAGACGTTTCGTCGCTCATCCTTCTGAATCCTTCTGAAACTATCTCAGCTAATTTGTATCTTTTGTTTCCCTGGCGTCTCGTTTAGCATCTCTATTTAGCCCTACGTGGAGCTCACTGCTCTGAAATAGCTCTGAAACTATCCCCTCATTTGTTCCTTTTGTTATTCGAATATTTAGCATCTCTATTCAGACTACAGACCGTCTCCACCCTTCTGTCCCTGACTCGTCTGCCCTAATGTTTTTTTCCGTCTGTTATGACTTGGTTAAAGAATCGAATTATAAATGAGAGACAAGTTATGTCTAACTCCCCCATTTCTGTTTAACAACGGATTCTCTTTTTTGACAAAAATTGCCTCTTTCTTAGATTGTGCAGTAACGATAGGAGGAGACCGGGGACTCCTAGTAGAAGTCTTCAGGAAGCCCACACACACAGACCAATACCTGCTTTTTGATTCACATCACCCACTGCAGCACAAACTGGGTGTTATTCGGACATTACAACACAGGGCCCAAGTGGTTCCCACAAGCACAGAGGGTAAGGAGAAAGAAGAACAACACGTGCAGGAAGCCCTCTCTGTTTGTGGATATCCTAAATGGGCTGTCAACAAAACCAAGAGAGACAACAAGACAACAGAGAGTCCGAACCCAGGAGGAAAGGGGTAGCGATTCCGTACCTGGCCGGCGTTTCGGAAAAACTACAGAGGATTTTCAGACAATATGAAATCCCAGTTTATTTCAAACCCACAAACACTTTAAGACAAAAACTCATCCACCCAAAGGACAAAACACCGAGCCACAAACAAAGCAATGTGGTCTACTCCATTCAGTGTAGTGAAGACTGCAGTGAGCGCTACATTGGAGAAACCAAGCAGCCACTTCACAAGAGGATGTACCAACACAGACGGGCGTGCCAAAGTGGACCGTCATCTGCCGTACATCTTCACCTAGAAGCCACGGGCCATTCTTTTGAGGACAGTGAGGTTCAGATCTTAGCCAGGGAAAAGAACTGGTTTGAGAGGGGAGTGAAAGAGGCAATTTTTGTCAAAAAAGAGAATCCGTCGTTAAACAGAAATGGGGGAGTTAGACATAACTTGTCTCCCATTTATAATTCGATTCTTTAACCAAGTCATAACAGACGGAAAAAAACATTAGGGCAGACGAGTCAGGGACAGAAGGGTGGAGACGGTATGTAGTCTGAATAGAGATGCTAAATATTCGAATAACAAAAGGAACAAATGAGGGGATAGTTTCAGAGCTATTTCAGAGCAGTGAGCTCCGCATAGGGCTAAATAGAGATGCTAAATGAGACGCCAGGGAAACAAAAGATACAAATTAGCTGAGATAGTTTCAGAAGGATTTCAGTGTAGTGAGCTCCGCCCTGCAGCTAGATATAAACAGGAACCAACCAGCACTAGAACCGGAAGTGAAGAAGTCTCTCGGATGAGCGACAAAACGTCTTCAACCAAACAAACTTTGTCCAGTTGACAAATTGAACTTCTCCTTTTATCATGAATCATTTGGATCATTTCAGCACCGGAATTGACGATCTCTACTGAAGAAATGATAAAAAGTTGCTGTTAATCACTACAACTACCACTACATGACATCACAAGGTGGAACAGAGCATTTTGAGACTAATAATGCAGGATTAGTCAAATTACTCAATGTGTGAATGAAACAAAACACAACTCCGTATATGTTTTTGATGAGGTAACGACATTGTAACATACACAAAAGCTCACAGGAGTCAATTTTGTGTAATATGGGACCTTTACATTGCTGCTTTTAAATAGAATAAGAACTGAACTTTCTTGTATTTGCATGTTATTCTAGTGTGCGTTGCTTGACATCCCATTAACTATGCACACCTGACAAGTCATCGAAATAAAACCAACGTGTCCAGAGAACGCTCAAGTCATAATGAATATTTTATTTTCCCTCCTCCTCTTCTGCCTCTTCTGCTGCTGCTGACAGAGGAGTATAACCAGGCTCTCCAGAGAGACTGGGGAGCCTGCTGTACTGTACACGCTGTACCGCCTCTGGGCTCTGTGGACACTGCCAGAATGTAGATTTATACCGTTTGCTCGTCTTTAAAGGGACTACATCACTCATATGTTACACTTGTGAGCCTTAAGTCGCGTTAGAACGTCGTCTCCTCCTCAAAAACAGACCCGGAGTTGGGTTTCGTTTCATTCACACAAACTCTGCATATTTAGGGTTCTTCTCTCAGCGTGAAACCACTCTGTTCCACCTTGTGATGTCATCGAGTGGTAATACAGGAAGGGATCTGCTGTGTTTCTGAACTCCACACAGACTATATCATTTGGATAATTTCAGCCCTGGAATTGCCGATCTCTACTAAGAACTACTGTTGCACATTTATTTTTCTCTTTATTTTCAATGCACATTTTACTGCACATTTCACTGCTGCATCTTCCATTGCACATTTTCAATCAATTAATCAATCAAACATTATTTATAAAGGTAAAAGGAGAAATTTAATTTGTCAACTGGACAAAGTTTATTTGGTCGAAAACGTTTTGCAGCTCATCCGAGTTGCTTCGTCAGTTCTGGTTAGAGTGCTGATGGACACTGCTTATAACTAGCTGCAGGGAGGAGCCAACTACACTGAAATTATTCTGAAACTATCCCACCTCTTTGTTTTCAGTTTTCTGTCTTTTGTTTTTTTGTTTCTCTCTGGCGTCTAGTTTAGCATACCCATTCAAACCCTAATAGCTGTTTTCACACCTCTGGACCTGACCTGGCTGCCCTATTGTTTCCTTTGTTTGTTTTGATTTCGGTTTGAGAATGGAATTATATATGGGAGACAAATTATGTCTCTTTTTTGACAAAAATAGCCTCTTTAACTCCCCTCTCAAACCAATTCTTTTCCCTGGCTAAGATCTGAACCTCACTGTCCTCAAATGAATGGCCCATGGCTTTATAAAGCGCTTTTCATACAAAAAATGTAACACAAAACACCTTACAGTGATTAAGGATTAGAAGATTGACTTTATTGATCTCACACAGGAGAAATTGTTTCCACATTTGACCCGGGGACCATCCCCATGATTTTGTTGTTTTGGCTTTGGTCAGGACCCAAGCTGCAGGATTTTACCTGGCGCATGTTTTGGGTTGGTGGGGGAAACCGGAGTGCCCGGAGGAAACCCACCCAGACATGGGGAGAACATGCAAACTCCACACAGAAAGGCCCAGGCGACCCGAACCTTCTTGCTGTGAAGCGTAAGTGCTAGCCACTCAGCCACCGTGCCACCAACAATAAAAAAATAATAAAAAACTAACAAACAAACAAACAAATTCAATCAAAGCCAAGCTAAACACGTGAGTCTTGAGCCCACTCTTAAAAACATGAATGTCTCTTTGGCCCCCTGGGGGGGGGGGGGGGGATTGGTGGCGGGTGCGAGTGACTTTTTTTTCGCTGAAAACGCGCTGTGCCTGCAGTATCTAACCAATTTTCTAGGCACAGAAGTGCTGTGCGCTGCGCTTGAATTGCGTAACTAAATTTCAGCATGAGAAATACCATGTGTGGCGTGTGAGCGTGTGAACATGTTGAATTGCGTGTGTCACACTCTCAAAGCGTGAGACTTGAGAGCCCTGATATGTCGAACACATATGGCAGAACTGACAATAGTTGAAATAAGTTGACTTTGACTTTGACTACTGAACTAAAGGTAGAAGGTCGCTGTTAACTTGAAAAAGCATTTTGAGAGATGTAGCCAGACTAATGATAAAGGGTTACTCAAACGTGTGAATGAAACACCATTCAAGTGTTGTTTTGAGGAGGTAACATCATTCTAACATGGCTTAAAGCAGACTTGGCCAAACTGTTCTACAAAGGGGCCAGTGTGGCTGAAGGTTTTTGTTCTAACCAACCAGGACCACACCTTCAGCTGTCTGAAGACTGAGATCAGTTGATTAAACGAGTCAAGTCTGGTGTGCTGCTGCTGCTTGGTTGGAAAGAAAACCTGCAGCCACACCGGCCCTTTGTGCCCTGGCTTCAAGAGTTAGTTTTGATTCATGACTGTTTGATTGTGTGAAATTATATTTTTCCTGTATCCTGAAGAACTAGCTATGGATGTTTAAGATGTTACAGGCTTTTTTTTTACTGTGTGTAGCAGCAAATGTGGCAGAAGACCTTCCAGAGGAAATCCGTTGAGGGAATGAATCATTTTGTCAAAATGGCATTACCTCCCCCAAAACATACCTGGAGTTGTGATGTCATTAAGTGGTAATACAGGAAGGGATCTACTGTGTTTCTGAACTCCACACAGACCATATCATTTGAATAATTTCAGCTCTGGGATTGCCAATCTCACCTGAACTAAAGGTAAACGGTCATTGTTAACTTGAAAAAGCATTTTGAGAGACGTAGCCAGACTAATGATAAAGGGTTACTCAAACATGTGTGAATCAAACACAATTCAAGGTACATGTAGGTAACAACTTCCTAACATGGCTTAAAGCATCAGTTTTGACTCATGACTGTTTGATTGTGTGAAATAATATTTTTTCCATATTGTTTCCATGGAGAACTAGCTATGGACATTTAAGATGTTACAGGCTCTATGTAGCAGCAAATGTGGCAGAAGCGCCACATTTCGTTGTAGCACTTGATGGTCTTTGCGACTGCACTTGGGGATACATTCAAAGATTTTGCAATTTTCCGGACTGACTGACCTTCATTTCGTAAAGTAATGACGGCAACTCGTTTCTCTTTACTTAGCTGATTTGTTGTTGCCATGATACCAATACTAACAGTTGTGCAATTGGGCTGTCAGCTGTGTATCAAGCTGACTTCTGCACAACACAACTGATGGTCCCAACACAATTAATAAGGAAAGAAATTCCACTAACCCTGACAAGACACCTGTGCAGTGAAAACCATTTCAGGTGACTACCTCATTAAGCTCATTGAGAGAACACCAAGGGTTTGCGGCGCTATCAAAAAAGCAAAGGGTGGCTACTTTGAGAAATCTAAAATATAAGAGTTATTTCACACTTTTTTGTTAAGTACATAATAAGACATGTGTTCATTTATAGTTTTGATGCCTTCAGTCAGAATCTACAATGTAAATAGTCACAAAAGTAAAGAAAACGCATTGAATGAGAAGGTGTGTCTAAACTTTTGGCCTGTACTGTACGTGGAGTTGGCTTTTGTTTCATTCTCACATGTTTGAGTAACCCTCTATTATTAGGCTGCGTCCCATTACTCTGTCTTACCCCCTTGCCCTTCCCCTACCCCTTTATCTACGTCTTTGTCTGGCCCCTCAATAACGAGCTGAGAGGGAGCTGAGAGGGTGTCCCATTTCTGTTCCCCTAAGAAATGGGACACCACTCGATTACCGTTAGGGCTGTCCCGACTATTCGACGTAATCGATTACGGCGTGTGCAACATACCGTCGTTTACGTGATTTGCAAAAAAAAAAAAAAAAAAAAAGTGATTTGCGCGAGCGGTAGATGTGCTGGAACAGAAGCGGTAACAATGGCTGCACGCCCGAGGGTGCCCGAAGATGATGAAGATCAGCCCAATAAACGGACAAAGACATCTAAAGTGTGGAGATATTTTAAAGAGAAGGCACACGAAGACTTCGTCGTGTGCCGCATTTGCAAGAAGGAGTTGGCGTACCATAGCAGCACCACAACTATGCATGAGCACATGAAGCGGCGACATCCTGGTGTGCTGCTGGATGATGACAGAAAACAAGCTGGACAGTCGTAAGTCTAACTAAGTGTTTGTTTCTGTAGGAGATGTATTGAGGAAGTGAATGAGGTTTTTCAGATCGAGACGCGGGGTAAATATTTCATCAAATAAATGGAAACGTAATTACGTTTCCCTTTCTTTGATTAGAATAGTATTACTATTTATTTAGACCTGCAGTCGGCACAGACAGTGTTGAATAGCGCAAGGTGCACTGTGCACTTTGATTTCTTGTATAGCCTGTCGCTATGCTGGCGGCGTGCATAGCAACGACACGGAGATAAAGCAATGATTCGTAATTTGCCCGTTATAGACTGAATATTCAACACCTGAGGGTGACAGTGGTCGGGATGTTTGTAGAAGAGCTTGTATACAAAGTAAAAAAGTAAATTAAGACAAAAGAAGAGCGCATATTCCTGCCAACAGCGGGAGATGTGTAGTGAGAGGAATGCGCGCCTGATTCAGAGAGGTCTCATGTCCGTTCTCCTCCCCGGTGCACAGTGCACCTTGCGCTATTCAACACTGTCTGTGCCGACTGCAGGTCTAAATAAATAGTAATACTATTCTAATAATATAATAATACTCATAATTATGTCGTACATTACGACCTGGGTCTATATTAGCAACAGAAGTGCAAGCCGAACTTCAGGCTCTTGCACTTGACGCAAGAAGAAGGAAGAAGGAAGGGCTTCAAGCAGGTATGGAGCCGGGTGACTCAGACAGTGACCAACCAGGAGGAAAGCTGCCCATCCAAGGTAAGAAGTCTCTGCTAGTCTCATTGATGGACTCAGACTCAGACGACAGCAACAATGATGATGACCAGGAAGATGAAGAGGAAATGTTGAGGAAGGAAGTACAAATGTACTTTGGTGAACATAAGAAGGTCAGGAGCCTCAGCCCACTGCAGTGGTGGAGGGATAATGAAGGAAAGTTCCCCAACCTGGCTCAGCTGGCCAGATCATACCTGGCTGTACCCGCAACATCAACGCCATCTGAGCGTCTCTTCTCAGCTGCTGGGAACATTGTTAGTAAAAAAAGAGCAAGCCTGACACCTGACCATGTAGACATGCTCACATTTCTTCATTTTAATGCTTAGAAAGAGCAGTTACATACCCTGTTGGGGAAAATAAAAGAGCAGTTATATACCCTGTTGGGGAAAAAAAACCTCAAGTTCTGTTTGTAATACAAACTTTGTATTCAGTTTGCACTCATGTGAGTCAGTGTTCTTACTAACTAACATAATTGAAATTTGTGTATAAAGTTATTTATTCTTATCAATTATTTGATTTGCCTTTTATTTTTATTTGGGCATGCCTTCATTTCTTGAAGATTAAACTGCAAAACTTTTAAGTTTGAGAATGAATAAATAAATATTTTTTACTGTTCATAAAAGCGTGTCAAGCCTGTTTGTAATACCCGCCAACCCAAAAAACATTACTTTAAAAAATAATTGTGACTATTCGAAAAAAATAGTTGATAGATTAATCGGGAGAAAAATAATCGTTAGGGACAGCCCTAATTACCGTTTGCGTCATCATCCCTTGCCTCTACCTGAGCTGCTACGTCTACAGAGGCGACAACAATTGACGCAAACAAACGTAAACAAATGTCAGGGATTATCGGGTACCTCAGCTCGACAAAACTAGCTTGTTTATACATGAAAGTTCGATGAAAACGATAACGCCGGCTAAACAGACATCACTACAGTTAAAACAACAGTTCACTAAGGTCGTTTTCACACCAGGAAAGTCCGATAGTTCACTTGCTTTGGTCCGGACCAAATTTTAAATTTTAAATTTTTATTTTGGTGCGTTTCACTTTCACACTGCAGTTTTTCCCAAGTGGACCAACATCTATAAACAAAACCACGTGTGCTGAGGTCGCTCAGCCATTGAACAGAAATGAGCCCTGTCCAAACGCCGTGTCCAAACACAGAAGGAGGAGAATAACGGTGTTACGTGCTGTTTTCAATCTAGCCTTAGCGATATGGTTTGCTCAGTTTTTACAGTTCGCACAAATGTTTGAGCAGCATCGTGAGGTTTACACTATTTTACAATCAATTTCCAAACGACGAAGACACAGGGCATGACGACTACGGAGGACAGCGCTCATGTGCACATCAAGTTCTGACTCTTGCTCTTCACGCAAAACATAAGTAAGTCTCGTAAGTTTCGTTTCGTTTAGTTTCGATTAGTCAGCCTCGGTTTTACATAATGCTCGACATACGACGGGAGCTTGTTAAGTACAAAAAGCCAACTTGTGTCGGATCGAGTCCAGTCTGCACTCTCACCTCAAACGAACCGCACCAGAGTTCGAATGGAACCGTGCCGAGACCGAGCTTTTTAGGTGGTCTCGGTTCGCTTGTTTGCTCCGGATCGAGATTTTTGGTTTTTATTCACACCAGCCCAAAAGGTCTGAATCAAAGGAGCAAACGAACTCTGTGCCATTTTAAACAAACCAAACAAGGCAGGTGTGAAAACGACTTAAAAGTAACGTAGAACATAAGCGTCATAATTGTAAACCTGCTAAACTGTTAATCGATAATTACAACTGCTGAAAATACATTTATGAGACTCCTTGGCTGGTCGATGTGACGCTGCCATCCTGATCCCAAAACTTCTTTTTTTTCCTGATAATCCATACCAATTTGTTTTTATATTTTTTATACTTATCTTCTGCCTCTCCTGTTTGTGTTTTCAAAAAATATGTATACAGATATTTTTTCTTTCTACATGCATTTTTTATTCCTTTGGTCATCCATGGTTTATCTTCCCTTTTCTGTCGGGAGGTTACTAATGGGCAATTTTTATTATATAATCTTATCACTGTATCTATAAAAGAGTTGTATGCTTGATTGACATCATTGACATAAACTGAATCCCAACTTTGTGCTTTCAGTTCATCATTAAGTGCTGTTAGGGCTTTCATTGATCTGTTCCTTGACAGTTTTATAATCTTTCTCGGTTTTATTTTGTGTTTGTATTTACAAGATGTAAATATGGGTAAATGGTCACTGATGTCAGTTATTAGGACCCCACTTAGTACAATATCTTCATTTACGTTTGTAAAGATGTTGTCAATAACTGTTGCACTTTGTGCTGTAATTCTAGTTGGTTTGTGTATTAATGGAAATAAGCCCAGACTGTTCATTGTGTTTAAGAAATCCGCTGCTTTTTGGTCCTCCTTGTTTCCCAGGTTAATGTTAAAATCCCCACAAATAAACTGATTCCTGTTTCTATAATTATCAAACATTTCCATTAGTCTTTCAGTAAATTGTTGAGCACAAGAGTCTGGTGGCCTGTATACACAGCTTATTAAAGTATTTTTTTCTGTTGCAGATGTAATTTCCACAGTTACAATTTCGATTCCATTATTTTCAATTGTTGTCATTTCATTTACCATTTTGCAGTTTAAATTGGAATGTATGTATAATGCCACCCCTCCACCTCTTTTGCTCTTCCTGTTTACTGAGAAAAGCTCATATCCCTCCAACTGTACTTCATTCATGATGTCATCCCTAAACCATGTTTCTGTGATTGCAATGATATCAAACTCTTTCTTAAAATTACTCATGTATTCTTTTATTTCTGACAATTTACTGTAAAGACTGCGGCTGTTTAAGTGGATGATAGTGAGAGTATCGACTTCAAAGTTTTGATTATTAAATTGTTCCTCATTATAATATTCACAATCCATTGTAATTATATGTTCATTTATTTTTGTATCCAATTCCTGTATGTGATTCATATTTGTTTGTTTGTTCTAAACTAACAATACTGTATATAACCATATATATTTTGACACACTTCACAATTAGACATTTCATTTTGCCTGTTTAAATTTGGCAAGATCATCCATATTCCTGACTTGAATGGCATTTGCTCCTTCTTTTACCCTTATCCAAACACTTGCCTGAGCTTGTAGGCGTACCCCTTCGTTCCAAGTCTGGTCGAGAGTTTACTTCGTTTCCAGCTGTATGTAGCCCGAGGTTGTGGCTCGAGTCCTTGATCGAGTCCTTGCCCTCACATGAACGCGCAAAACCAAGGGGCAGGGGTAAGACGAAGGGGTAAGACAGAGAAATCTTAATCGATCTACATCTCCAAGGCTCAAAATGCTCTGTTCCACCTTGTGATGTCATGAAATGATAGTTTTGGATTTGAATTCCCCTCGTGTTCTATAAAGTATCTCTCTCTGTTTCATGAGTGTTTTCCGTTGGAGAAGAACTCAGTGTAAACATGTAGAGTTTGTGTGTTAAACGTGTTTATGAATGAAACAAAACACAACTCCAGGTTTTGCGTTTGTGATGAGGAAACAACATTAGAACAGATCAGAAAATAGAGTAACATGGGCCCTTTAAGTTCAAATTGGCCCTTCATGTGGATAAATGGTGACCTTTCCATATATATATACAGTATAACAGCGCTTTTCCACCTTCGAGGCACTCAAAGCTCTTTACATCAAGGAACCACTCACCCATTCACACACAGGGGGAAAGACAGGTTAAGTGTCTTGCCCAAGGACACAGCGACATTCAGCATTTAACTGTGGGAGCTGGGATTGAACTGCTAACGACAATGTTTTTGCATTCAAAGCGGGATTCAACCTTTGGATCAGCAGATGAACACACAACCAACCGAGACACTCTTCAGTCTTTCTTCAGGCCTTCAGGAGAACAAAGCAGAGTGAAATAAAGGAGCTACAATATTTTCCTCTAAGTGGCAGGTGATTGACAGCTGTCGGGACCAGTCAAATCAAGGAGGCAGCACACGTGCTTAGATCAACACAAATGGAGCCCATAGGGAGCTCAGTCCTACAGCCAGTGAAATCAAATAATCGCTGGTTTTCCGATGACAGCACAACATTCTATAGGGCATGTGTAGAATCCCTCAGTCGTCCAGGTAGAATCCATGGCAAAAGGAGAAATTCAGGTCGTTTTCACACCAGGAAAGTCCGATAGTTCACTTGTTTTGGTCCGGACCAAATTTTTACATTTTTTAAAAATTTTGGTGCGGTTCGCTTTCACACTGCAGTTTTTTCCCCATGTGGACCAACATCTATAAACAAAACCACGTGTGCTGAGGTCGCTCAGCCATTGGACAGAAATGAGCCGTGTCCAAACACGTGAAGGAGGAGAATCATGGTGTTACGTGCTGTTTTCAATCTAGCTTTAGCGATATGGTTTGTTCAGTTTTTACAGTTCGCACAAATGTTTGAGCAGCATCGTGAGGTTTAAACTATTTTACAATCAACGTCCAAACGACGAAGACACAGGGCAAGACCACTATGGAGGACAGCGCTCATGTGCGCATCAAGTTCTGACTCTTGCTCTTCACGCAAAACGTAAGTAAGCCTCATAAGTTTTGTTTTGTTTTGTTTCGTCAGTCTCGGTTTCCCATAATGCTCGACATACAATGGGAGCTCGTTAAATACAAAAAGCCAACTGTGTCGGATCGAGTCCGGTCTGCATTCTCACCTCAAACGAACCGCACCAGGGTTTGAATGGAACCGTGCCGAGACCGAGCTTTTTAGGTGGTCTCGGTCCGCTTGTTTGCTCCGGATCGAGATTTTTGGGTTTTATTCACACCAGCCCGAAAGGTCCGAATCAAAGGAGCAAACAAACTCTTGTTTGGTTTTAAACAAACCAAACAAAGCAGGTGTGAAAACGACCTCAATTTGTCAACTGGACTGATTTGTCTACAGGACAATAATGTTAAAAGGTCCTGTACTGGTATTACAAAAAAACTTTAAGCCGTGTTAGACTGATGTTTCCTCACCAAAAACATACCTGGAGTTGTGTTTTGTTTCATTTACACATTGAATAATCCTGTATTATTTATATACGTTCAGACTGCGAACAAACTGGACGCCTCTAGTTGGACGCCTTTGCATTTGAGTTCAAACACCCCCGGGAGAAAAATACTTAACGTGCGTCCAGGGCGTTCACCACGGTCTGCAAGTGCCTTGTTTTCCCAGTCGAGATAGTGACTTTAGTGTACTTATTAGGGTGGCAGTAGGTCAGTTGGTAGAGCGTTTGTCCACTGATCCAAAGGTTGGTGGTTCCAATCGCTATGATTTCAGCTCCCACAGATGCTGCTGTTGTGTCCTTGGGCAAGACACTTAACCCACCTTGCCCCCAGTGTCTGCGTACACCGGTGTGTGAATGGGTGAGTAGTTTGTTGTTGTAAAGCACTTTGGGTGCCTTGAAGGTGTAAAAGCGCTGTATAAAGATGTGATTTACCATTTATTACATAAAACACATCAGCGGAGGGGATCGGTGGTTGCGTGTATATTAGTCTCCGCTAATGACACGGTGTAAATTTGTTTTGTTCTACTCTTTCTTCTCCTTCTTCCGGGTAATAACGTCGCTACGTCACTGGATAGTAGTCCCTGTTTGGTTGACACGGCCCGTCCTACACCAATGCCAAAAGCTTTTTCAACTTCTGACGCCGACACCCCAGAGCGTCGATGCCTGAACGCTCAAGACGCGCCGTGTCGATGCCATGCTGACTCCTGAAGATGTGCCGCAAAAACGCAGGACGCCTTAGATGCACGTAAACAATCACTGCATGCACATGATCGAGAGTAATCCGATTGCAAATGGATTGAGATCGTATCGGATTCATGTGCACAGGCTAAGGATCGTATAGGGATTGGTTTCCCGTAGAGCTGGGCGATATGTTCTAAAAATAAAATCTCTGATTTTTCAAAAAAAAATCAGATTTCCGATTTTAATCGATTTTTCTCTGTCCTACTCAAAAACAAATAACAGATGACAGACAAATGGCTCATAACAATGCAACGTTCTTTTATAAAACAAATACATTACACCTAGCATCAATTAAGCTGTTATTGTTTTACAAAAAAAAAAAAAATCACAGTTATATAAATATCTTTCTTTTATAAAGAAGCATTTTATGGAGCTAAATTATTCCCTGATTGTGGGAAAGATGGACTGGAGTGGGTAGTGTTGTGTTTTAGTTTTAGTTTTTCCTCGAGTGATGCAAAAAGAGGGAGCCACTGTGTTCATGTATGTTAGCTTGTGCAGTCTGTATACAGCTGTGGCAACACAAGAAAAATATTTGCGTCTTGGTAGCACATACTTCGGGTTCAAAACTTTCACCATGTTAATGAATCCGGGCTTTTCCACAGTATATATATGGGCACCATGTCCATGACAACAATCATGTTTTTGGTAAAACATACAACAGCGTGTGTGATTGCCTTCCGTCGTGGGCCGTGCTTATCGTACTGCAAACAGTTCGAAAATGTTTTAGGGACTGGACGATGGTTATTTACATTCCGTTCTGACCTGTACTTCTCCCACTCCGCTGCGTGCAACAGCTTTCGGCGCTAGGATACATTTGTCGTGCTGCAACCGCTTTTTAACAGACCTTACAGCGAGCACTCGTTTGTTCTAAGTCCGACGCAAGAAAACCGAACCAGTTCCATATAACAGATGTAAACACCTTTGTTTGGTACAAGCTCCGGCTTTAGCTCACTCGCTAGCCGCGCTAGCTCGTACAATGTTTGGGTACGCCCCGCTAACTTATCCGTGTAAAACGTGGCCGCGCATTAGTTCCGCTCGCATGTAAAAAATAACTAAAAAATCAATTTTCATAAAAACACATCGTCCTGAACTGTAAAGTCAAATTAATCGATTTAATCGATAAATCGCGCAGGTCTAGTTTCCCGAATCCGATTGGAACTCCTGGCTTAGGCCGATAGTAATCCGCTCGGTGCCGCCTTGTGCACGATATCGGATTGGATTGGCGTACTGCGAATGCGTGGGAATTTTCGCCAGGGATTTCACCCGGAAGTGGCAGGAGGCACCGACGCCGTCATAAGTAGCGATTTTTCCCGGAAAAGTCAGACGAAATCATGGCTGCTAAGAAAGAATGCACAACATGTACACCAATGCTGCTCCGTCAAACTCCTCGAGCGCCATCTTTGTATCCCGCCACATAGTTTGTTGTGTTTTTATTGAGTAGCCATCACCCGGAAGTAGTTGGACTACAGCGCCACATAGCATAGCGGAGCCAGCCTGGTCGCTGACCATTATCCGATTACACGAGCTTCATGTGCACTTGGATCTAAGTAAGATCTGAGTAACGGGATCAGATTTGGAGAAAACCAATCCGATCCTACCATGTGCACGCAGTGATAGACTTTGCATGTAAACTGGACGCCTTGATGCCCCGGTTTGTCTACATCTCCAAAGCCCAAAATTCTCTGTTCCACCTTGTGATGTCACAAAATGGTAGTTTTCAAATGAACAGCTCCTTTTATGTTTTGTTCACGAGAGACTGGAAATTCCAGGCATAATGATTCTAGTGATGGATTTTAAAAGCACAGTGGAGCATTTGTTGTGTTGTTTCCTCATTAAAAAAACATACCTGGAGTTCTTCTCTCAAATAGAAAACACTCTGTTCCACCTTGTGATGTCATGTGTTTAGTTTATGCGTTCTCAAACTCCACACACCTTCACTAGAATCATTTGGACAATTTCAGCCCTGAAATTTCCAATCTCTACTGAACTAAATGTAAAAGAATTTGTGAATGAGTGAATGAAACAAAACACAACTCCAGGTCTGTTTTTGATGAGGTAACAGCATTATAACATGACTTAAAGCTCACAAGAGTCAATTTTGTGTAATATTGGACCTTTAATTTGTACCATAATCATACTATATCAAATGTAAATCTGTATCTAAGTACCTCATGTTATTTACATGTTACTGACTGCTTTTCAGTTGCAAAATATGTGCAAGTGAAATGTGCAAAGGTTTTTATGTATGCTGATAAACCCCGTAATAATCTAGTTTGTGTAATTATTCGATTCACTGAAGCCCGTTGTTCAACTGTCATGTTCTTTTATCAGCAAACTGCCTGTGGAAAACGTGACGAGCTCTGCAATCACAACTCCAGCTCAACCAAAACAAATATTTGATTTTGAGCTTCTGAACATTTTTCATCATGTTCCCTCATCAAAACATGCCCGGGTTTTTGTTTCGTAGGTTAGCAAGATCTGCATTTTATTAAAGGTTCTATAATACACAAAATTGACTAGTCATTTTGTTTCATACTCACATGTTTAAACGGATAGTGCGGTTTTTTTTGTTTTGTTTTTTATGTGAATCTGTATGGCGTCCCCTTCAACAGTGTCGTCCATTAACACTGACTTACCGATGACAGCGTCATCTGGGCCCAGTTCAGCTCCGGTTCAGGAGCTCATGAACGTAGTTCCAGTAAGTTAGCGGGGACATTTAATAAAGCTTGTTTTCTTCTCATAACAACATTTGTCCAAAAAGTGATATATATTATTTGCGTCACAAACTGTTGTCCGCGAAAAATTCAGCAGCCTAATTCGCATTCGAAACCAGATCTAAACCAGGACTAAGCCAAGACTAAACCAGATCTAAACCGGGTCTAAACCAGCACTAAACCAGGACTAAACCAGGTCTAAACTAGGGCTAAACCAGGTCTAAACCAGGACTAAGCCAAGACTAAACCAGATCTAAACCGGGTCTAAACCGGGACTAAACCAAAACTAAACCAGGTCTAAACCAAGACTAAGCCAGGACTAAAACAGGTCTAAACCAGGTCTAAACCAGGACTAAACCAGAACTAAACTAGGACTAAATCAAGACTGTGTGTGATAACATATTATCCTGTGCATTACTGAATTATTGAATGATAATATGGACTTTTTGTTATAAAAGCATTTCCATTTTAACAAAGTACCTTCTAATTCTGCCTTGCCCCCCCCCCCCCCCCCCCCGGAAAATATGTCACATAAATGAAAAATGTCACCATCCCCCCTGGTTTCATTTTACAACTCGACTACTGCTTGCACCTCGCCCTCAGTAAAAAAAAAAGTCACTCGCACCCCCTTCCCCCTGCTCCTCGGAAATCTCACTCCTACCGATCTTCAAAACTTGAGAGCCCTGGCCTTAGACTGTATAAATCTGTATAACCGGGTGATTCTCCAACTACAGTCAAATTTGGTTATATATTTTTTAGAAAATCCAGCACATATTTTTAGAAATATTTTGAGTTGTTTTTCTTCATCACAATGTGTAGAAACATTAACTGATAGTGGTTGTGATGAAATTACATAAATATTAGATAAATAATAAACCCCTAAACGACTAAACGACCCCTAAACGACTAGGATGAATAGGTATGCTAAACTAGATGCCAGAGAAACAAAAGACAGAAACTCAAAAACAAATAGGCGAGATAGTTTCAGAATAATTTCATTGTAGTTAGCTCCTCCCTGCAGCGAGATATAAGCAGTGTCCTTCAGCACGCTAACCAGAACTGACGAAGCCTCTCGGATGAGCGGCGAAACGTTTTCGACCAAATAAACTTTGTCCAGTTGACAAATTGAATTTCTCCTTTTATCATGGATTCTACCTGGATGACCTAGGGACTCTTCACGCAATAAACAATAACAATAAATAAAGTGATGGAAATGACTGTTGTGGAAATGACAATGTTTAGCATTTCTTTTAAAATCTCATGACATAATTATTAGCATGCTAATCTCTGTTTTAGAGTTAGCATAAAAATATACTCAAAATACACAATATAAAATGGTATTTTTCTCATTATTTGTACATTAAAAGGAAATGTGAGGCGTTTGGAAATGACGACCAATAAACCTACTCTTGGTTTTGTAAAACTTGACCTTTATTTTGTTCTTGTTTCCCTTCCTTCCATGGAGCTAACGCTGCTATGCTAACATGAGCTCCTGTCACATCACAACTGATGTGGTTCAAGTAGAAAAAGGTTTAAAAAAAAGTTAAAAGTTAAATTTTGTGGTGGGAATGACAGTGATCCCTAGGGACAGGTGTTCTTTTTATGAAAAATAAATAAAATACTAATATATCTATCAAGCACATGATATTTTTCATTGAAATAAGGAATTTCTGTGCCATTTGTCAATAAAGTTACTGTTAAACCAAATTAATTTCAGTTTTATGATGGAATTTCAGTTTTATGGAGAGTCCAAAACCTGGCCAAGGGACAAAGAACATATAGCAAATACACTCAATATAAAACCATATTTTATATAGTAAAAATAGTAATTTATCTATCATACATTTTTTGTAAGTTCATCTTTGTGTCTAGTAAGTGCAGCATGAATAAAAAAATGACAAACGTGTTTTTGTTTTTCTTATTTCTGCCTGGGACACAAATTCTTTGATAGTTGGAGATTCACCCTTAAAGAAGTGGACTAAGGGAGTGAGGCTATGTCCATTTATAAACTATGGTCCAGAAACAGAAAATAAGGAGGACGGGGACTGTATTCACCACACCACAAAGAAAATATGTCTAATTATTCTCGTTAGACTTTGAGTTGTCACGCTATCACCATTCAAGTATTTCTAAGCCAACGTAAAGTGCTTCCAAATATAGCATGAATGAATCCGCAGCTCTTTGTAATCCTGCGCAGCCCTTAGCCTGAACCAGCCGTGTGGAAGTGACCTGTCCTGACTGAAGAAGACAAGAAGACGAGGAGGAGGAGGAGACGGGTGCTGATGGGAGCTGATGGGCGAGGCTTTTTCTCGTTGACGTTGGCGCGTGACCTGACATGGGTGACATTATCAAAGCCCTCACGTTCATCGGGCTATAGCTGCTGCCCTGACACGCCACGTTTCTGAAGATGGACCGTCATTTACAGATCGACCGAGTTGTGTTTTTTTATTGGCTATTTTTTAAATTCAGATAAAGAAATAGGAAGGCGTTAAAGATCCTATATCCTCCTGAGACCCGCCCATTCATTTGTGTCCTTTATAGAGGACATTGAGTTAACCAGTCTGTCAAAATAAATAATACATAAAAATAACAATAAATTAAATTAAATAAATAGAAAATAAATAATACAGTACATAAAAATAAAAAATAAAAAATACTAAAATAAATAAATAAATAAATGAATACAAAATAAATAATACATAAAAATAAATTTAAAAAATGCTCAAATAAATAAATACATAAATAAGAAATTAAAAGCAAGACTAAAAACTATTTGACGTGACTGTAGAAGCTTGTCAGAGATGTTGTTCATAAAAAAAAAAAGTTTTTGTGAGGTTGTTAACTTCACATGGATTTAACACCAAAATGTCCCTGACGTGACGTCCATTACGCAGGAAACGAATATTATTATTATGAATACAAATAAAATTAACAAAATGTAAATGCTAAGGCGTTCATTTACCTCCAAATAGAAAATTAAAATAATAATAATAATAATTCAGATACACTTTTTTTCTTCAGGTCCCAGGAGGATATTACGTAAAATTGACTCTTGTGAACTTTAAAACATGTTATAATGTTGTTACCTCATCAGAAACATACTCAGAGTTGTATTTTGTTGGCAAATCTAAGGCTGAAATTATCCAAATTATTCTAGTGAAGCCGTACGAAGTTTACGTTAACTGTAATTTCTGGTCCATGGTAAAAAATGTGAAGATTCGCATAATCTGAGAGCTGTGCAAGATGGATTCTCGTGAGTATGAAAACACAAATCCTGCACAACACTATCATAGACAAACAGGAAGTGAGCATGGGCGCGCTTCCTGCTCCATCAATTCCCATTGGATCCAGTTCATTTTACGTTGAAAAATTGTCGTTCCTATCTCGGTAGCTGCTCTCAGGCTCCTTATTTTGGTCTTAAAATGTTCGTATTAACCCGCTTTACTTTTTTATTTCACTATTTTGCCCGTAAAACAATATGAATATGAAACTCGGGTCCAAATTCGCTCCTATAACGTCGCTTTTATAGCATTGTAAGCTTCATTTGGAGCTGAACACTATGGTTAATGTCACACTCCATTAGTTGATGAACAGAATACAAAAAAAGAAGAAGAAAAGAGTTTATTTTAAATAACACCAATCAAAAAACATCATCGTGCTTATTTAAGTTTTGATATTTTATTCTCTCTGGTTTATTTGCCCTGGACGTTCTGCTGCTAGAAGGATTTACCTGAAAAATTGTTTTTTGGACAAACATGTCCTTTTCTTTAAAGGAATAGTAACGTTTTTACAATCTGAACCTTATTTAGGTAATAAAACAATGTGATTTACTCACCCATTGTACTTTGGTGTCATTTGGAGCATTTCCGGAGATTCTGTAGTTTAGCGATATCCGTAACGTGAGTGCTCGGGGCAGGCGATTGCAGTCACCAAATGACACAAACTTTAGCACTTTTCAGATGACAAAAGCTCAATGTTAGTCTCCACTTTCGCTGGAGTCAAAAGTGGCCTGTAATCCGATATCCATCCATGGTTTCTTGTTTGGGTCCATTCTCAAACGCAACTAGCCACAGCTTCAGTAACTCTGGATTGTGATCCGCGCTCTCAAGTCTCACGCTTTGAGAGTGTGACATACGCAATTCAACGAGTTCACACGCTCACAGGCCACACAAGGTATTTCTCACGCTGAAATTTTGTTAAGCAATTCAAAACTCTAGCCACTGGTCACAGCGCTTCTGTGCCCAGAAAATCGGTCTGTGTGTTATGCAGGCACCCCCCCCCCCCCCCCCCCCCCCCCCCCCAGTATAAATCTATAAAACCAAACTTCAAAACTTGAGAGCCATGATTGTGACGAGGAAGCCTGTGAAAACTCAACTTCGTCCAAGCTGTCATTTTGTTTTCACAACCGGGATAAATGCATGTTCGCACCGTTTCGGGTTTTCTCAAGCGGAGATGTTTATGACTGTAACCGAGAGCTGAGAGCGTCATGTTATCTGCAAATCAGCTGTGAATACACGCATGCGCACTGTCCTCGTCATCCAATGAAAACATGGATGGATATCGGATTACAGGCCACTTTTGACTCCAGCGAAAGTGGAGACTAACATTGCGTGAAAAGTCCCTCAGTCGTCCAGGTAGAATCCATGATAAAAGGAGAAGTTAAATTTGTCAACTGGACAAAGTTTGTTTGGTTGAAAACGTTTCGCCGCTCATCCGAGAGGCTTCGTCAGCTCTGAGACTAACATTGAGATTTTGTCATCTGAAAAGTGCTAAAGTTTGTGTTATTTGGTGACTGCAACATCGTCCCCCGAGCACTCACGTTATGAATATCGCTAAACTACAAAATCTCCGGAAATGCTCCAAATGACACCAAAGCAGAATGGGTGAGTACATGATGTTGTTTTATTACCGAAATAAGGTTCAGATTGTAAAAACGTTACTATTCCTTTAATAGCGACGCGTTTACTTTCGCATCTTAGAAAGTAACTGTTGAACTCCATGCAGCTAGGTGATCCTAATTTGTTCGTAATTGAAATTCAAAAGAATGAATGGTACACGGGTCTAATACTTGGACCACGTATCGGAATACTTTACCAAATACCAAAATACATTTTAATTTGGGTATTCAATATTCTGTCACTAAATACATATAATATCCTCACGTTTTTCATATTTTTCATTTACATTTTTTAAAATTAGATCCAGGGAGAGTCCTGTAAGTCCTCATAAGTATGCTCTTGCACTTCTGGCTCCTCCGCCGGTTCCCTCGGCCTCCCGCGGTGCGCTAGGGGCCAGAGGAGGGCTAATCTCGGCGTGCTGGCACTGTGGTCCATGTGTGGGGGTATTAGGAGTCGACTCGAAGATGGCGACCGCGCCGGGCCTGGCGGAGACTTCACCAAACCCCCGCTAAGAACACATGTTTGATTAAGAGCCTCGCCGCATGTCCGGAACACCACGAGCTGGAATTTACAGGTCTTTTTTCCTGTACAATTTAGTGTTTTAACGCAACATTCGGACACCTTACACGGCCCATATTGCGCCATTTTATGATTTTTGTTATAATATTATCGTAATGTTATGAAGTGCTCCACAGCGTTTTTAAACTCCATACACCTTCAGCAGAATCGTTTGGATGATTTCAGGCCTGGAAATGCCGATCTCTCCTGAACAAAAGTAAAAGGTCGATGTTAACTTGAAAACTACCACTGCGTGACATCACAATCACATCGTATTTTTTGCGTTTTGAGTTTTGGCGGTGTAGAAAGACAAATAACGAAGGATTACTCAGACAAAAAAACAGGAGGTTTTTGAGGAGGTAACAACATTCTACCAAGGTTTAAAGCTCACAAGAGTCAATTTTGAGGACCTTTAAAAGAGACATATTATCCAAAATGGACCAATTATACATTTTTATCTGTTTTCAGAGTTTTCCCTCATCATTTCCTCTGAGTTTTATGTTGCATGTTTGAGTAATCTTGTATCGTTCTGTTTTTGAGGCTTGAGGGTTCAGAAAAGGTTTGAAAAATGTCCTCCTGTATCTGACCACAGTTGTGTACTTACCTGCGATTCAGAGGTTTAATCACAGCAGCCAACTGACACGCTTCAGTATTGGTACTTTGCAGCTGTACTTTGCATCAATATTGTCTGGGGATGTGATGCTAACTGTAGGCACTGCTCTGTCTCAAGTTCTGTTTCTCAAGTTGGACTTAAATCTGAGCTTCTGACCAGAAAGAGCTGTTTTAGATGGAACAATAACAAGTGATTTGATCTGTGCTGTTAAAGATCCCATGACATGGTACTTCTTGATGCTTTTATATGGCTCCTTAATGGTTCCCTAATGCTGTAAATGAATCCTTCTTCAAAATCAACACTCAGTGCATGAGAAACAGAGATAAGATGAGAAAGAGTAATTTTTCTCACTCTGAACACTCCATAATGGGCGTTGTTGCTTGAATGCAAATGAGGAGAAAAGAGATGGCCTATAGTAGAGCGTGGGGGTGTGGCCAAACTCTCCGCTCTGGCTCTGAGCGCTCAGCTGATCCATTTCCGTGTTTTTGCACGGGGGGAGAGATTTGAAGCGTTCCATTGAAAAATAAACAGATTTCCACAGAAAATAAAATTAAACCACTGCTGTTCAAAGGTCCAGAGGCTCAGATAAAGGACTTCCGAGCCTAGAAACACTCGGACGTGCCTCCAGGCAAATAAAAAAACGCATTTCGCATTGCCTAGCGCATTCGCAGTCCAAACTCTCTGGGCGTGATTTACAGAGACGCTGAGTACAGACAGACGGGGGTGGAACTGCATTTGCATTTCTTTTTTCGATCTGACGCCTTGTTCAAAATCGCCCGTTTGAGCTCAGATTTTTTGTAACGCAGAAAAGGATCACAAATGCTCAGTTTAGACATTTCGCAACTTTTAACCATGGGGGGGGGGGGCTAAACAGGGTAGGGGAGCTCACATTAACGTTCAAAAACCTCAGAAAGTGAAAATTTCATGCCATGGGACCCTTAAAGTCCCTCTGAAATAACATTACAATCACAAGTTATTTAGCGTTAGAGACGATTTTCAGTTAGACTACGTTCAGACTGCAGGGCTTAATGCTCAATTCAGATTTTTTTGTGAAATCCGATTTTTTTGCAAGGCCGTTCACTTTTCCAGTTAAATGCGATTTGTATGTGATCTCCAGTGTGAACGTTAAACGCCCCAAAAGTGTCCCGCATGCGCCCCAGAGAACACGACGACGTCACACGCAGCGAGCATGCTCAATGTTTATGGAAGTAGCCGCTGCGTACCGGAGCCAGAGCCATGTGCAGCTTATTTGTTTTAAAGAGGAGAAGGAGAAAGAGAAGGACAAGGTGTGGGTGCAGAGTCGCAGACAAGAGTGGTGGGATTTGTATGTGCTTCGCTGCTTCACTTCATACTATTTTCGCATGACGAGAAGAACGTTTGTGTACATTTGTGAGCGCCTACTTGTACCGCTCTCGCTGGAGGAAACGCGCCCAGGTCGGATGAACGCGACCTGGTTTTTCAAACTGAAGTCGGATGCCAAAAGATCGGATATGTATCAGATTTAGGACCACATATCCAAGTGGCCTGGATCGCATTTGAAAAAATTGGATCTGTGTCGTTCAGACTGTCATTAGAAGATCAGATACAGGTCAGATTTGGGCCATTTCAGGCTGCAGTCTGAACGTAGCCTTAGTCACTCTCAACTTTTTCTTGAAAATACGACCATGAATGCTCGTATTGATCGCAGGCTCCTGAAAATGTGTTTAAATCATCCATCCATCCATCCATTTTTTTCCGCTTATCCGGGGCCGGGTCGCGGGGGCAACAGTCTCCCAGACTTCCTTCACCCCGGACACTTCCTCCAGCTCCTCCAGAGGGACCCCAAGGCGTTCCCAGGCCAGCCGGGAGACATAGTCCCTCCAGCGTGTCCTGGGTCTTCCCCGGGGCCTCCTCCTGATGGGACATGCCCGGAACACCTCCTGGGGGAGGCGACCAGGAGGCATCCGGAACAGACGCCTGAGCCACCTCAGCTGCTCCTCTCAATGTGGAGGAGCAGCAGCTCTACTCTGAGCTCCTCCCATGTGACTGAGCTCCTCACCCTATCTCTAAGGGAGCACCCAGCCACTCTGCGGAGGAAACTCATTTCGGCCGCTTGTATCCATGATCTTGTCCTTTCGGTCATTACCCACAGCTCATGACCATAGGTGTGTGTGTTTAAATCAGTTTTTGTTTTTTCTTTCTTGACTTTTCAGATGATTTTAAAACTTTTTTGACATTGTTCACTAATGTGTGCATTGTGTCACCATGGTAACTCCTACATGTATCTCCAATGTTCAGAACACCCACATCATCGGCTAAATTAATGTGTAGCATCATTGATTTTTTTACTCTAGCTACCTTGTTAGCAATTGTTAGTAAAATCTTTGTTTTTTTGTCCAAACATCTACACTTTCTGGTCCACGGTAAAAGATGTGAAGACTTGCATCATCTGAGAGCTGTACAGGATGGATCCTCGTGAGTATGAAAACACAAATCTTGCACAACACTATCACAGGAAGTGAGCATGGGCGCGCCTCCTGCTCCATCGACTCCAATTG
Organism: Paratrypauchen microcephalus; assembly: GCA_036785185.1. Taxonomy (NCBI): domain Eukaryota; kingdom Metazoa; phylum Chordata; class Actinopteri; order Gobiiformes; family Gobiidae; genus Paratrypauchen; species Paratrypauchen microcephalus. The sequence continues at coordinate 83,598 of JAVJIX010000312.1, read as the reverse complement.
GATCCAATTCATTTTACGTTGAAAAATTGTCGTTCCTCTCTCTGTAGCTGCTGTCAGGCTCCTCATTTTGGTCTTAAAATGTCTGTATTAACCCAATTTACGTGATCCTGGTGTTTTTATTTCACTATTTTGTCCGTAAAACAAAATGAATATGAAACTCGGCTCCAAATTCGCTCCTATAACGTCGCTTCTGTCGCATCGTAAGCTTCATTTGACTGGAGCTGAACACTTTGGTTAATGTCACACTTCTTTGCAGACGCGATGAAAAGAATACAAAAACAAAGAGGGAAAAAAAGCAAAAAAAACCCAAAACAATCGCTGATCTTTTTCCTTCCTCCCGTCTTCTTCTGCTGAGCTCCCAGTGCTTCAGGGCAGCTCTGGGTCACCTTCACCGCCACAGCCTCTGTCACACTCCCCCTGCACCTGCACATACAGCCTTCCTCCTCTCCTCCTCTTCCTCCTCTGCTCCTCTACCTCTTCTGCTCCTCTTCCTCCTCTGCTCCTCCTCCTCCTCTGCTCCTCTTCCTCCTCTCCTCCTCTTCCTCCTCTGCACCTCTTCCTCCTCTGCACCTCCTCCTCCTCTGCTCCTCCTCCTCCTCTGCTCCTCTACCTCCTCTTCCTCCTCTGCTCCTCCTCCTCCTCTGCTCCTCTTCCTCCTCTGCACCTCTTCCTCCTCTGCTCCTCTACCTCCTCTTCCTCCTCTGCACCTCCTCCTCCTCTGCTCCTCTTCCTCCTCTGTACCTCTTCCTCCTCTGCTCCTCTTCCTCTTCTTCCTCCTCTGCACCTCTTCCTCCTCTGCTCCTCTGCACCTCTTCCTCCTCCACTCCTCCTCCTCCTCTGCACCTCCTCCTCTGCACCTCTTCCTCCTCTGCACCTCCTCCTCCTCTGCTCCTCTTCCTCCTCTGTACTTCTTCCTCCTCTGCTCCTCTACCTCCTCTTCCTCCTCTGCACCTCTTCCTCCTCTGCACCTCTTCCTCCTCCACTCCTCCTCCTCCTCTGCACCTCCTCCTCCTCTGCACCTCTTCCTCCTCTGCAACTCCTCCTCCTCTGCTCCTCTTCCTCCTCTGATCCTCTTCCTCCTCTGCTCCTCTACCTCCTCTTCCTCCTCTGCACCTCTTCCTCCTCTGCACCTCTTCCTCCTCCACTCCTCCTCCTCCTCTGCACCTCCTCCTCCTCTGCTCCTCTTCCTCCTCTGCACCTCCTCCTCCTCTGCTCCTCTTCCTCCTCTGCACCTCTTCCTCCTCTGCTCCTCTACCTCCTCTGCTCCTCTTCCTCCTCTTCCTCCTCTGCACCTCCTCCTCCTCTGCACCTCCTCCTCCTCTGCTCCTCTTCCTCCTCTGCACCTCCTCCTCCTCTGCTCCTCTACCTCCTCTGCTCCTCTTCCTCCTCTTCCTCCTCTGCACCTCTTCCTCCTGTGCTCCTCTACCTCCTCTTCCTCCTCTGCTCCTCTACCTCCTGTACCTCCTCTGCACCTCTTCCTCCTCTGCTTCTCTACCTCCTCTTCCTCCTTTGCTCCTCTTCCTCATTTATCTCTGCTACTCTTCCTCCTCTGCTCCTCTTCCTCCTCTTCCTCCTCTGCTCCTCTTCCTCCTGTACCTCCTCTGCTTCTCTTCCTCCTCTGCTCCTCTTCCTCCTCTTCCTCCTCTGCTCCTCTTCCTCCTGTACCTCCTCTGCACCTCTTCCTCCTCTGCTCCTCTACCTCCTCTTCCTCCTCTGCTCCTCTTCCTCATTTACCTCTGCTCCTCTTCCTCCTCTGCTCCTCTTCCTCCTCTTCTCCTCTTCCTCCTGTACCTCCTCTTCTTCTCTTCCTCCTCTGCTCCTCTTCCTCATTTACCTCTGCTACTCTTCCTCCTCTGCTCCTCTTCCTCCTCTGCTCCTCTTCCTCATTTACCTCTGCTCCTCTTCCTCATTTACCTCTGCTACTCTGCTACTACGCCTCTGTTCCCCCTCCTCTGCTCCTCTACCTCCTCTGCTCCTCTTCCTCATTTACCTCTGCTACTCTTCTTCCTCTGCTCTTCTTCCTCCTGTACCTCCTCTGCTCCTCTACCTCCTCTGCTTCTCTTCCTCCTCTGCTCCTCTTCCTCATTTACCTCTGCTACTCTTCCTCCTCTGCTCCTCTTCCTCCTCTACCTCCCCTGCTTCTCTTCCTCCTCTGCTCTTCTTCCTCATTTACCTCTGCTCCTCTTCCTCATTTACCTCTGCTCCTCTTCCTCATTTACCTCTGCTACTCTTCCGCCTCTGTTCCCCCTCCTCGGCTTCTCTTCATCATGTATCTGCTCTTCTTCTCTTCCTCCTCTGCTTCTCTTCCTCCTCTGCTCCTCTTCCTCCTCTGCTCCTCTTCCTCCTCTACCTCCTCTGCTCCTCTTCCTCCTCTGCTCATCTTCCTCTTCTGCTCCTCTTCCTCCACTGTTTTTCTTCCTCCTCCTCCTCTGCTCCTCTTCATTGTAGTGAGCGCCCCCTTCAGGCAGATATAGGCAGTGTCCACCAGCGTCTGACCAGAACTGAAGAAGCAGCTTGGATGAGCTGCAAAACGTATTCGACCAAATAAACTTTTGTCCAGTTGACAAATTGAATTTCTCCTTTGGCCGTGGGATTCTACACATTGTAAATAATCGTTATTATGGAGGCGACCACTGAAAAAAGACTGAGAACCACTGCGACAACAACTTTATCCTATAGTTTGTCTTGCTTCTCTACTTTCTTTTGCTTCTTTGCTCCTCTTCCTCCTCCACTCCTTCCTCTTCTTCCACAGGAGGAGCAGACGAGGTAAAGGAACCGAGGAGAAAGACGAACGCTCATCCTCTTTTTACCTCATCTGCTTCTGTCTCTCCTCTTCCTCCTCTTCCTCCTCTCCCTCCCCTGCCTCCTCTCCCTCCTCTTCCTCCCCTCCCTCCCCTCCCTCCTCTTCCTCCTCTTCCTCCCCTCCCTCCTCTTCCTCCCCTCCCTCCTCTCCCTCCTCTTCCTCCCCTCCCTCCTCTCCCTCCTCTTCCTCCTCTTCCTCCTCTTCCTCCTCTCCCTCCCCTGCCGTACACAGTGTGTATGCACCAGAGGGCTTTCTCTGCATTAGACGAGTGCTCAGGTCAGTCTGTGTGGCACATAAAGGATTAGATTGTGTGTCTCTATAGTGCGTACCCTGCGTGCTGAGTGCTATTTTTGCCACAGGATACATTACGTCAGATATTTCCAACATTTTTCAAATCTTAAAATATGAAAATAAATAAATAAATAAACAAATAAGACTTAAGATTTTAATTATGGATGCACCGATGTGAAAATTTTAGCCGATACCGATATCCGATATTAATGTTGCTGTTATCAGCCGATACCAATATTAGCTGATACCGATATATATTTATTTATTTATTTTTAATTCTGAGATAACATTTTATACAGACTGAAAATCATTTTTTTATAGTATAGTGACTGGAACTAGACCAGGACCAGACCAGGACCGGACCGGGACTAGACCAGGACTAAACACGGACTAAACCAGGTCTAGACCAGGTCTAAACAAGGTCTAAACCTGGACTGGACCAGGACTAAACCTGGATTAAACCACCGCGTGCGGCTCTTGCGTTCATTCATGTCGAGGTTTGATGTGCTCGGACTGCGTGCTCGGAGGTTTGGACACAGGTCTCGTGCTCGCAGCCCCGGGTGGGACGAGCGGTCTCGCGCCAGTCATGCTGCGCTATCACGGATTTGAGCACAATGAGCGCACGTGTCCGCACACCCCCCCCCCCCCCCCCCTTCACTATTCATACATTTTGTTGAAAATCTACGAAAGTTTGAGTGTTTAAACGAGAGAAATGTGAGAAAACGTTAATTCGAGGGATTACTGTACTGACAAATATCGGTCATTAATATCGGCCCACTTTTACACATCAGCCTGTTCACTTTTAAACTTTGGCGTAGACATCCGCTGAAGGTGAACAGGCTGATAGAGTTAACATGGGCGTAGTGATACGAGTGGAGAGAGACAATACGCAAATGTGAAATACACTGCTGGATGTTTCGTGGACAACTATTTGGGACGCAAATATATCACCTTTCGGACAAATGTTTTGTTTTGAGAAGAAAAACAAGCTTTATTTAATGTTCCAGGGAAGTTACCGGACCTACTTACGTGGGCTCCAGAAAGCGAGCCGAACCGGGATCAGCTGAGACTGTCAGAGGTAACGCATACAGATTAACATAAAAAAAATAAAAAAAACGCACTATCCCTTTAAAGCCCCAGTGTGTAGGATTCGTGGCGCATAGGTGGATGGTGCTATTGCACTTTCTGTTTTAGATACGGCAGACCTCGAGGGTCACCCGCGGACAGCTCTCGTACCCGCACACGAGCCGCACGCCGCTACTCCCGTTTTTTTTTTCTTTTCTCATGAAAACACACATTCCAGATCATGTACCATGACACTCTACACATCAAATGAAACCTTACAGTCTCCTCTTTTTGACTATTCAATTCATTTTCCTGCACAACAATCACTCCCCGAGCACATGGGGCTTTTATACGGAAAAGCACAAAATGAGGTTAGCTTACCTTAGAATGCTTTGCACAGGTCAAACTCTGTATTTCACCATAAACTTGCTCTCAATTTGTCCGTAAGGATCCAGCGAATAAAATCCAGTAAAACAATTTAGTCCAAAACACGTGTTAGATTCATTACGACGTCTGATCCGGCAGCATGCTTGTGTTGTTTACCCAAAACCACGAGCCTTGCCGAAGGCGAAGGCGGAGCCCAAATGTCCTTCTGCGGCTCTCGTATTCAAAATGGCTGCCTCTGCATGGGGAAGATCCCCCTTTTATGTGACTATATCTAAGTCCAAAAGAATACTTTGATTTCATGATGGAAGTGAAAAGGCTTGGAAAACAATGTATTTTTGAATGGGTATCTTCAATTTCAGTAATTAACGGGTAAAAATCTTACACACTGTCCCTTTAAGAACCAAAAATACAAAATTTCATGGATATAGGATATTTAAAAATAATCACAATTTCACAAACCTGCCCCATCCCTCACACTCCCTCCATCCAATCACCGCATTAAATCCTCGCTCTGCTCAGCACTTTTGCACTCTTTGTGTCAAGCTATTCTTCTGAGTGGAGGGGAAAATACGGTAATATCTGCCCCCCGGAAAGCTGAGAACGAAGAGACGGGGGGTGGGCCCGATTTCATGTTGCAGATTGGGCGTGAAGGGTCCAACCGGAGGCGACGGAGCCCGCAGATCCTCACCTCAATTATCCCCCAGAATGAGAATGAGCAGCGGGTGACTCATGTATTAAAGACAAGAGGAGATATTGGATTTACCAGGGGGAGGGAGATAGACCAGAGTTTAGCTAAAGTTCAGCTTCTAATCTCGTCTGAGAGAACGGATGATTAAAGGAGTTTCCATCTTACTCCAAAAAGGTGCTGTTTGTTGCTTTGAAAGGGCTGATGTTAGGCTATTTTCTGATCTCATTTTCTGTTATAATGTTTTCCTTGTCAAAAACATACTTAGAGTTGTGTTTTGTTTTCATTCACACATGTTTAACACACAAACTCTGCATATTTAGGCATATTTAGAGTTCTTTTCTCAGCGTGAAACCACTCTGTTCCACCTTGTGATGTCAAATGGTAATACAGGAAGGGATCTACTTTTCCAGACTACAGCTCTGGAAAAAAAATAAGAGAGCACTGCATTGTTTTCTGAAATCAGCATCTCTACATGTATTACACCCATTCCATTTCAGCCTCTGTTGAATTCCAACACAAACACAAAGCTGAGCTACTTCAGTTCTTGCACCAGGAGTGGAATAAAATCACCTAAGAACAATGTGAAAGACTTGTGGAGAGCATGCCAAGACACATGAAAGCTGTGATTAAAAATAAGGGTTATTGCACCAAATATTGATTCCTGAACTCTTCTTAAGTGTAAACATTAGTATTATGTTGTTTTAAAATGAATTTGGTCTTGTTTCTTTGCATTGTTTGAGGTCTGAAAACATGGATCTTTTTTTGTTATTTTGACCATTTGTCATTTTCTGCAAATAAATGCTCTAAACCAGGGGTCGGCAACCTTTACCACTCAAAGAGCCATTTGGACCCGTTTCACACAGTAAAGAAAACACTGGGAGCCACAAAACCCGTTTGAAATTTAAAATGTAATAACACTGCATAAAACGGCTGTTTCGCCTTTGTGCCATAGAATTACATTTACTAAAATAAAATACATTTTAATTAAATACAGTGGTCCCTCGCGATATCGTGGTTCCCTTTTCGTGGCCTCGCTGTTTCGCAGATTTTTTTATTCAATTTTTTTTAATAGTGTATCAACGCGCATTTCTGCGTCCTGATTGGCTAAGGGACTGTAGACCTTTGCCGATTCGTCATTCTCCTCCGTGTCTCCAGTACAGAATGTGTTCAGTTTGCCAGATTTATAAAAATGTTGGATCCCAGTGTGACTCTGAAGTGCTGCATGTTTTCTCCCCGACAAAACCCGCCACAGCGAAGCGGTCATAAGAACTGTGACATACACACAAAATACACTTTGGTTTCGTTCTATAATACTGTTGAAAATCTACGAAAGTTTGAGTGAAATGTGAGAAAACATTAATTCCAGGGTTGCCGACCCCTGCTCTAAACCAAGGGTGTCAAACATGCGGCCCAGGGTCCGGATCCGGCCCTCTAAGACCTTTAATCTGGCCCTCGGCTGATTTTCTATTAAAATATTTCAATTATATTTAAATTTTCTATAAAAAAATTATTAATTTTCTGTGCCTCTTTTCTGCTCAGTTTAGCATAGCAGCGTCTCCAGCGCCTCTGTGCATGGCCCCTCCCACCAGAGCAGCACAAATGAAGACTCGCCTCTTTCCAAACGCTCTTAAAGGACCATCGTTTTGACTGTTGACCGTGACGCCCTCATCAGCAAAACGTCAAAAATGAGAAAAGTGGACGCCGAGTGCAGGATTTGTTCACGGAGGTGAATGGGAAACCTGTACGCTCGGTGTGTTTGCAACAAGTGGCGGTGCTCAAGGAAAATAATCTTAAACGCCACTACGAGACACAGATACTGACGCACTTGTGCAGCTAAAAGATGCCAAGTTTTAGGAGCAAAAAGAAAGCATGACTAAATTCTGTGAAATTCATACAAGTTAATGTTAAAACATTGTGTTGAAATTGTATTTTTCTTAAAGTTTCGGGTTGTTCATAATATAATATTTTGTAAAAGAAAGAGTTCATCAAATAAAAAAGACTTCTGTAATAGATTTGTGTTTCTCTGCACAAATATTTGGACTTATTGCTATTTTTGGGGTATATTTGCCATGAGTTTTCTGATCCGGCCCCTTTGGGATCAAAGTCGGTTGGAAACGGCCCCCGGACCAAAATGAGTTTGACACCCCTGGTCTAAACGATAATATTTTATTTGGAATTTGGGGGAAATGTTGTCAGTAGTTTATAACTCAAACAAAAATGTTCCTTTTGCCCAAACACAAACCTATAAGTAGTAGTTTGCAGTGGTCTCTTTTCCAGAGCTGTTTATCATTTGGATGAGTTCAGTCCTGGAATTGCCGATCTCTACTGAACTAAAGGTAAAAGGTCACTCTTAACTTGAAAAAAAGAATTTTGAGCTTTGGAGATGTAGCCAGACTAACAGTAAAAGGTTTTATTGTTTTTATTTATTTATTTTGGGCAAGTAAGCAGTTTGCATTCTTTTAAAAGTGCAATAACAGAAATAACAATAAACAGAAATAACATCAAAAACAAAAAATTAAACAGTTTCCCAAAAAGGAGTCAGAAGAAGACAACTTATTTAATCCCACCCCATCTTCTAATTTAGGATAATGAGCTTTCTTTTGCATTCTTCTGACATTTTACATTAGACTTGAATTATTTACAACAGGAAACCAACAACAGTAAAGAAATTATGGATACCTACAAAGGTAACTCAAACAGTCAGGTATATTACAGGTAACCACTTTCTAACATGGCTTAAAGGGATATGCCACCCCCAGGTCAAATTTGGGCATCTCCCCACAGTCCAGAGACTAAAATAAGTGGTGGAAAGCGTTTTCCTGCTCACCCAGCCATTGTCCGAGTCTGTCGCCACTGACCGCCGCGGTATCTGGTGCTCCTCCGCCTTAGACTGGAGTCTAACGTCGCCAGAGAAAGATTTCGGCCAAAAGGAATTAATTTGCTCGATGCGTTTCCCAATTACTTTGTGTGTAGTGCGCATTCATATCGAGTGCAAATAAATGTGCAAATCAACACGGAGAGCTTGCCTTGGTCATTTTGGGTGGGAACTATTTTCCAGTGCGGAAGAATACAGCCGTATCACGCAGTACGCTACCAGGGGAATCCCAGTTACGCACCGGGAAGGGAGTTCCCCTGTTGCACAACGTGGTGCGTGATACGACTGTATTCTTACGCACTGGAAAATAGTTCCCACCCAAAATGACCAAGGCAAGCTCTCCGTGTTGATTTGCACATTTATTTGCACTCGATATGAATGCGCACTACACACAAAGTAATTGGGAAACGCATCGAGCAAATTAATTCCTTTTGGCCGAAATCTTTCTCTGGCTACGTTAGACTCCAGTCTAAGGCAGAGGAGCACCAGTTACCGCGGCGGTCAGTGGCGACAGACTCGGACAATGGCTGGGTGAGCAGGAAAACGCTTTCCACCACTTATTTTAGTCTCTGGACTGTGGGGAGATGCCCAAATTTGACCTGGGGGTGGCATATCCCTTTAAAGAGACAATTTTGACGCATGATTGTTTAATTGTGTGAAATTATATTTTTCCTGTACCCGTGGAGAACTAGCTGTGGACATTTCAGATGTTACAGGCTTTTTGTACCATATCCTCCTGAGACCCGGCCCTTTCATGTGTGTCTTTTATAACAACATTCAGTTAACCAGTTTATCTTTTAAGTGTTTTGATACAGACTCTAGTTCAGGGGTGCCCAACCGGTCGACCGCGGTCTACGAGTCGATCGTGGGCCGAGTGTCAGTCAATTGCCAGGGTTTAATGCTCAATTCCGATTTTTTTGTGAAATCTGATTGTTTTGCGCATGCGCCCTGGAGAACACGACAAGGTCATGCACAGCGAGTGTGTTCAATGTTTACGGAAGTAACTTAGAGCTGCTGTCGTACCGGAGCCAGAACATGTACAGAAACCTAAAAAACTAAACCTGGACTAGACCAGGACTAAACCAGGATTAAACCAGGACTAAACCAGGACTAAACCAGGACTAAACCAGGACTAAACCTGGACTAGACTTGGACTAGACCAGGACTAAACCTGGACTAGACTTGGACTAGACCAGGACTAGACCAGGACTAGACCAGGACTAGACCAGGACTAAATCAGGACTAAACCTGGACTAGACCAGGACTAGACCAGAACTAAACCTGGACTAGACTTGGACTAGACCAGGACTAGACCAGGACTAAATCAGGACTAAACCTGGACTAGACCAGGACTAGACCAGAACTAAACCTGGACTAGACTTGGATTAGGCCAGGACTAAACCTGGACTAGACCAGGACTAGACCAGAACTAAACCTGGACTAGACTTGGATTAGACCAGGACTAAACCTGGACTAGACCAGGACTAGACCAGAACTAATCCTGGACTAGACTTGGACTAGACCAGGACTAAACCTGGACTAGACCAGGACTAGACCAGGACTAAACCTGGACTAGACCAGGACTAAACCAGGATTAAACCTGGACTAGACTTGGACTAGACCAGGACTAAACCAGGATTAAACCTGGACTAGACTTGGACTAGACCAGGTCTAAACCAGGACTAAACAAGGACTTAAACAAGACTAAACCAGGACTAAAAAAATAAAATATAAATAAGAAATTAAAAGGGAGTCTAAACATGTTTTGTAGAAGTTTGTCAGATATGTAATAAAAAAAAAAGTTTTTGCTAGGTTGTTAACTTCACATGGATTTAGCACTATTACAGTCCATTACAGAGGACATGTTACAACATTATGAATAAAAGTAAAATTAACAAAATATAAATGCTAAGGTGTTCATTTACCTCCAAATAGAAAATCACACACACACACAAAAAAAAAGAAAAATAATTAAATGCACTTTTTTCCCTTCGGTTCCCAGGAGGATATGTAGCAGCAAATGTGGCAGAAGACCTTCCAGAAGAAATCCGTTGAGGGAATGAACCGTTTCCTTGGCAACCGAAACACCAGAGCAAAACAAGAGTGAGGCCTTTCCACTTTTGGCTCTTCCTCTCCTCAAACTGCCCTGGCACAGGATCTGCTGACCCTCCCTGACCAGTCCTCCTGTGAACCTGCACTGAGACCTTTGACTGAGACGCAAAGTCCACTGAGAGGCTCGAAACTTCAATTTCCCTCTGGATCAATAAAATCTCTCTCTCTCTCTCTCTTTAGTAATATAAGACCTTTAAAACGCTTCTTGACATAAGCCACCTTTTCGATCAATATAAAGGCACGGTTTTAATATTATGTTTATGCAAGGGCAGCATGGTGGCAAAGCAATTAGCGCACTTACCTCACAGCAAAAAGGTTCTGGGGGCAGTGCCTTTCCCCGCACCTTCCCATGAAAACTCCCACGTTTGCATGTTCTCCCTGTGCCAGTGTAGGCTTCCTCCAGGTGCACTAAAACCTGTACAGTAGAGTTCCCTGTGGGGCCAGGACTCCCCTGAAAAAGAGATTCTTAAAGGATTATTAACGTTTTTTTTTTTTAACAATCTGAACCTTATTTCGGTAATAAAACACCCAAATGTCACTTTGGTGACATTTGGAGCAGTTTCGTAGATGTTGTAGTTTAGCAATATCCGTTAACGTGAGTGCTTGGGGCAGGCGATTGCAGTCACCAAATAACACAAACTTTATCACTTTTCAAATTACAGAAGATCAATGTCTAAGTCTACACTTTTGAGTCAAAAGTGGCCTCTAATCCGAGATTTAGCCATAGTTTCGAGTAGATGAGGAGGACAGTGTGCATGTGCTCATTCACAGCTGATTTCGTTCTCAGATCTCGGGACCCAAACATGAAAGGCAAAGCTGTAAGACGTTTGGACCATCATGTTTGCAGTATCCACTTCAGTCAGGACAATTTTTTACCAGCAAAGGAAAAGAAAGAAGGCCAGCGGGTTCTGCGCACGATTCTGAGAAGTAATGCGATACCGATGGCTGTTCTCTGGTGCTCCTAAAACTGTCTCCACTTCATTCTTTCTGTATCCATTCTGTCTCCTCATCCGTATACTCCTCTTCAGTCCTCCATAAGTCCTCTTCAGCCTCAAAGTCTGAATCTTCTGCCATGTGTCGCTCGCAACAGAAAAGTTATGAGCGTCTTCTTAACTACAAAACAGCTGTGAATGAGCACATGCACACTGTCCTCCTCATCTACTCGAAATTATGGATAAATCTTGGATTAGAGGTCACTTTTGACTCAAACGAAAGTGTAGACTAAGACATTGAGCTTCTATAATTTGAAAAGTGATAAAGTTTGTGTTATTTGGTGACTGCAATCGCCTGCCCCAAGCACTCACGTTAACAGATATCCCAAAACTACAACATCTACGAAACTGCTCCAAATGACACCAAAGTGCTATGGGTGAGTAAAACAACTTGTTTTATTACCGAAATAAGGTTCAGATTGTAAAAAAACGTTAATATTCCTTTAATGTCAGCAGGACTATCCTGGTTAAATAAAGGTCAATAATAATAAGGCTTAGACTTAGACAAACTTTATTGATCCATAAGGGAAATTATTTGGATACAGTAGCTCAGGAATCACAATATAATACATAAAAGAGAGTAATAAAAATAGGTATAGCAAAAAAGAAAGCAAGAGATGTCAAATGAGACTAATGATTAAAATAAAATATTAAGTGTATATGTAGGCCTACAAGTCAGAATAAAATAGAAAAATAAGTTATAAAATATATTATAAAAATGTAAAACGTATTACAAATACAACAGTGCTTTGAAAAAAAGTTGAGCTGAATTGTTTAATGTGAATCCTAAGTGTGCAGTTTTGTCTTAGAGTCACTAATCATGTGGAAAAATAAAAAAAGAATACGAACGCATTCCTTTTTGTTGGTTTTGTTAGTCCTTTAGTTAGTTACAGAGACATAGTGTTGTGTCATTTAACAGGACACTTTTCCTTGACTCAGCTCTCGTGCTTCTTCCTGTGAACGGGTTGGCCTACATGAAAGAGCAGATCTTCAAACACAACCCTGAGAAGTCCTCCAACCCACCACGTCCTCGTACCACACTGCTGCTTAAATGACACTTAAATGTCACTGACACTGCTGCTTAAATGACACTTATATTACACTGACACTACTGCTTAAATGGCACTTTAATGACACTGACATTGCTGCTTAAATTACACTTAAATGTCACTGAGACTACTGCTTAAATTACACTTAAATGACTCTGACCCTGCTGCTTAAATTACACTTAACTCATTGAGTGCCGGTGACGAGTTTTCTCGTCATGTTGAATCCAAACGATGAGAGCCGTGACGAATATATTCGTCAAGGACGTTTTTCAGCGGGGATCGCTAGAATACGACCTGGAGCAACTTTGAAGGTGTAATTCACACCTCCCAACCTGTAGGTAGCGATCTTGTATCATTATCTGCCGATTGGAGACGCGGAAGAGAGGAAGAGTGTAGTGTGTGTAGTGTGTATTGGCGAGAGGAGCAAGATGGCGAGGTGAGGGAACCTGGAAAAGAAGAGGACTGTTGATCAGCGCCTATGGAGCAATCTGATCACTCTTGGAACCCAGGATCCTGGATCAGAGGATCACAGAGACACACCGGATCAGGCCGCGAGGTCGGGGCCGAGATCTGCTGTGCCCGAGGCAGGGGGCGTGTCGTGCTTGCGCTGCACGGAGCAGGGACTCTTGAGCAGAACTACGACAGCGCCAAAGAAGAAGTGGAGCACTAGATACTGGTCTCCAAAGAGGCATGAGATGAGAAGAATGAACTTTACATGATGCTGCTGTGTGGTAATTGTAATGAATGAAGCTATATGTGTGTGTGCGTGCGCGCACGCATGTGTGTAGCTGTGTGTATGTAAAGGTTTATGCATGGGCTTGTGTGTATGTACATATATATGTGTGTGTGTGTGTGTGTGTGTATTAGTTTTTATTATGGGTCTGAGCCTCAGACAAAGCCTCAACAAAGTTCTATTTTATAGGAAAAGATATTATATCCTGTAAACATCTCTTGCCACTATTGATTTGAAGGAATTTTCATTTCACAGAGCCTTATATTCTTATATTTGTAAATAAAAAATGTACTTTGTCATCAAAAATCTCTTTCTCTGTTGTTTTAGATGTTTGAGGTGTCACTAAATCAATAAATATTGACGTCAAAATCACCGATCTGCTTGAAATGACTCTGTACAAAATGCTCGTTTTCTCCACTTTGTGGTCAAAAAACTGTGTTTTTGCTGAAACTTCCCTATGTTCTACTATCAATTATTTGAGAACCGAAAAGGTTAGAAACATAATTTTTTTTCTAGGTGAAAGAAGAGAGTCAACACTTTATTTTGATGTGTGCCATGTTTATATAGTCCATGTTTATATGTTTATATAGAACTCAGTATTCTGTGGGTCTTGGAACATCAGTGAAAATACACTAAAACCTCCGGCACTCTGGGGGTTAGAATTCTGAAAACAGGCCGGCACTCAATGAGTTAAATGACACTGACACTGCTGCTTAAATTACACTTAAATGACAATGACACTGCTGCTTAATTGACACTTAAATGACACTGCTGCTTAAATTACACTCAAATGACACCGACATTGCTGCTTAAATGACACTTAAAGGTCCAGTGTGTAGGATTCATGGCGCATAGGTGGATAGTGGCTATGGCACTTCCTGTTTTAGCTACGGCAAACCTCGAGGGTCACCCGGACGCGCCGTAGCGGACAGCTCGCGTACCCGCGCGCACCCGGCCGACAACAACGGTATTAATAAAACGTTTGAATAAAACGCGGTCCCGTTCACTGTTTTTTTTTCTTTTCGCATGAAAACACACATTCCCGATCATGTACCATGACAATCTACATGTCAAATGAAACCTTACAGTCTCCTCTTTTTGACTATGCAATTCATTTCCTGGCACAACAATCACTCCCTGAGCACATGGGGCTTTTATAAGGAAAAGCACAAAACGAGGTTTGTTACTTAGCTTACCTTTGAAGGCTCTGGACAGGTCAAACTCTGTATTTCACCACAAGCTTGGTATCAATCTGTCCGTAAGGATCCAGCGAATAAAATCCAGTAAAACAATTTAGTCCGAAACACGTGCTAGATCCATTACGACGTGTGATACAGCAGCGTGCTTGTTGCCCCCCCGACCGGCACGTCTCTCCCTCTTGCGCAGCACGCCGAGCGCTCCGCCTGCTTTGCCTCCGGTGCTACCACGAGCCTTGCCGAAGGTGGAGCCCAAATGTCCTTCTGCGGCTCTCGTATTCAAAATGGCTGCCTCTATATGGGGAAGATCCCCCTTTTATGTGACTATATCTAAGTCCAAGAGAATACTTTGATTTCATGATGGAAGTGAAAAGGCTTGGAAAACAATGTATTTTTGAATGGGTATCTTCAATTTCAGTAATTAACGGGTAAAAATCTTACACACTGTCCCTTTAAATGTCACTGACACTGCTGCTTTATTACACTAAACATTGTAGTGTAATATACAAGTTTCCTGTACTTTTGCTATGGGTATATGTGATGCTTTAGTCATTGTGTTTATTCTCTTGTTTATCAGATGTTTTATGTTCACTGTGGACCTAGGGGGCGCTGCAATTTCAAATCCTGTGTGTGCAACCTGTACATATGTTTTTTGACAATAAAGTTGACTTTGAACTGTTAATTAAAAAAAAAAAAAAAGTTGTTTTTTTAAATTTGTCTTAGAACTTTTTGAATGACCCTTGTACATCTTGAGAATCTTGAAAAATAAACAAATTTCCAAGGAAAAAAACTTTTAAGTATTCAGAATGCAGTACTCTGATTGGGCCATGTAACAGAATACATTTTTAATTCAGGTACTCAGTATTCTATAACTAAAAACATTTTAAAGTATTCTTCCTAACACTGTAGATTGCTCCTAAAGTTCCACAGCCGGGAGCTCGGTCGGTGTCCCTCCCTGGAGCCGGGAGAGGGACTCCGGGAGGCGGGGGCTGGTTGGTGGATGCCTGCGCTGCGCTTTGGCGAGGAGGGGGGCACGGCTCTGTCGGTCACATGCTCCCCGTGTACACTCCCGCTGCTCCGGTGTCCACACTGCCCCCAACCTCCACCACAGCCTCCACACGGGCTCAGATTGGCCCGCACTTACCCGGCGCAGGTGCGTGCAGTTTGGCTTTTTTTTTCTTTTTCTTTTTTTTTTTGTAACGACGCCGCAGCAGCTGTAGCGCGATTTCTTTCCTCCACTTCACCGTCCACGGTCCCCCCCTCCACACCGGGACCACACTGACGCATTTGACGCCGGGGGAGCTACGATACGAGACCGGGACAGGAACATTCTTTTTTTTTTTCCAGGGGACACGCATGTAAAGAGAGGAGGAGGACGCGTCATCCGGAGGGACACCGTTTTTACGCACGGGAACTCGCGGTGGAAGGCGACATGCACGGTCGTTACGGGATGTCGTGTGGCACTTCTACGATTAACCGAGTGCTCTGATTTGTGTGTGCGAACAATTTGACCGAGGTGTTATTGGCCGGACCGAACCAACTCGCTTCTCACCGCGTTTGGAACGTAAAATAAATAAAACAAGACGCAAAAGACGCACAGGCGGATCATTTGGATTCGTCTTTTTTTTTCCCCTTTCAAGGACGAGAAAGGAGAAGAAATATTATCACAAGGGCAGCGAAAGTGGCTGAGGTGGTGAAGGAGAACCAGCAGAGAGCATGGAAGTCCGGGACACGTCGAGCAATGCGTCCAAAATGACGATCATGGGAAAGATTTTCAAAGTTCGCAAGCGGAGGGAGAAGCTGTTCGCGCAGGTGTGCTTCGTGTGCAGCGTCCTCTTCGTGGCGTGGACGATGTCGGTGGTTCTGAGCAAGACAGGTGAGTGGATGAGTGGATGTGCGTGCACGGGGAAGGGAAGGAAAGGAAAGGAAAGGGAGGAGGGGGCGACACGAGGTAGCACAGCGAGGAAGCATCGTTACTGACACCGAGAGCGCAAAAAATAAAAAAAAATCTGCAGCGAGACCCCTGCGTGTTTTTTTTTTTTTTTTTTTTTTTTACGTTCAAGGGCATCCGCTGTTCGTAATGTCACGCGTGAAAACGTGAACACGCGTGATGTGATGTGATGTTGGCACGCGCGTATTGTGTATTGACAATTGACAGCTCACGTTTTTCTTTCTTTTTTTTCTCTTTTCCAAGATAGATAGCGCCGTGTCCGTCCGTGGATGCCGCAGTGTGCATGTTGTGGACGGGGCACGTTTTTAATTTCAGAGCCAAACATGAGAAGAAGAAGTGAGCACCGGGAAGGGAAATGGAATGGGAAAGCAGGGATTGGGAATTGGGGAAAGACGGAGGGGCAATAGGGTAGTAGATCGTGTTCCAATCAAAACCACGCGCACAGGCAGTGATAAATGACCAGCTGTACATCAGATGAGGAAGGCATGCGTAAAATATTAAGGTTACATAGTTAAATGTAATGTTACTGACATCCCAAAACACTTGCACTCTTGCACTTTACAAATTGCACCTTCACTTATTGCACCTTACATATTGCACATTTCCTTCTACCTCAAACTTTGTCTAGATTCAGGATTCAAGATTGTTTATTTGTCATATGCAGAATCAACACAGTGAAATGTTTAGGATCAGAAGAACCGTTGACTCGCAAAGATAGTCAGAAGTACTAATAACATGCAATAATAGTACATGGTAAAAACGTGTTGCAAAAGTGCAGGGGAAGAAGTTAAGAATATAATAAAAATACGTAGTAAAATATAATAAAAATACACGGTACAATGTACAAAGGTGCAGGTAGGATTAAATAGGTGGTAAGTGGTGTAAGTAGAGTTTTTCACAGATTGCACATAATATGGTGTGGTATAGTTACCTGGCCAGCCAAATGATATCTCTCTGTATTTGCTATACAGCGCGATACCATTTGGACACCCTCGCTCCACCCTCGCTCCCCCGGTTAACAACGGACTCCGCGATTCTGATTCGTTCAAAGATGCCCGCCTTTGCCCGCAACGTCCCTTCCATTCAGCTGTAAAATTGGTCTTAAATGACCTAAAACACATCGATTCCTTAAAACCACAGCAGCTGACAGCTCTAGAGGCCTTTCTTTTCAAAAAAGATGTTTTTGCATTGCTTCCTACCGGCTTGGTTCACGTCGCTGTCCGTTAACTGTTCTCTGATTGGTTCACTTAGCTGTCTGTCTAAGCGAAACGGCAGCGCATTCTGGACCAAGCATTACCAGACTCGCCACTGGTACAGCGATGAGTCATGGATTCTTCCAGGCAAGTGGTATAGGTGTTGCATGTGGATTTCGTATTGCACATAATATGGTATAAGTATTGCACGTGGGTTATTGCGCAGATTATTGCACAGGTAACAGTGGTTTACAGTGAGGTAGTGACAAACATGATACATTCATACAGAGCAGCAGCAGTAAACATATTATACATAATGAAAAGTAGTTTAGTGCAGTATTATTGAGAGTTCAGTATTATATAGAGTATTACCCAGAGTTCAGTAGTCTGACAGCTTGGGGGTAAAAGCTGTCTTTGAGTCTTTTTGTGCGTGCTGCAGGCTCCTGTATCTACCAGAGGGTAGTCTATTTACTGTTGATGAATGTAGCTGTGTAGTTGTGTACATGTGTGCGTTTTGTTAGTTTTTAGTTTAAACTCCACATTTGTACGGAAGCCGACAGAGGCCATGTTCGTAATGATTATTTTCCACCTTAATAACGAGAAAATTAACTCGAGATCTTGAGAAAACAAAACTGTTATTTCGAGATCTCGAGAAAACACTGTATCTCCGTCGGTAAAGGCGAAGCCGGGCCAGTGTTCTGCGGAGGTGCCGCGGACTAATCTTGAATTGATCCCGAATTAAAAGACGTAATGCTCCTGCTCTCCTCCTGTGTCAACCCCTGATCAAAATATTGCCTTATCAGCTGATCGATTATTATTCGAGACATTCTAATAACCAAAAACGTGTCTATTCAGAATGAGAAATAGCCCTGAAGTCAGCCTGTCACAACGTGGCGGTAGACGTTTCAGTTGTTTTCTCGAGTTCATGATAATGATCTTGTTATCTCGGGATAACAAGGAAGAACAAATATTGCTTATGAATATGGCCTCTGTCGACTTCCGTAACATTTGGAGTCCGGTGAAACGCAATTTCAGTTCTCTGTAATGCCTGTTACATAGTGAATTGACAATAAAGTACACTTTGACTTTGAAAATTTAACCAGGTTTGGGGATAGGACTGGAATATGTGAGGTGTTTATGTTTCTGTAATGGTTTTTGATGTTTTGAGTTAATGGATTTGTTGGGAAAATGCCCAAAAATGTTCCATATTGTTGTCAACTATTATACTGTGTGGCATGTTAAATAGTAATAGTAAAGTAGGAATTGCCGAAGTAAGTACATTTTAAATTTTAGCAGTATTTTCAGCAGTATTTTCAGTTCTGTTTGCTGAATTGTACTTTTTTCCAGTACGTGTTACTCCAATTTCCAATCAAAGTTTATTTTGTATTGAATATTTTATACTGTGGAATGTTTCACAGTATGGCATTAAACATTTCTATCTACATGGAAACCAAACCAGAACCTGAAGTTACAGGTCAAATCTGTGCAGAGGTGATTTTTCTGTATTTTTAAGCAGTAAAACCCACTTGTAATTGAATCAATGTAAGGTAGAGGTGTTTAAGGTCATACTGTGGAACATTCCAGGCTGTATCAATAGAAACAAGCAGCCAAAAAGTTACATAGTGCACCTTTTTAATGATACTAGTTGCCAAAGTACTTAGATTTTAAATTTAAACTGTGTTTTTTTTGGTACCGGCTTCTGAAAAGTGCTTTTTTTCGGGATCAGTTATTCCAAGTTCCAATCTGAGCTTATTTTGTGTAACACATTTTTACTTTTCTCCTGTGTGGCGTGTTAAATAAGTAGTAAGCAGTCTTAAATTTTTTTTTCAAGTACCAGAACTTGACTGGTATTTTCTTAACCGGTTCCTGAATGGTACTTTTTTCGGTACCAGTTATTCCAAATTCCAAAAGTATTTGCATTGTTGTACTATTTATTAAAAAGATTACAAAGTGTTGGATATAATGACAATATGAAAGTGCAGATTGCATCCTGTAGGCTTGTGGGCAGAGCATTGGACAGAATTTTACACCTAACCGTAAAGAGGGTTTGAATAGGGCCCGGGAGAGATCGCTAGATTACTCAGACATGCATGGATATCATCTAAAACCTCTTCAGGCACGTTTTCGATTAAGAACAACGTTATATCATGGCAGAAAGCTAAAAAACCAAAATAATTTTACCCCTTTTCTTTAAGTTTTTGACAAATGAAACAAATAAAATAAATTAAAATATAATAAAACAGATGAATACATAAATATACTCGACAAAAATATAAACGCAACACTTTTGTTTTTGCTCCCATTTTTCCTGAGATGGACCCAAAGATCCAAAATTCACTCCAGATACACAACACTACCATTTCTCTCAAACATTGTTCACAAATCTGTCCAAATGTGTGACAGCGAGCACCTCTGCCCCGCCGAGACAATCCACCCCACCTCACAGGTGCGCCACATCAAGATGCCGATCCGACATCATGACCAGTGCACAGGTGTGCCTTAGACTGCCCATAATAAAAGGCCACCCCGAAATGTGCATTTTTTTTTCTTTATTGGGGGTCTGGGGACTCAGAACCAGTCAGTATCTGGTGTGACCACCATTTGCCTCATGCAGTGCAACACATCTTCTTCGCATAGAGTTTATCAGATTGTCAATTGTGGCCTGTGGGATGTTGGTCCACTCCTCTTCAATGGCTGTGCGAAGTTGCTGGATATTAGTGGGAGCTGGTACACGCTGTCGTATACGCCGGTCAAGCACACAAACATGCTCAATGGGTGACATGTCCGGTGAGTATGCTGGCCATGCAAGAACTGGGACATTTTCAGCTTCCAAGAATTGTGTACAGATCCTTACAACATGGAGCCGTGCATTATCTTGCTGAAACATGAGGTGATGTTCATGGATGTATGGCACAACAATGGGCCTCAGGATCTCATCACGGTATCTCTGTGCATTCAAAATGCCATCAATAAAATGTACCTGTGTTCTTCGTCCATAACAGCCTTTGAAGAGGAGTGGACCAACATTCCACAGGCCACAATTGACAATCTGATAAACTCTATGCGAAGAAGATGTGTTGCACTGCATGAGGCAAATGGTGGTCACACCAGATACTGACTGGTTCTGAGTCCCCAGACCCCCAATAAAGCAAAAAAAAAAAAAAAAATGCACATTTCGGGGTGGCCTTTTATTGTGGGCAGTCTGGGGCGCACCTGTGCACTGGTCATGATGTCGGATCGGCATCTTGATGTGGCGCACCTGTGAGGTGGGGTGGATTGTCTCGGCGGGGCAGAGGTGCTCGCTGTCACACATTTGGACAGATTTGTGAACAATGTTTGAGAGAAATGATAGTGTTGTGTATCTGGAGTGAATTTTGGATCTTTGGGTCCATCTCAGGAAAAATGGGAGCAAAAACAAAAGTGTTGCGTTTATATTTTTGTTGAGTGTATATATATTATTATTATATATATTATATTATACTATTATATATAATGGGTTGTTTTCAGCCAATATAACATTTATAACATACAGTAGATTGGTGTTAGAATGAGCCACAGACCTCTATTTATGCTCTGATGCTCAATTTGGCACAATAAACCAGGACTAAAGCAGGATTAAATTGGGACTAAACCAGGACTAAACCAGGACTAAACCAGGACTAAAATAGGACTAAAATAGGACTAAACCAGGACTAAAATAGGACTAAACCAGGACTAAACCAGGACTAAAACAAGGCTAAACCAGGGCTAAGGTGTGTGTGTGTGTGTAGTGTCCTATACTATATTTTGTATTGTATTAAATTGACAATACAGGTGATTTCTAACTTAACACATTACCCTGTGTATTATTGATTATTGAATGATTATATGGACTTTTTGTTATAAAAGCATTTCCATTTTAATAAAGAACCTTCTAATTCTGACCTGCCCTGAAACACCACAGTGATAGATGATCTGCAGGGGGAGGGCTTAGCTTAACATCATGCTAGAGTGAGGAAACTTTTTCACCCCTTAGCAAAATCCCATGTGCATGCTTTCAAACGGCCACAAATTCTTCAAATGTTCTCAGATTTCCATGTGTAAGGCATCATTGGAAAGCTTAGGTTTTAAAAAACATGCAGGAAAACCAGTCACAAGTCGTCCCAGAGGTGTTTTGAGTTATTCAGACTCTGAAAATGTACATTCTAAGCTTTCCAACGAT
Organism: Paratrypauchen microcephalus; assembly: GCA_036785185.1. Lineage (NCBI taxonomy): Eukaryota > Metazoa > Chordata > Actinopteri > Gobiiformes > Gobiidae > Paratrypauchen > Paratrypauchen microcephalus. The sequence continues at coordinate 62,062 of JAVJIX010000312.1, read as the reverse complement.
GCCTTACACATGGAAATCTGAGAACATTTGAAGAATTTGTGGCCATTTGAAAACAGCACAAAACAACGAGGCTAATGGGCTACTTCACCTGGACACCTGAGAAAAATTTATTTTTGGGACCGCATTTGGCGCTAAGACCATAGTTTGGACATGTCTATTCTAAACATTTAACTCCTCCAAATTGTAAACACAAATGAGTAGAAAAATACCCCCTGAATTTCGAGCAGTTTTGTTTATAATTGTGGTCACCCTTGGTTGGAGTTAGATTTCTTCACATTTTTGTTATTACAGTTTGGACTTCTCAGCCCATTGCGCACGCTGTTCCAAACACTGTTCCAAACATGGAATATTTGCATAATGGAATGATTTGCCATTAGTTTTGCATAGGCCCATAACATTAGTATGCGTGGTGAGCTGGACGGGAGCTGGGCGGGAGCTGGACGGCATGGGTTTATTGTCACTTATCATGAGAATAAACCTGGACTGCTAGATCTTAAACAGAATCTAATCCAGGACCAAGCAGGACTAATGTGTGTAAAATGTAGGAAAACAAAGATTAGACCTAGGCTAGACCTGGACCAGACCTGGGCTAGACCTGGACAGGGTTTGGATTGGACTGGACTTGAACCAAAGCACAATATGAAACGGGACTTGAAACCGGGACTGGAATTAGCACTCAAGTTTGTAAAGCGTGCCATAACTGGAAATGTGAGCAAAACCAAACCAGGGACTAGGGACTGGGCTAGAGCTGGACTAGAACTGGAGCACAATCTTAACCAGGACTCAGAACCAGGAATCGAGTTTGTTTACTCTTTCATGACTGGGAATCAGGTCCAAACTAAACTTGGGCTAGAGCTGGACTAGAGCTGGACTAGAGCTGGACTAGAGCTGGACTAGAGCTGGGCTAGAGCTGGACTAGAGCTGGGCTAGAGCTGGGCTAGAGCTGGGCTAGAGCTGGGCTAGAGCTGGGCTAGAGCTGGGCTAGAGCTGGGCTAGAGCTGGGCTAGAGCTGGACTAGTGCTGGACTAGAGCTGGAGCACAATCTTAAGTAGGACTTAGAACCGGCAATTGAGTTTGTATACCATTCCATGACTGGGAATCAGGTCTAAAATAAACCAGGGACTAATCAGGCTAGAGCTGGGCCAGAGTTGGGCCAGAGTTGGGCCAGAGTTGGGCCAGAGTTGGGCCAGAGTTGGGCCAGAGTTGGGCCAGAGTTGGGCCAGAGTTGGGCCAGAGTTGGGCCAGAGTTGGGCCAGAGTTGGGCCAGAGTTGGGCCAGAGTTGGGCCAGAGTTGGGCCAGAGTTTAGAGCTGGACTAGAACTGGCATGAATCGGAGCACAATCTTAACCAGGACTTTGAACCAGGTCTGAATTTTGTACACCATTTCAAGACTGGGAATCAGGTTTAAACTAAACCAGGGTCTAATTGGGCTAGAGCTGGGTTAGAGCTGGGCTAGAGCTGGACTAGAATCAGAGCACATTCTTAATCAGGACTCGGAACCAGGTCTCAAGTTTGTACACTATTCCATGACTGAAAATCAGGTTTAAACTAAAGAAAGGAATAATTTATTAACCATTACCTTTCCACATAACATTATTCATGCATAATGAGCTGTGGAGTTGATGACAGATGCGATCCACTCTCCCACTCTCCCACTCTCCCACGCCCACAGACTTCAGCACCTCTAGGCTCCGAGGACAAGGACTTAGGGAGCATCCTAGCCTCCTACTCTCCTTGCCTCCTCGTCGTTGCATAACCCGCAGAAGCAACCTTGACATTTTGCTTGGGAAGAATGATATCTGACAAGGAAAATGTTTCAAGGGTCAACCAAGCCAGAGGACCACTGTGTTCAGACGGTAAACAAGAACCTATGTAGGAGAAGTAGTGTTATGTCCCGATTCTAAAATTTCACGCTCCATTTCGATACTAAGGGAGACACTCGATACTCAATACAGACTCTGATTTCACAATAATTAAAAACACTCTTTATTCAGAAAATAGAACAGTGACTAAATCCTAGTACTTTCTTTTCTATTACCATGTGGCCTTTTATCTGTATAATCCTCACTCGTCCAGGCTTACGCTCACATTTGTACACACACGTTGAAGTGAGCCTGCGTAAACACAATCGTGTGTGTGTCTTTGTCTAATTTTATGGCTTGCAAACATGTCCTTTTCACTTTGACTTGAGCACTATAACCTTAATGAGTTATCTACACGTGGTAAATGTGTTCAGTGCGGTGCAATTTGTCACATTTTAATAGAGGTCGGACTTTGGTCATTCTTAATCGTCAGCGATCAGTCATGGGTGATTCCATTTACTGCGATGGTTTTGCCTCTCCATAAACCTGACTTTTATTTGGTCTGGAAGAGGGCCTCCTGCTTGTGTTGTTGTTTTGGCTATAATCTTCCACAGTATGGCATAAAACTTATGTCCATGTTGTCCATGGGCAGGCCTGGACTGGTAATCGGGCATAGTGGGCATTTTCCCGGTGGGCCGACAGTCCTAGGGGTGGATGCTGTTTTTTGTTTTTTTTTTGAGACCAGCCCACAATTTAGAGGAGGCGTCCCATTGGTCCATCTTCAATACAGACAGTGGACTAAACCATTCAAAATATAGACGCTTACGAGAGCGGTCCCACCCCTTTCTCTGCACTGATCCCCGCCAGTTTCAGTGTTGAGCGTGGAAACATGGAGGAACGGGAGAAAGGGAGTGCGAAGAAACTGCGGACATATTCTCTGGAGGGGCTGGAGCCTCCACGTCCTCTGCAGCCCAGGCTGAAGGTGGACAGGGAGAGGAGCAGCCAGAGACTGTGGACAGGGAACCCGAGGGAACCCGAGGCAACCCGAGGGAACCCGAGGGAACCCGAGGGAACCTGAGGGAACCTGAGGGACTGAGTGACCAGGGAAGTGTCGCACAGACACCGCAGGTCAGCAAGTAGTAATGTTAGGATAATACCGGGACTTTTATTGCCTGGTTTACACCAGACCATATCACAAGTGATATATGGTCTGGGAGCACCTACTAAATATCTCGTAGTGGAGGTGTGGTTTACGATTGCCAATGGCCGTTTATTGGGCATTACGAATGTCTATCATTTTGGCGTATACGTAGCCCATAGCCAATCATGTCAGTTGCCAGTTCAAACTACAAGTTTCTGTTTGTCGCGTAGTACGCATGACCGTCTTTCCACCCCTCTCCACTCTCTGATTGGCTCCCAAAATCAGGAGCTCTTGCTTAGCCTAGTTGGGAAATCCCAGGCTGCTTTCGTTCATTCCGATCTGAAAGGCAGCCTGGGATTTCCCAGGTTAGGACTTTTAGGTGATGGACTGGCTTCTTTTCCACAGAAATTTTGCCAACGTGCTCCTGACCTTGTGTGCAAGATGCATTCTAAATAAACCGTTGAATGTGTAGTTACTGCGAGTTTGCTGGTGGTTTTTGAGCTGGGATTTTTCCTTTAAATGTTGCGCCCTGGTTTCCCCTCGGCCAAGACGTAACGATAATAAAATACTTTGCTTCGGGGAACACAAACATAAATGAGTCCGTTGTGCTCCGCTAATTATGAGGGGCCGGTCTAAGACAAAAATGCCAGGGCCGTTTTTTTTGTCCCAATCCAGCCCTGTCCGTGGGGAATGTTCTGAAGTATGGGTTTAACTTTCTGTTTCGACGGAATGGAAATTAAATTTGAATAAAATTATTTGCAAAATAAAAATGAAAGTTGGACTGAGGAAAACGAATCATCATTTTTGGTCGTATTGTCCTGGCCTATTTTCAATAATTGGGTCACTTATTGCAAAACATTGTAAACATTGATTTGCCCCAAGGACTCAGCACAAGCAGAGACTGTGAGGGGCAGATAAAAGATGAATTCCCCCTTTATCTCCTGTATGGATCATGTAACAGAATCCCGATCATGTTGGTGCTGGAGCCTCTTGCGCCTGGAGCTTCACTTTGTCCTAATAACAGGAGACTTTTAATCACTGGGATTCAAAACAAAAGTAGTCCGACGTCCTCCTCACATCACAGCCATTCCCAAACGTGCATTTTCATCCTTTTCCTCCCGAGTTCGTTAATAACAAAGTGTGTATTTATTATATGAGATTCATTGGAGCTGGATAGAGGACATATGACCGTATAAGGGGAGGAGGAGGGAGGAGTCGAGAGCGGAGCTGCAGCGTGATTGTACTTCCTGGTTTCAGTGGGAAAGAGGGAAAAGTGAAGGTGCCATTGACGAGCAGAAGGAGCGACGTGAATGAGGCCGGCTGGAGTTTAGACACGGCCCTGAACATGTTTTACCTTTACTGTACAATACAAATGTGTCAAACTGTATTTAGTTAAAGGAATATTAACGTTTTTACAATCTGAACCTTATTTCGTTAATAAAACAACGTCATTTACTCACCCATTGTACTTTGGTGTCATTTGGAGAGCATTTCCGGAGATTTTGTAGTTTAGCGATATCCGTTAACGTGAGTGCTCGGGGCATACGATTGCAGTCACCAAATAACACAAACTTTAGCACTTTTGAAATCACAGAAGCTCAATGTTAATCTCCACTTTCGCTGGAGTCAAAAGTGGCCTGTAATCCGATATCCATCCATGTTTTCATTGGATGACGAGGACAGTGCGCATGCGTGTATTCACAGCTGATTTGCAGATAACACGACGCTCTCAGCTCTCGGTTACAGTCATAAACATCTCCGCTTGAGAAAACCCAAAATGGTGCGAACATGCATTTATCCCGGTTGTGAAAACAAAATGACAGCTTGGACGAAGTTGAGTTTTCACAGGCTTCCTCGTCACAATCCGGAGTTATTGAAGCTGTGGCTAGTTGCTTTGAGAATGGACCCAAACATGAAACCATGGATGGATATCGTATTACAGGCTACTTTTGACTCCAGCGAAAGCGGAGACTAACCTTGAGCTTCTGTGATTTGAAAAGTGCTAAAGTTTGTGTTATTTGGTGACTGCAATCGCCTGCCCCGAGCACTCACGTTACGGATATCGCTAAACTACAAAATCTCCGGAAATGCTCCAAATGACACCAAAGTACAATGGGTGAGTAAATCACGTTGTTTTACTACCGAAATAAGGTTCAGATTGTAAAAACGTTACTATTCCTTTACGGAAATCTTGATACTCGATACAAATGTCTATTCCACAATCATGACTTGGACTACCTTTATTGATCCACAAGGGAAATTATTTGGATATTTATATATAGTTCCAAAACTAACAAAACAAAACTATTGTCCCATTTATATGTTGTATTTTTAGTATCTAGTTTTAGTTGGGGACGTACCAGCCCATCTTAGGCTACGTTCAGACTGCAGGGCTTAAAACTCAATTTGGATTTTTTTGTGAAATCCAAATTTTTTTTTTTTTGCGACGTCGTCCACATTTCCAATTAAATGCGACTTGTATGTGATCTCCAGTGTGAACTTTAAACACCCCAAAAGTGTCCCGCCTGCGCCTTGGAGGACACAACGAGGTCGCATGCAGCGAGCGTGCTCAATGTTTACGGAAGTCGCCTAAACATGGACGCTAGCATTGAGCGCCTGGAGATTTAAAGTTGCTGTCGTACCAGAGCCAGAACATGTACAACTTATTTGTTTTAAGGAGGAGATTGAGAAGATGAAGGACAAGGTTTTTGGCCTTGGCGTTTTGTGGGGCAGCGGCAGCAACGTCCGTAGAAAGAAACGTGTTGGTGCTGAGAGTGGTGGGATTGCCATGTGCTTCGCCGCTTCACTGACATGGATTTCATACACAATTTTTGGATGATAAGAACGTTTGTGTACATTTGTGAGCGCCTACTTGTAACACTCTCGCTTGTTGATGACGTGTAGGTCAGTTGAATGCGACCTGGCCGTTCAGACTGAAGTCGCATGTCTAAAGATCGGATATGTATCGGTTTTAGGACCACATATCCAAGTGGCCTGGATCATATTTGAAAAAATCAGATCTGTGTCGTTCAGACTGTCATTAAAAGATCAGAGGGATAAAAAAATCGGATTTGGGTCACTTCAATCTGCAGTCTGAACGTAGCCTAAGTCACCTTCGATACCGATTTTGATCCTTTGGCGTTAAGTATCTGCTGATATTCGATATTAAGGTGTATACAGGTGTAGGGACTGAGAATGCCCCTCCCCCTCAAAAAAAGACAAATCATTACAGAATTTAGCCAATTCTGTTGCGCAACTGTTATTTCTCTTGTAAGTTACTGAACAGCTTTGAGCAAATGAGTCGTCCTTAGGCCTTCATCAGCCACTAATTAGTCTTATTATATCTAATTAAAAGCCCAATTGGGTTATCATCTTAACAGATATCATGGAACCAATACATGATACTGCAAAATTTCCTGGCTCAGTACTGATATCTGATGGTACTATTAGTACAGGGAGTCCTCGGGTTACGACGTAGATCCGTTCTTAAGACGCGTCGTAACCCGAATTTCGTCGTAAACCGGATTTTGCCTTTGATCTTCCAACCAAAGCACCAATAACCTTTCCATCTCAATAATTAGACCACTACGCTGCTTGGTTATCACTGCCGCTTTCATAGGAGCAGATCAGAGCCCACATCAGGTACTTCCACCCACATTGGACACGCACACGAGGCCGTCTTCTTCTCCCTACAACCACAACAAACCGTATTCTTGCGCCGTGCGCCGCGCGCCGTTCGTGTTTGTTTACATCTCTTACCACGCTAAACCGCGTAAGACGGAATGACGCGTAATATATACATATTTTTTTTAATGGGGGCGCGTTCGTAACCACGAAACGTCGTAACCCGAGACCGTCGTAACCCGAGGACCCCCTGTATCTAGTTTGAGTATCTGTTTCTAGGTATCAAAACCTTTCGACAACCCGACCTCATTAGCATCTTTTTAATGTTCTGCAGAGGACAGAGATTCTAACACAACACCTGGGGCACTAAACCTTCTGGTAGGGCTGCAAAGATTACGCTTAGTTTAGTTTATTTGAACAGGGACCATGTGCAAACACATTCATCTCATCAAAGAAGAGATGCTTTCCACCAGATTTAGCTGAAGATGGTTTCCATTTGCATTTCCATTAAGCAAATAACTGTGACTAGTCGACTATAAAAAACATCAAAATATGAATATTATGATGCCTTTTAGTAACAGTAACAGACTAAATCCCAGACTAGTCTACTGCTAAAATAATTCACCACCTGCTTGTCTCCATGGAGATGTGATTGCTTGTCCTCCATGTTCCACAGCACGGCTTTAAACTCATTTAAACCTATGCTCATGGAGACGAGTGTGTGACTCCAACCGGGCAAATTACTGCTCAGATCTGTAGATAGGCGAGCCCACTCACTTTAATTCTGTAATTAAATGCAAGACTGCTGTGTTTTAATGCGAGTGATACTTTGCAGCGATATCACACATTAGTTTCCATGGCGACACATTGCAAACACGTTAGAAAAAAACTGTCAATAAAGTTTTAAAATTGTCTGAAAACTCAAACAGGACATTTTCAGGAGTCTGTGATCAATACGAGGGTTCATGGTGATGTTTAAAGGAATATTAACGTTTTTTACAATCTGAATCTTATTTCGGTAATAAAACACGTTGATTTACTCACCCATTTATTAACATTTGGAGCAGTTCCGTAGATTTGGTAGGTTAGGATATCCGGGTAACGTGAGTGCTCGGGGCACGATGTTGCGGTCAACAAGTAACACTTTTCAAATCACAGAAGCTCGATGTGTCAGCGTAGAGTTTAGGTGGAGTCAAAAGCGGCCTGAAACCCGATATCCAGCTATATTTTCATTTGATGACGTCATCATAGAGACAGCGCTGGCTCCTCCAATTCAACTTCGGAACATGAAAAAAAATTTTCTATTACACCACGGTTCATCATGGCACGAATATCCTCCAGAGTTGACAGAAACAGATTTCTGTTATCATCACCCAGACGTTCATCTCCTGGCCGCAAATACCACTCCACACAGCAAAGGCGTTCTTCCTCTGTTGCCATCGACATACTAGGTCCACATAAACACCACCAGGTACTGTCTTTTTGTAGACGGGCCGTCGCTTGCTGTTCTCTGGTGCGTTGCTCCTCAAACTGTCTCCACTTCCTTCTTTCTAATACCTCCTCCGTATACTCAAAATGGTAGGGACGGCCATCATAATTCAATCATTAATAATTCATAGCATTTTTTTATAGCGCCTTTCATGACACCCAAAGCACTTTACAGTTCATTGTTCATTCACTCCACACTTGGTGGTGGTAAGCTACTTTCTATAGCCACAGCTGCCCTGGGGCAGACTGACGGAAGCGAGGCTGCCAATCTGCGCCATCGGCCCCTCCGACCACCACCAACACTCACGCACAAAAGATAAAAAAAAAACACCCACGCACACTCCACTTTCATACTAGGCAATGTGAGTGAAGTGTCTTGCCTAAGGACACAACAGTTTTTGCAACTGGCGCCCCCCCTGTGGCACCTGGAATTCCCAGCGGTCTCCCATCCAAGTACTAACCAGGCCCTGCCTTACTTAGCTTCTGAGATCTGACGAGATCAGGCTTTGACAAGCAGGTATGGCCATCTTACTCAAATAAGTCCTCTTCAGTCTATAGTCCGAATCTTCATCCATGTTTTGCTCACAAAACAGAAAAGTTCAGAGCGTTGTTTATCTGCGAATCAGCTGGGGATTCGCATATGCGCGCTGTCCTCTATGATGACGTCATCAAATGAAAATATAGCTGGATATTGGGTTTCAGGCCGCTTTTGACTCCACCTAAACTCTACGCTGACACACAAAGCTTCTGTGATTTGAAAAGTGCTAAGGTTTGTTATTTGGTGACTGCAATAGCTTGCCCCGAGCACTCACGTTACCCGGATATCCTAAACTACTGAATCTACGGAACTGCTCCAAATGTTACTCAAGTGCTATGGGTGAGTAAATCAACGTGTTTTATTACCGAAATAAGGTTCAGATTGTAAAAACAGTTAATATTCCTTTAAGAGTTTGATTTTCAAGAAAAAGTTGAGGGCCTATCTTAAAAAAAACTGTTGGGAATGTTGACATCAGCTGTAAAGTATCAATACTGTGGAACATTTCAGGCTATAGATGACTATACCGAGATAAATCCGGATAAACCAAATATATAATCTACACAGGACAATTTACAAATGAGCATCCATACGCACCATTCACCCCAGTATTAACCCCAGTTTTAACCCTCGACATCACAGATCACGAGATAGAACCATCTGGGAGCACTTATAGCCACCTGGTCATCCCAAATGAGCAATATATTGACGGTTTGGTTAGATTCGGCGGTGTATCCATGACGCACACATTTGTTAATTAATTTCAAAAACAAGAGGCTTAGCAGATTAGCGCGCGGTGATATGATGGAGCACAAATCTCTTATCTGCAATGCCAGGAGTGGAGACTGAGCAGGGTTGGACAGCAGCGGTCGTCTGTCCTGTGTGTCCATGCGTGTTTGAGTAATGTAGCGATCTCTCCGGGGTCCTCTTCAAACCCTCATTATCCACACGTCGACACTGCCCAGCTCCCACACGAAAATTCTCCATAAATACACAAAAACATGACACAAAATTGTACAACTTGATGCACGGTGATTGTGGTGTTAGCATTGTGAAGGGGGGGAGGCTTGGCATGGGGAGCAAGGAGAGTGTCAAAAATGAAAGTGAACTTAAATATGTTAATGTTCGGGGAATATAACATTTTCAAAACAATAAAGGTAACATGGTGATCTAAATATGTTCTGTGTTAGCAGTTAATACCCTATAGAACAGGGGTGCTCAACCTTTGTTTAACCGAGATCTACTTTTGAGGTTGATGATGTGCTGAGATCTGCCAAGGATGGGGAATGACGTGTTAGACATGGCAAATATGGGCTTTTGGAGTGAGATTCAATCGAATCCAAGCCCGGTAAAAGTTTATTGTTGACAGCAGAGGCCGTAATGAAATATGATCGCACTAAGACTGGTGTCGAGTACTACGACACTGCGACCTACCCAGACTACCTTGGCGATCCACTGGTAGATCGTGACATGTTGGGCACCCCTGCTATAGAAGTAAAATCATCCATCCATTTTTTTCCGCTTATCCGTGGCTGGGTTGTGGGGGCAACAGTCTAATCAGGGACTCCCAGACTTCCTTCACCCTGGACACTTCCTCCAGCTCCTCCGGGGGGGACCCCAAGGCGTTCCCAGACCAGCCGGGAGACATAGTCCCTCCAGCGTGTCCTAGGTCTTTACCGGGGCCTCCTCCCGGTGGGACATGCCCGGAACACCTCCTGAGGGTGGCATCCAGAACAGATGCCCGAGCCATCTCAGCTGCTCCCCTCGACCTGGAGGAGCAGTGGCTCTACTCCGAGCCCCTCCCTTGTGACTGAGCTCAAGACCAAGTTACGGATCTGGTGAAGAGGGAGCTGAGCCGAAAAGCAAAGCTCTCGATTTACCGTCAATCTACGTTCCTCCCCTCACCTATGGTCATGAGCTCTGGGTAATGACCGAAAGGACGAGATCGTGGATACAAGTGGCCGAAATTAGTTTCCTTTAGAAGTAAAACCACACTTCAGAACATTCTTCATGGGGATAGATGCGTTTTGTGCTGTACTGTGGAATATTATCGCCAAAGGAACAACATTCCCATGGAAACAAGAAGGCGGCTCTCCTCCAGGCCAAATAACAGTCAGGTTTGTGGAGATGCAAGCCCTCTCGCAGTAGTTGTTTTTTCTGCATAACCAAAATTCAAAAAAGTCTTATTTTGAGTTAAAAAGTCCCATACTGTAACTTCTCCTTCTCCTGCGTCATCTGGAATGTTTCACAGTACGGTATTAAACCTTTCTATCCTCATGGAAACCAGACCAAGTTACAGGTCAGATCTGTGGAGAGGGAACACTGCTCACAGTCAGAATGCCATTTTGGTATTTTTGAGCTACCTGTAATTGAATAAATGTAAGGCAGAGCTGTTTAAAGCCATACTGTGGAACATTTCAAGGCAGAGCAATGACATATCCATAGAAACAAGCAGGTGACAGACCCCCAACCAAAAAAAGCCTACCTTTAAAGTAAAATGCTTAAAGATCCCATGACATGGTACTTCTTGATGCCTTTATATGGCTCCTTAATGGTTCCCTAATGCTGTAAATGAATCCTTCTTCAAAATCAGGACTCAGTGCATGAGAAAGACCCATGAACACAGACAGTCATAAATATCTCTCTGGAACACTCCATTCTGGGCGTTGTTGCTTGAATGCAAATGAGGAGGACAGAGATAGGCCAGAGCAGCGGGTGGGGGCGTGACCAAACTCTCCGCTCTTTCCTCTTCAGCTGTGCGCTGGCCCCACTTCCACATTTTTGCACGGAGGAAGAGATGAGAAGCGTTCCATTGAAAAATAAACACATTTCCACAGAAAATAAAATTAAACCACTGCTGTTTCAGAGGTTCGGAGGGTTGGATAAAGGACATCCGAGCTTGGAAACACTTTCACGTGCCTCCAGGCAAATGAAAAACCGCATCTCGCATTGCGTAGCTCGTTCGCAGTCCGAACTCTCTGGGCGTGATTTACAGAGAGTGTGGGTAGAAACACAGACGGGCGGTGGAACTGCATTTGCATTTTTTCTTCAATGTGACATCACATAGTTTCCTTGTTCAGAATCGCCTGTTTGAGCTGTCTTTTTTCAAACGCAGAAAAGGACCGCAAATGCTCAGTTTACACATTTCGCAACTTTTAGCCATGGGGGGGGGGGGCTAAACAGGGTAGGGGAGCTCACATTAATGTTCAAAAACCTCAGAAAATGAAAATTTCATGCCATGGGACCTTTAACAAAATAAGTACATTTTTAAATTTTAAGCATTCATTTTTAAGGTAAAACTTTTTTTTTTTCTATTTGCCAGTACAGTAAACTTAAAATTTAAATTGTCAATTCTGTTTTTTACCAATGCGTAAGGAAAGTATTTGTACATAAGGCTTGTGTGTGATTTCTGGTCGCTTTTTTTTTCCTGAGTTGTGTAGTTTCCCATGACTTTCCATTGTGGTTTAATCTTCAAAACCAAAATGAGTCACCTGACGATACAAAAACCTCACACGACTCACTCACGACTCACTTTTGTTAATTCAAATTCTATAGTTGTACAAGTTCTAATTTCCAAACTTTTCTGGAGTTCTTGGCCTTTTGTGAGTGTTGAACTCGAGTGGAGGAAAGACGGAGGGAGAAAGGGAGGGATGCAGAAAAGAACGAAAGGGAAGTAAGTGGCAGAGAAAAGTCCTAATCTAATCTATGGCCTCGTCGTATTTCACTCATCCGATCATTTCTCACATCGGACGAGTCGTGAGGACGTGAGGTAACACCTGTGACGGACGGACGAGTGGGAGGGATGGAGAGAGCGAAGGAGAGATGGAGACATGGACGGAGAAAGGAACCGTATAACGGAGGGAGGGAGAGAAGTGATGGAGTCATGGGATGGAGAGATTGAGGCTGGGATGGAGAGATGGAGGTAGGTGGTGGATGGAGGCAGGGAGGGAGGGTGTGATTGGGAGGGATTGAGGGAGAGAGAGTGGCATGGATGGATGACAGAATGAGGGAGGGATGCAGGAAGAGATGGAAAAGTGGGGAAGTATTGAGATAATGGGAGGGAGAGAGGGATGGAGGGAGAGAAGGAGGGAAGGAGACATGGACGGAGAAAGGAAGTGAATAATGGAGGGAGGGAGAGAAGGGAAGGAGTGATGAGGGAGAGATTGAGGCTGGAATGGAGGGAGAGAGGGTAGGATGAATGGAGAGAAGAAGGTAGGTGGTGGATGCAGGGAGAGAAGAACAGAAGGAGAGATGGACGGAGAAAGGAAGTGAATAATGGAGGGAGGGAGAGAAGGGAAGGAGTGATGGAGGGAGAAATTGAGGGTGGGGTGAATGAGAGAAGGAGGTAGGGGGTGGATGGAAGGAGAGAGTGAGGCTGGAGAGGAGGGAGAGAGAGTAGGATGAATGGAGAGAAGGAGGTAGGTGGTGGATAGAGGGAGAGAAGGACAGAGGGAGAGATGGATGGAGAAAGGAAGTGAATAATGGAAAAAAGGGGAAGGAGTGATGGAGGGAGAGATTGAGGCATGGATGGATGACAGAATGAGGGAGGGATGCAGGGAAAAAAGAGCTGGGAGAGTGCAGAAAGAGTGAGATGATAACGGGAGAGAGAGAGGGACGGGGCGAGGGATGGAGGAGCAGAACGAGAGGGTGACGGATGGAGGGAGAGGTCCAGATGGAGAGAGATGGAGTTAGGGGGTGGATGGAGGGAGAGAAGGACAGAGGGAGAGAGGAAGTGAATAATGGAGGGAGGGAGATGTAGGGAAGGAGTGAAGGAGAGATTGAGGGTGGGATGAATGGAGAGATGGAGGTAGGGGGTGGATGGAGGGAGAGATGGATGAGAGGGGACGGAGTGATGGGAGAGATTGAGGCATGGGTGGATGACAGGATGAGGGAGGGATGCAGGGAAAAAGAGAGCTGGGAGAGTGGAGGAAGAGTGAGATGATAACGGGAGGGAGAGAGGGATGGAGCAAGTGATGGAGGAGCAGAACGAGAGGGTGACTGATGGAGGGAGAGGTCCAGATGGAGAGGATTTGGTGTACTACGGCGTGTTGGCGTGAAAAGGGGCGGGGCCTGCTCCCTGTCACGACGGCTGATGTTTGTAGCGGAGCCCGGGCGGGATGACAAGAGCGAGCGTGTTGGGAGCGATACCAAAACGAGCTGAAAACGAATCCAAGGACGAATAAACCCAACTCCACTGGAAATGAGGGAAATATTAAACTTTGACAAACTTTATTGATCCACAAGGGAAATGATTTGGACACAGGAGCTCACGCGTCACATTAAATTACAAAAACAAAATAAAAAAATATGTAAATTGACATAATAAATTCCAAATAAATAGCAAAAAATGGCAAGATCAAGCATAATGTATAAATGTATTTGTACAAATCAAAATAAAATGGAAAAAATAAATAATCTCAGCTAAAACAGGTCATAAAGTAGACAAAAAATTTGCAAAAATTACGATTGTTACATAAGGTGAGTTGTCGTACAGTTGTAGGGAGTATTATCTGTTACATAAGGTGAGTTGTCGTACAGTTGTAGGGAGTATTATCTGTTACATAAGGTGAGTTGTCGTACAGTTGTAGGGAGTATTATCTGTTACATAAGGTGAGTTGTCGTACAGTTGTAGGGAGTATTATCTGTTAAGGGTGAATTGTTGTACAGTTGTAGGGAGTATTATCTGTTACATAAGGGTGAGTTGTTGTACAGTTGTAGGGAGTATTATCTGTTAAGGGTGAATTGTTGTACAGTTGTAGGGAGTATTTGTTACATAAGGGTGAGTTGTTGTACAGTTGTAGGGAGTATTATCTGTTACATAAGGGTGAGTTGTTGTACAGTTGTAGGGAGTATTATCTGTTACATAAGGGTGAGTTGTTGTACAGTTGTAGGGAGTATTATCTGTTACATAAGGGTGAGTTGTTGTACAGTTGTAGGGAGTATTATCTGTTACATAAGGGTGAGTTGTTGTACAGTTGTAGGGAGTATTATCTGTTACATAAGGGTGAGTTGTTGTACAGTTGTAGGGAGTATTATCTGTTACATATGGTGAGTTGTTGTACAGTTGTAGGGAGTATTATCTGTTACATAAGGGTGAGTTGTTGTACAGTTGTAAGGAGTATTATCTGTTACATAAGGTGAATTGTTGTACAGTTGTAGGGAGTATTATCTGTTAAGGGTGAATTGTTGTACAGTTGTAGGGAGTATTATCTGTTACATAAGGTGAGTTGTTGTACAGTTGTAGGGAGTATTATCTGTTACATAAGGTGAGTTGTTGTACAGTTGTAGGGAGTATTATCTGTTACATAAGGTGAGTTGTTGTACAGTTGTAGGGAGTATTATCTGTTACATAAGCGTGAGTTGTTGTACAGTTGTAGGGAGTATTATCTGTTACATAAGCGTGAGTTGTTGTACAGTTGTAGGGAGTATTATCTGTTACATAAGGTGAGTTGTTGTACAGTTGTAGGGAGTATTATCTGTTAAGGGTGAATTGTTGTACAGTTGTAGGGAGTATTATCTGTTACATAAGGTGAGTTGTTGTACAGTTGTAGGGAGTATTATCTGTTACATAAGGTGAGTTGTTGTACAGTTGTAGGGAGTATTATCTGTTACATAAGCGTGAGTTGTTGTACAGTTGTAGGGAGTATTATCTGTTACATAAGCGTGAGTTGTTGTACAGTTGTAGGGAGTATTATCTGTTACATAAGGTGAGTTGTTGTACAGTTGTAGGGAGTATTATCTGTTACATAAGGTGAGTTGTCGTACAGTTGTAGGGAGTATTATCTGTTACATAAGGTGAGTTGTCGTACAGTTGTAGGGAGTATTATCTGTTACATAAGGGTGAGTTGTTGTACAGTTGTAGGGAGTATTATCTGTTACATAAGGGTGAGTTGTTGTACAGTTGTAGGGAGTATTATCTGTTACATAAGCGTGAGTTGTTGTACAGTTGTAGGGAGTATTATCTGTTACATAAGGGTGAGTTGTTGTACAGTTGTAGGGAGTATTATCTGTTACATAAGGGTGAGTTGTTGTACAGTTGTAGGGAGTATTATCTGTTACATAAGGGTGAGTTGTTGTACAGTTGTAGGGAGTATTATCTGTTACTTAAGGTGAGTTGTTGTACAGTTGTAGGGAGTATTATCTGTTACATAAGGGTAAGTTGTTGTACAGTTGATGAAGATGGAAATGAACTTCTACTTGAAAAAATTCATGCAGACAAACCCACATTCCAAGTTTGTGTAAAAATATTATAGCAGGGTCAGGGTCAGGTTTAGGACGCACACTCGACCAGAAACGCTGCGTCGCGCACTGTAAGCTCCAGTCCAAAGCCAGCGTACAGTTCCTCGTGCGCTTCGAGCCATCCTTCAATGCCGCAGGAGCCTGTCAACACCACCTATCTGCAACATTTGTCGATATGACACGTTGGACGTTGATGGATGAAACCAGAGCGTGCTGATTGGAGTCAGAAGTAGTTGTCTGTGATTGGCTGACAGTGATGGACAGGTGACAGAAATAACAAGAGTCAGGGTTAATGCGATCTTCCATATTTAAAGTTCAATACACGAGCGTCAAAGCATTTCTAAATCTTTAAAGTGCACATGACAGGTTTTCATGTTTTTTTTTGGTGGGTTAGTGCATGTGCTAAATATTTATCATAGTTTAGTTCAGTAAATGGTAAAAAATACAGAAAGTGGTGCTGAGTTCTAAAAGGGAATATCTCTACTGATGCCATCAGCACTGAAAATTCCATCCAAATTGTAGAGAAGATTTACGCGCATGGACGTAGACGTTTTTCTGTCATTTTAAAGGGCCCTTATTTCTGTTTTCTGATCTATGTTATAATGTTTCCTCATCACAAACAGACCTGGAGTTGGTTTTGTTTCATTCACACATGTTTAACACACAAACTCTACATATTTAGACTGAGTTCTTCTAAGGATGTGACAATATTGTCATTTCTCGGTACGATATTTTCACGATATGCATCTCACGGTAAGGCTTCATACCAAATACCAGTGTTTTTTTTGTTTGTTTTTATGATATGGATTTTTCATATATCCCAATACCGGTGAGTGTGTGTGTCCAAAACGTCGGGAACACAAAGCGGCGGAACGTGGCGTCGCGGGACATTGTTTGAGAGGGGGACTGTTTTGCAGGGGCATGAGAGCAACGTGGACGGAGAAAATGTTACAGACACAGAGGAACTTATACCGAAAAGAGGAGCCGTGTCAGTCGTGTGGAAGTACTTCGGCTTTAAAAAATCTGACGCTGATCGAACAACCGTATTCTGTAAATGTTGTCGGGCTAAAGTTGTAGCCGCAGGAGGCGACACGAGCGATCTGCTTCACCACCTCCGTCGCAAACATGTCCTGGAATATGAAGAAGGCACAAAACTAAAATCTGCATCCTCTTCCACGTCTGCAGGGAACGTTCAAGTCGGCACCGCGACACAAAACGCCACTCAGACGTCACTCAAAGACGCGTTTGCTAAGGGAACTGCCTACGACAAGAAAAACAAACGGTGGAACGATATTACCAACGCTGTTACTGTCCACTTCGCCAAAGACATGGTACCACTTAGTACATGAAAAAAAAAATGCTGTCAAATACAGTGACACCGATTTATAATGTTTTAAAATAACGTGATATCAATTTTTGGTCATACCGCCCAGGTCTATCTCACGGTACGGTATTCACTACGATATTTTGTAGAGGCTATACTTACTACACACATCTTCAGGACATTCAAGGTGGTCAGAGAAATTTGCTGCTGGATGGTCGTCCTGACATGAGGGGGACAGGACGGAGGTGACACCCCAGACACGAGGAGCCTTCACTGGGCCGACAGCAGTTTGATGGATGCCTGTCCTTGGTCCATCCTCCACCTCGTCCACCACAGCCCTGACATGTCTTTGGCTCTACAAGCTACGCCCCTGTGACGTTCTTAAATGTCCTATATTATGCAAAATGGTCTCTTAATTGCTTTAAGTCATGTTAGAATGTTGTTACCGCCTCTAAAAACATGCCCGAAGTTGTGTTTTTGTTTCATTCACATATGTTTGAGTGCTCTGTTCCAGTTGTTGTGAAGTTAACTGCTGCATTTTACTTTCTGTTCAGTTAAAAATGAGCAGTTCCAGGGCTAAAATCATCCAAAGCTGCACTGAGTTTGAAAACACAGTGGAGCGCTTCCTGTATTGCCATATGACATCACAAGGTGGAACAGAGTGTTTCCTGTTTGAGAGAAGAACTCAGCCTAAATATGCAGAGTTTGTGTGTTTAACAAAAATGAACAAAACACAACTCCAGGTCTGTTTGTGATGAGGAAACGACATTATAACAGATCAGGAAACGGCAGAAAATAGGCTCTTTTTAAAGGTGCATTGTGTAACTTTTCTGGTGGAGGTGATGTCTCCTGCTTGTTTCTATGGATATGATAAAAGGAGAAATTCAATTTGTCAACTGGACAAAGTTTGTTCGGTCGAAAATGTTTCGCCGCTCATCCGAAAGGCTTCGTCAGTTAAAATTTGCAGTTTACATCAAAAAGCAGATGTTCCTTTTATGGCAAACACAAATGTATTTATTAGGGCTGTCAGTTTAACGCGTTAATTAGATTAATTAATTACGATGCAAATTAACGCAATTAATCATGAGCGGCAATTCAATGTGCGCGTAATTTGACGCGCGGCGAGCGAATCGCTGCCAGGGCCTTTGAACGGGAAGTTTATTTATAAAAAGAACGAAGATGGGACGATCAACAAGAACGCGGTGGTTTGGAGCTTTTGTCAAAAAGAATTTTCCGATCAGCGAAGCCGCTCCAGCCTGACGGATCATTTGAACGATGAACACGTCAGAACAAGTTCCATCGTTACCGGTGATAGAGCGAGCGTGAGCGAACTTCAACAAACCAACAAACCAACAAACCACCAAACCACACTCTCAGAACTTGGGAAACGAATGAGCAAAGCGACCGCAGAAAAACTGACAGTCAATCGCAAAGTGGGTTGCCTCTCTCTCTCTCTTACACGAGATTAAAATGTGATTAATTAGATTAATTAATTGCAAATCCTGTAATTAATTAGGTTACATTTTTTAATCGCCTGGCAGCACTAGTATTTATTACTTCATTCCATATTCCAATACACATGTACAGTAGTGCGTAGATGTGTAATATTAAAAGTGGAGCGTTGGAGATGTTTTTGCAGCTGATGCCATTAACATTCCCTGGGGGTGTGATACTGTAGGCATCGCTGTGCCTGTGGCTGTCTTAGACTTTAATCTGAGCTTTATTTTAGCACAGTCTGACCAGAAAGAACTGATTTTGCTGGAGCTACAACAGGTGAGCTGATCTGTGCGGGTAATCAAGTCCTTCGCAAATAACATTAGTCACAAGCTAGCGAGTGTTAGACAACAGTTTTTCAGTTTGTCACAGCTTTTGTTGAAAATCAAACTCCTAAACAGAATCATGTCTCTCAAACCGAAAACACACTGTTCCACGTTGGATGTCTTGTGGTAATACAGGAAGTGCTTCACCTTATTTTTAAACTACAGGAGTTTTGGAGCTGTAGACAAACTAATAATCCAGGATCACTCAAACATGTGAATGAACAAAACAAAACTCCAGGTCTGTTTTTTTTTTTTTTTTTTGAAGAAGTTAAAGCATTCTAACATCACTTAAAGCTCACAAGACCTTCAGACAGAGGATGTTTACGTCATTCTCCGTATATGGACAGACCATGGCTCATGTGAAACCTCAGAACGTCCAGGATTCCCTCCGTGAGCTGCAGAGGCTGCACTAGCACTGGTTCATGATTATCTGCAGGTATTGAGGTTTAGGCAGTGACCATTCAGATCAGAGAGACTCATTTTAGGTTTAAACCACGTTGGTCTTATTTGGGTTGCCAGTTTTGAATGTGGCAGCCCAAACGAGAAACTCGTGTGAGGCTCATTCGGCGTTCTGACTGGATAAGGGAACCAAAACGCCAAATTATAACAAACAACAGCCATCATGTCCAATGTTTTTGTCAGACTTTGGGGTCCGAGAGTTTGGTGTGGCTCTAGAGCAGGGGTGTCAAACTGTTCCACAAAGGGCCGGTGTGGCTGCAGGTTTTCTTTCCAACCAAGCAGCAGCACGCCAGACTTGACTCATTTAATCAACTGATCTCAGTCTTCAGACAGTTTAAGGTGTGCTCTTGGTTGGTTGGAACAAAAACCTGCAGCCACAGTGGCCCTTTGTGGAACAGTTTGCCCAGGTCTGGTCTAGAGTCTTGTTGTAGGCCTTTTTGTCTTGTGCTTGTGTCTGAAGACTGAAATGCAAATAACGTTTCTAAAAGCGCAGCCACAGGAGCCGGTGGGTGATTCAGACAGCCCTGTGAAACCACACATGAATTTCTAAGCAAAATACAAGGTGGGACTATATGTAAATGAGTTTTACCATTGGAAGAGACACATCCAGGACTGTGCCTAAAGGCACTTATTATACCATTTTCTTTTTCATGTTGTTCTACTGTTTCCTCATCACAAACATACCTGGAGTTTTGTTTCATTCACACGTGTTTAACATACAAATCCGCCTGGGTCATATTTGGAACAAAATATAACTATGTTTATGAGGAGGTAACCACATTATAACATGACTTAAAGATCCCATGACATGGTACTTCTTGATGCTTTTATATGGCTCCTTAATGGTTCCCTAATACTGTAAATGAATCCTTCTTCAAAATCAACACTCTGTGCATGAGAAAGAGAAAGAGAAAGAGATAAGATGAGAAAGAGTCATAAATATCTCTCTCAAACTCTTTATTCTGGGCGTTGTTGCTTGAATGCAAATGAGGAGAAAAGAGATGGCCAATAGTAGAGGGTGGGGGCGTGGCCAAACTCTCCGCTCAGAGCTCAGAGCCCACAGCTGATCCATTTCCTTGTTTTTGCGCGGGGGAGAGATTTGAAGCGTTCCATTGAAAAATAAACACATTTCCACATAAGATAAAATTAAACCACTGCTGTTCAAAGGTCCAGAGGCTCAGATAAAGGACTTCCGAGCCTAGAAACACTCGGTCGTGCCTCCAGGCAAATAAAAAAACGCATTTCGCATTGCCTAGCGCATTCGCGGTCCAAACTCTCTGAGCGTGATTTACAGAGATGCTGAGTACAGACAGACGGGGGTGGAACTGCATTTGCATTTCTTTTTTCGATCTGACGTCAATAAGGTGCCTTGTTCAAACTCGCCCGTTTGAGCTCCGATTTTTTGTAACGCAGAAAAGGATCGCAAATGCTCAGTTTAGACATTTCACAACACATGGGGGGGGGGGGGGCTAAACAGGGTAGGGGAGCTCACATTAACGTTCAAAAATCTCAGAAAGTTAAAATTTCATGCCATGGCACCTTTAAAGCTCACAGGTGACAATTTTGTGTTTTTTTTGTAAGGAAGAAACTGGACAGAAAAAGCACAGAAAGCCCAGACGGCACGGTAGCAGAGTGGTTAGCGCTCTTGCTTCACAGCAAGAAGGTTCCGGGTTCGATCCCCGGGTCGCCCAGACCTTTCCGTGTGTGTTCTGTGTGGAGTTTGCATGCATGGTCTGGGTTCGATCCCCGGGTCGCCCGAGCCTTTCTGTGTGGAGTTTGCATGTTTCTCCCCGTGTCTGGGTGGGTTTCCTCCGGGCACTCCGGTTTCCCCCATCAACCCAAAACATGCACCATAGCTCCATACCTCCAGCTTAGGTCCTGACCAAACTGAAGCAAGAAGATCATGGAGATGGTCCCCGGGCGCCCTAATGTGTGTGCTGCCCACTGCTCCTAATATATGTATATATATATAGGATGGGTTAAAATGCAGAGAAGAATTTCTCCAGTGTGAGATCAATAAAGTTCACTTCACTTCACTTCAGACGCTGTGGGAAATGAACCTTGTTTTTTTTTTTTCTTTCTTTGGTCACACAACTGCACTCACTAAATATTTCCCCGTTATTAAACCAATTTCCAAAGTCCTATTATCCACCAGTTTAAAAATTGCCCTCATTTGCTAATTGCGCCGAAAACAAAGCGAGTCCAAAATGAGCCTGGCTGAAACGCTGCTCTGGATAAACATTTAATTAAAGTGTTTTGTCATGGATGGATCTAAGTGAGGAGAAACCAGATGTGCGTTTTTAAAGGGCCCATATTACGTTATTCTCTGATCTTTGTTGTAATGTTGTTTCTTCGTCACAAACAGACCTCTAGTTGTGTTTTGTTTCAGGCCATGTTTACACGTAGCCGGGTATGTTGAGAAACTAATATTTCTCTCCATCCGTTTTCCAAAATAAGGCCCCGTTTACACGTACACTGGTATTTTTAAAAACAGAGACATTTTCCTTCATTTGTACCCATCTTTTCGTTCTTCGTTTTCAGAGGCGAATTCGCCCTTTGCATGTAGAAGATGGGTACAAACGAAGGGAAATTCACACAAACATATTTACGCTGTGTTCTTCTAACAGAAAATACTCTGTTCCACCTTGTGATGTCATGTGTTACTATAACATTTTTAAACTCCACACACCTTCACTAGAATCATTTGGATAATTTCAGCCGCTGAATTGCCAATTTCTAGTAAACAAAACCACCTCTTTGTAACAGCACAAGGGGGAACCAAACATTTTGAAGTGAGGAGATGTAGACTGAGTAACCCTTTATTGGTCTAAAATGTGTGAATGAAACAAAACACAACTTCGGGTCTGTTTTCGATGAGGTAACGGCATTATAACATGGTCCATTCTAGGTTATATAGGACCGTTTTTCAAAAGGGGGTATTTTAGATTTCTACCTTGTTATAACGTTACATTTTCATAAAAATGTGCCAGAAGAGGTTGCAGATGCCATTCATACATGTGCCTGGGCTCTAGTCAAACCCAGTCCAAGGCTCCGCCCACAAGCCTACGTCACTCATGCTCCCACACGACTATTCTCCACAAATATACAAAACTGCACAACAAACCTGATGATTAGGGTTTTTTTTACTGAATGTGCTGTGATAGCGCTCTGAAGGGGGAGCGACTTAGGCTACGTTTACACACGGCCGGGTATGTTGAGAAACTAATATTTGTCTCCCTCCGTTTTCCAAAATAAGGCCCCGTTTACACGTACACTGGCCGATAACCGTTATCGATTTTTTTTTTTTTTTTTTTTTTTTTTTTTTTTTAATTCTGAGATAGCATTTTTTACAGACTGAAAATCATGCAAAATGAATTTTTGAATGTCTTCTTTTATTTTCAAAACGTGTTTTGACTCCATAAATCTTAACTTATTTTATTCTATTCACAAAATCCCCGTGAGAAAATTAGATAAAAGGAAAACTGAAAGGAACTGCAACACATTTTGTCAAATTACAACGTTTTATAACCAAGATCCCTGTACAGCTCGACCTTATTAAGGACAGCTCCCAGTGCTCTGCCTGAAGTGTGGCAGAACTTTTGTTTTTCAAAGCAACGTATTTATAGTACTGACAAATATCGGCCGTTAATATCGGCCCAGTTTTACATATCGGGCCGATACCGATATGTTAAAAACAATTTCCCCAATATCGGCCGATACCGATGTTACTGCCGATATATCGTGCATCCCTAGTTTGTACCCATCCTTTACATTCACACGGCGAATTCGCCTCTGAAAACGAAGAACGCTCTGGAAGCCAATCAGAATCACACTTTTCATGCGTCAGTGGGGGCGTGGCCAAACTCTCCGCTCAGAGCTCAGAGCCCACAGCTGATCCATTTCCTTGTTTTTGCACGGGGGAGAGATTTGAAGTGTTCCATTGAAAAATAAACACATTTCCACATACAATAAAATTAAACCACTGCTGTTCAAAGGTCCAGAGGCTCAGATAAAGGACTTCCGAGCCTAGAAACACTCGGACGTGCCTCCAGGCAAATAAAAAAACGCATTTCGCATTGCCTAGCGCATTCGCAGTCCAAACTCTCTGGGCGTGATTTACAGAGACGCTGAGTTCAGACAGACGGGGGTAGAACTGCATTTGCATTTCTTTTTTCGATCTGACGTCAATAAGGTGCCTTGTTCAAACTCACCCGTTTGAGCTCCGATTTTTTGTAACGCAGAAAAGGATCGCAAATGCACACGGCCGGGTATGTTGAGAAACTAATATTTGTCTCCCTCCGTTTTCCAAAATAAGGCCCCGTTTACACGTACACTGACCGATAACCGTTATCGATTTTTAAATTCTGAGATGGCATTTTTTACAGACTGAAAATCATGCAAAATGATTTGCATGATTGCCTAAAACTCCATTTTCCTCAGTTTACACGCAAACAACATCTCCACTTTTGCCGGAGTTTTTAGAAAGAATTGTTTTCAGAGGAAAAATCTGTTTGTGTGTAAATGAAAGGCACAAACGAAGGGAAAAGTCTGTTTTTACAGATACCCGGGTATGTGTAAACAGGCCCTTAACACAGGGAGCAAAGTAAAACATTATTTCCGACGAATGTGACATTTTCAGAACAATAAAACGTAACACGGTGAACTAAATGTGTCGTGTTAGCCGTTAAATCCCCGTCGAAGTGAAATACCCTGGGCTGATCTTGTCCTCTCTGTGCAAGGACGTCTGATGAAGTTATCCAGAGAAGAATGGGCCTCAGTATAGCACAATGCAGCTGCAAAGTTCATTCAATTCAACACAGCAAAACAAAATGTCACAGCGGTTAGATCAGCTGGCAGGGGAAAAAACGTCGAAATATGAAGTGCAGCAGTGCCAGCAGAAGTGGTATTGCAGTAGCAGTAGTTGTACTCGCAGCAAAGGAGTCCAGATTTCTTGAATTGTCCCTCCAAACAGTAGCATTTTTGTGTTTGGTCGGTTTGTGTCATCATACGAAAAGGTTAAAGCTTTAGTGTGTTCTTCAGGAAGTGCTCCACTGTGTTTTTAAACCCCATACACCTTCACTACAATTATTTGGATCACCTTTTACCTTTTGTTGGAGGGTCTGCTACTTGTTTGTCGTCAGGGAAATGTCATTGCCTTGTCTGTAATGTCCCATAGTATGGCATTAACTCGATCTGTTTCCATGGACACAAGCTTGCAATGCCTCCTGACAAAGTTCCAGGCCAGATCTGTGGAACGGTCAGCTCACCCACTGTAGGAATGCGTGTTCTTCATAGTATTTTTAAGCAATAAAACCTCTATAACTGACTGAATGCAACATGGATGAGGTAATGCCATACTGTGAAACCTTTCAGGCAAAGCAATAATATCTCCATGGGAATAAGCCCTACCAGAAAAGTTAGACTGTGCACCTTTAACTTAAACTACTTCATGAACAGAGCATTTTGATGGTTACTCAAACATGTGTGAATGAAACAGAAGACGACTCCTGGTCTGTTTTTGAGGAGGAAACGGTGTTACGGTAACAGGCCTGTTCACATATAGATGGCGAGGTTGCCAGGTTGAAGGGCAGTTGGCGGGGTGATGGGATGAGCAGAGCAGCAGGACAGGAGCATTCTCCCTGTGCACAATCTGTCTGTGCATTACACGCTGCTATATGACCTGCCCTAAACACACTCATGTCAACACAAGCAAGAGATTATCCCCAGTTCTAAATGTACATATTGCAGGTTTTCATGTTTATTGTTTTCTAATATTTATCATAGTCTTGCATCAGTTAAGTGGCAGTTTGTGGGGAAAAAAAGTTCAAGAGAAGTACAAAAATACAGGAAGAAGTGTAAATCAGGCAATTTACGCACAAGGAAGGCATTTTTCTGAACGTTTAAAAGTCCTATATTACGTACAATTGACTCTTGTGAGGTTTTAGCCATATAGGAATGTTGATCAGCTCCTCCAAATCCGAGGCCATGGTTCTCAACCAGAAAAAGGTGGCTTGCCCTCTCTGGGTGGGTGGAGAGTCCTTGCCTCAAGTGGAGGAGTTCAAGTATCTCGGGGTCTTGTTCTCGAGTGAGGGGAGGATGGAGCGTGAGATTGACAGGCAGCGTCGGCAGTGATGCGGTCGCTGTGCCGGACCATTGTGGTGAAGAGGGAGCTGAGCCAAAAGGCAATGTCCCTCCCCTCACCTATTGTCATGAGCTCTGGGTAATGACTGAAAGGACGAGATCGCGGATACAAGCGGCCGAAATGAGTTTCCTCCGCAGAGTGGCTGGGCGCTCCCTTAGAGATGGGGTGAGGAGCCCAGTAGAGCTGCTGCTCCTCCACGCAGAGAGGAGCAGCTGAGGTGGCTCGGGCATCTGTTCCAGATGCCTCCTGGACGCCTCCCTCAGGAGGTGATCCAGGCATGTCCCACCGGGAGGAGGCCCCGGGGAAGACCCAGGACACGCTGGAGGGACTATGTCTCTCGGTTGGCCTTGGAACGTCTTGGGGTCCCCCCGGAGGAGCTGGAGGAAGTGTCCAGGGTGAAGGAAGTTTGGGAGTCACTGCTTAGACTATTGTCCCGCGACCCGGCCCTGTATAAGCAGAAGAAAATGGTTGGATGGAATGTTGTTCACAACTCCAGCTGTTTTTGAGGTGTCTATTTTTTTGTTTTGTGAGATTTGATTCTCTTATATTAAAGGGTATTCGCTGTACCTGGTAATATTCTCTGAATTCAAGTACTGGAAGCACTGGGGAAAACTGGGATCTGTGTCCATATGTTAAAATAGGTTTTTGCTGGTTGAGTGTAATTGTATTTACTTGTTTTTCTCCTATTTCAAGCTGTGTTTGTGTAACTCAAAGACCCTCCTATAGGTTGGTGTGGACTCCCCTCCTGTTATTGGTTAACTTCTGGGAGCTACTCTACAGGTCCCCTTAAAAGGATTGGGAACTATGGGCAGTAAATTTAGACTGCATAGCTCAGCATAGATGCCACTATACAGTATAGGTGGCCACAGTGGTCAGTTCTCTGTGTGGGGGAGAGACGAGATGTTCGTGTGTGAACGATGTGACAACTGAAGAGATGCCATCATTAAGTTTGTATTCTGCTGCCTAATTCAACATTAAATGGTAATAACCTCAATCTTGAGTTTTGCCCTTTCATGATCCCTTTTCTGAAAGCTCAGTTTCATTCACTCAAAATGCTTTGTTCCACCTTGTGATGTCGTGTAGTGGTTGTTTGAAGGTTAACAGTGACCTTTTACCTTTTGTTCAGTAGAGATGGTCAATTCTGGAACTGAAATGATCCAAGTGAATCTAATGAACATCACATCTTGGGCCTTTTGAACTTTCATTTAACAAGATAAAGGTTTTGTCATTAATTTGTCTACTACTACTATTGTGCAATTAAGTTTTGACTCTGGGGCCTGAGGGGTTATTTTTAACACCTTCATAGTTTGAGGAAAAAAATAAACACAAATGAAAACGGCTAGGAGAAAAAAACGATTCAAGCACTTTCAAATCAATACATCTCATTTTTATTAGGTCTTTTTAAGGTACATTTTAAGCGGGTACTTTAATACTCAAAGAAATTTTCTTTTGCTTAAAAGTGCAAAATGGGAGTGGAAAAATACTCAAAATCCAGTACTTCTTCCACCACTGCTTTAATAAAAGATGTGAGCTGTAGTCTGAGTTCTGACAGCACTCCCCACAGGCCCTCTCCATAGGCCCTCACAAAACCAGAATCTAATAACTCGGACTTGAGAATGAAACTCTGTGTTAAAAATGGGCCCTTTGTACTGGCCCCGCTTTTTCATCACGGGAAAGGGTCACCTGATCAGTGCAGCGGACAATGGAATCATGTGAGTGAGCCAAAAGGCAAAAATCTGCCCCCACCAGCTTGGAAAAAGGACTCAAAGGACGAGTCTCCCATAAAGTACTGCTATTTCTTGCTCTTGCTCTACTTCAATACAAGCAAGAGATTTGAATTGGACATTTAAAGCCGGCGAGCTGATACCGATATCCGATATTTGTTCTTCTGCTGTGTCAATACCGATATTTAGCTTTCAAAATCTATGGAGGATTTGTTTATCTTGTAAAAATAACAACACATTTAACTGGGATATATACGGCAATGTTCTATTTCTATTTTGACTCGTTCGTCTCAGACTTGGACAAACTTTGTTGATCCACAAGAGAAACTACTAGGACAGAGTTGCTCACACATCACATTATATTCCAATAACAAAAAGTAAAAAAATATAAAAATGGTAATAAACATCTGAATAAGTAGCAATAAAAACAATAAATTGTATACATGTATGTACAGTAAGTAAACAAATAGGGTAAAACAGTGGTTCCTCGCTCTATCGGGGTTCACGTTTCGTGACCTCGCTGTTTTGCAGATTTTTTTCAATTTTTTTATAGTGTATGAGCATTGTGTTGCGCGTCCTGTTTGTCTTCTCCTCCATGTCTCCTGTACAGTACAGAATGTGTTCAGTTTGACACATTTATATAGATGTTATAGAGGGGGGACCTGGGGGGGCTCCGGGAGTCCCGCTGGATGCACGAGGAGCCGAGACATGAGTCACTGGATCTGTAGGAAGTCCAGACCGGGACTAAGACATGAGGACCAGACCGGGACCAGACCGGGACTAGACCGGGACTAAACTAGGACTACACCAGGTCTAAACCTAATAATAATTTATAATTCATAATTTATAATTTATAATTTATAATTTATAATAATAATAATAATTAATAATAATTTAATAATAAATTAATAATAATTAATTCATTGCATTTATATAGCGCCTTTCATGACACCCAAAGGGCTTTACAGTTCATTGTTCATTCACTCCACACTTGGTGGTGGTAAGCTACTTTCTGTAGCCACAGCTGCCCTGGGGCAGACTGACGGAAGCGAGGCTGCCAATCTGCGCCATCTCGTGATCATAAACCTAGTCTAAACCTGGACTAAACCAGGACTAGATCAGGTCTAAACCTGGACTAAACCCCCCCCCCCCCACTCTTCACTATTAATACATTTTGTTGAAAATCTACGAAAGTTTGAGTGTTTAAACAAGAGAGAAATGTGAGAAAATGTTAATACCAGTCTGAGAAAAGTGTATAATGTGTGTGTTGAGGCGTTTACAGCCTTAAAACATGTATAATAATTGTAAAATATAAAGTTGTCCTACTTCACGGATTTCACTTATTACGGGATATTTCTGGAACCTAACCCCCGCGATAAACGAGGGACCACTGTATACAATATCACAGTTGTAAACAAGAGGTCATAGACAGTGATATGATTAACATGGGGTTATCTGTTCCATAAGAGTGAGTTGTTGTACAGTTGTAGGGAGTATTATAGTATGAATGTAGTCCTGTACCTCTCACTGTTTGAGTGGAGCTGTAGGAGCCTGTTGGAGAATGAGCTCCTCTGTCCCTCTATGGTCTGGTGCAGTGGGTGAGCAGGAGTGTCCATGATGGAGAGCAGGTTGTCCAGTGTCCTCCTGTCCTTCACTGTGTCAATCCGCCCAATGTCTCTTTTACTGGTGCTGCTCGCCCAACACAGACTGGTAGAAAATCTCCAGTAACTCGCTGCACACATTGAAAGACCTCATTTTCTCGTGATCATAGAGTCTGCTCATGCTCTTCTTGTAGACAGCATTACAGCTGTTCCTCCAGTCCAGCCTGTTGTTCAAATGGACGCCAAGGTGTACTTGTAGCAGTCCACTGTGTCCACGTCATGGCCCTGGATGGTAATGGGCTCCACTGGTGTCCTCTTCCTCCAAAAATCAATCACTATTTCTTCGGTCTTGTCAACGTTCAGGAGCAGATGGTTTGCCTGGGACCACTCCACAAAATTCGCAGTGTCCTGTACTCCAGCTCCTGTCCATCCCTGACACGCCCAACCACCGCAGAGTCATCAAAGAACTTCTGCAAATGGCAGGACTCTGAGCTGTACTGGAAATCAGAGGTGTACAGAGTGAACAGGAACGGAGACAGGACTGTACCCTGAGGGGCTCCTACATTACTGACCACAGTGTCAGACAGGGTGGTCCCCAGTCGTACTGAGGCCTGCCTGAGAGGTAGTCAGTAATCCAGGAGACAGTGGAGGAGCTGACCTGAAACCTGGAGCTGTACTGGAAATCAAGTTCAAGTTCAAAGTCAGCTTTATTGTCAATTCTGCCATATGTGTTCAACATACAGTGAATCGAAATTTCGTTTCTCTCTGGTCAGGTAGTGCAAAAAGACAGTGTACAGAATACAACATGAAGACAAAACACAACAAAAACTATCTAAGACAGAGATCTAAAGTTAAAACTAAAGTCTACGGTCTAAAATCTTAAAACAGTGCAACATAATAAATAACCTATACTATATACAGATTTCCAAAGTGTGCAGTGTGCATCAAAATGTGCAATGGAAGATACAGCAGTGAATTGGTCATGTGCAGTAGAATGTGCATTGGAGTTAAGATAAATAAAAATAAGTGTGCAACAGTAGTAATTCTAGTGCAACAGGAGTAAACAACAGTACTAAAAATTCCAGTAGTAAATGTGCAATAACAGTAGTAAACAACAGTGCAACGGGGGTAAAAATCAATAACAGGAGTAAACAACAGTACTAAAAATTCCAGTAGTAAATGTAAGTGTGCAATAACAGTAGTAAACAACAGTGCAACAGGAGTAAAATCCAGTAGTAAATGTAAATGTGCAACAGTGCAACGGTCGTCCTTAGCAGCAGTTTTTTTTAAAGTGTCTAGAGTGATGTGTCTTTTATGGAATACAGGTTATGCCAATATGGGGGGTGGGAGATGGGTAAGGTGGGAGTTCGGGTGTGAGTTCAGCCTCCTGACAGCCTGGTGGATGAAGCTGTTTGAAAGCCTGGAGGAGTGGGCCCGGAGACTCCGGTACCTTCTCCCCGAGGGCAGGAGGCTGAACAGGCTATGTGCGGGGTGGCTCGGGTCACCCACAATGCTGGACGCTCTGCGGGTGAGCCGGGTGTTAAAAATGTCTAGGAGGGAGGGGAGAGAGACACCAGCGATCCTCCCAGCTGCATTCACTATGCGCTGCAGAGCTTTCCTGTTCTGTTCAGTGCAGCTCCCGTACCACACAGTGATGCAGCTGGTCAGGACGCTCTCAAATCAGAGGTGTACAGAGTGAACAGGATGAGAATGGAGCAGGAAAAATATCCGCAGGGAATATCTGTAATGAGTATCTATCGGTATTGGCCAATATATATCGCTCATCCCTACTAGATGACTTGTTAAAGCAGTTGTTTGGGGCAGCAGGGCCTCAAATGATTGAGCTTGGAATTTTGACTGGCAGCCTCACTTCTCTCAAGGGATGTAACAATGTCCAAAATCTCTCGATGCGATACTTTCACGATACGCATCTTTCAGCACAATATTATTTGTGATATTTTGTGAAGACTTACCAAATTTTCATAGTTTCTTTTTCCTTTTAAAATGCCTTGAAAAGCTTTTAGTACTGCTATAATACAAAGAATTAAGATTTAAAAGTTCGTAATAAGAGTTATTTCTTCATATAATCCGCAGTGACACAGCAAAGGATCATGGTCTATGTAGTTCCCTCTGTTTCATTTAGCTACTGCACAATAACAGTGAATTTAATTGAAGAAACTTGTGATTTGATATATTGTGTTCTTATTATGAGACTTTTGACGATGCGTTTTCACAATATTCCAGTTCTTCAGTTACATCCCTACTTCCCTCAGTCTGTCCAGGGCAGCTGCGGCTACAGAACCACCTCATGAAAATAGAGTGAATGAAAAATGAGGCCTGTGTATGGCTGTGAGAGGTTTTGAATAGCCTGTAAAAGCAGTACAAGTGTAATGCATCATTGTTATCGACTAAACAATATTTGATTAATCACTGTTTAGCTGTGAGCTGTTTATTAATATTACAGTGACTATTGAACTGCGTTGTCATAAACTATTTAATATTGCAAGCCTGACTGTCTCTCTGCCTCTTTACTATTACTTCTGAATTAGTTTGTTGAATTTGTCATGATATAAAACGCCCATATTCCGCCATTTTCTGATCTGATATAATGTTATTTCTTCATCGCAAACACACCTAAAGCTGTGTTTTGTTTCATTTGCACACGTTTAACACACAAATCCTGTCTATTTAGGCTGGGTTCTTCTCTCAAACTGACAACGCTCCGTTCCACCTTGTGATGTCATGTGATAATACAGTGAGTGCTCCACTGTGTTTTTAAACCGTACAACTTCACTAGAATAATTTGGATCATTTCAGCCCTGGAATTGCCAGTCTCTACTGAATTAAAGGTAAAAGGTAGCTTGAAAACTACCACTACATGACATCACAAGGTGGAAGGGAGCATTTTGAGATTTGGAGATGTAGGCTACTTTTATATGATGACGGTCTGAACAGAAGACGTCGCGTCTTCACTTTTTATTCCGCTTTTAGACGAGCGTTTTCGGGAGGAAATTTTATTTTTATTTTATTTATATCACTTATTTGTCCCCGAAGGGAAATTTGTCCTTTGCATTTGACCCATCCTTTATTCAGGAGCAGTGGGCAGCACATGACTACGCCCGGGGACCATCTCCATGATCTTGTTGCTTAGTCAGGACCTCAGCTGGAGGATTTTACCTGCATGTTTTGGGTTGGTGGGGGAAACCGGAGTGCCCGGAGGAAACCCACCCAGACACGTGGAGAACATGCAAACTCCACACAGAAAGGCTCGGGTGACCCGGGGGATCAAACTCGGAACCTTGTTGCTGTGAGGCGTGAGTGCTAGCCATTCAGCCACCATGCCGCCAAATCATCCATACGGTGACGCTAAAGTGTGTGGAATTGGATTGTGTATGCATGCCAGGCGGCTAGGTGGTGCTGTGTGATACATTATCACTATGTCCGCGCATATGTGTAGAATCTTCCTTCTTCTCATCTGCGCCACGAAAAGCAAAACAAAACATGGCTACCGGTAGCAAAAAAAAATTTGTGTGGTCAGACGAAGAAGTTCGACTATTGCTTCAGACCACGTTAGACTACAAAGCAGCGAAGGCGCAACAACGTCCTGCCAAACAAAGTACACTGATAAATGGACCGATGTAACATAAACGCGTACACGACGTCAGCAGATTTGACCAGAGTTTTGTGTCTTGGGCAGTGTAGACGAAAACGCTACGGTGGAGCGTATTCAAGTTTTCCACTTTGGAGGGCGGTTTCAGTTTTTTGCGTTTTTAAGCCCCCAAAACGCCGTCACCATCTAAACGAAAGGCACTTCCGATAAAATATTTTGTCGTTTTTACCCGTAAGCGTTCTCATGTAAACAGGCCCGCAAACAGACCAATAATAAAGAGTTAGTCAAACATGTGTAAATGAAACAAAACACAACTCCAGGTCTGTTTATGATGAGGAAACAACATTAGAACATAAACCAGAATATAGTGTTTTTGCCATTTTCTAAATAAATTCCTATTCTTAATATGGAACAGGCTCCAAGTTTACCGTTATAACTGCCGGCCTCAGTGAGCTTCATTTGACTGGAGCTGAACACTATGGGGGGCGTCACACTCCCTTAGTCCACCGTCTAATCTTCCACACTAATGGCAACTGTGGAATTTGTTTTTCTTTTTCCCCCGTGGTGAATATTCAGAAATATATTGAACGAAATCAAAATCAAGATTATTCAGAATCTGAATCTGAGTCACGTTGGCGAATAATTCCCCTTTCCTCCAGTGTTTTTGAGGAGGTAACAGCATTAGAACACGACTTAAAGGGACAGTGTGTAAGATTTTTACCCGTTAATTACTGAAATTGAAGATACCCATTCAAAACTACATTGTTTTCCAAGCCTTTTCACTTCCATCATGAAATCAAAGTATTCTTTTGGACTTAGATATAGTCACATAAAAGGGGGATCTTCCCCATGCAGAGGCAGCCATTTTGAATATGAGAGCCACAGAAGGACATTTGGGCTCATCCTTCGGCAAAGCTCGTGGTTTTGGGTAAACAACACAAGCATGCTGCCGGATCAGATGTCGTAATGGATCTAACACGTGTTTTGGACTAAATTGTTTTACTGGATTTTATTCGCTGGATCCTTACGGACAAATTGAGAGCAAGTTTATGGTGAAATACAGAGTTTGACCTGTGCAAAGCATTCTAATGTAAGCTAACCTCGTTTTGTGCTTTTCCGTATAAAACCCCCATGTGCTCGGGGAGTGACTGTTTTGCAGGGCAATGAATTGCATAGTCAAAAAGAGGAGACTGTAAGGTTTCATTTGATGTGTAGAGTGTCATGGTACATGATCGGGAATGTGTGTTTTCATGAGGAAAAAAAAAAAAAAAAAAAACGGGACCGCGTTTTATTTATACAGTAGCGGCGCGCGGTTCGCGACCCTCGAGGACCCTGCCGTAGCTAAAACAGAAAGTGCAATAGCACCATCCACCTATGCGCCACGAATCCTACACACTGGGGCTTTAAAATTCACAAGAGTCAATTTTTTGTAGTTTAGGAGCTTTAGATGAAATCCCGAGACTGTGCTGGTATTTTGTGCGTTTGTGTTGTTTGTGGATCGTGTCGACAGCTTTTTTGTGTTTGACATTTCTCAGAAACGCTGACCCTGTGCCCTTGTGCAGCACACTTCGCTCTGAAACCCGGTTCAGAGGCCCAGTTCTGCTCGTCGCTGTCACTCCTTCGTTTACATAATGAGTGTGGAGTGTCCTCGTTACAGACGCTTAAGAGCAGTTTATGTGAAAAATGAAACCATCTCCTCCTTAACCACATTCCTCCTCCTCTCTCTCCATTCTTTTCCTCCTCTTTCTCTTCCTTGCTCTCTCTCTCTCTCTCCTCCCTTTCGTCCCCTCTTCCACTTCTCTCCCTCCTCTCTTCTTCCATCTCCCCCTCTCCCTCTCTGGTTTTCCTTCTCCTTCCTCTCTTCCAATCTCATCCCCCCTCTCTCCCCTTTTCCTTTACTCTCCCCTTTCCTCCATCTATCTACTTTTTGTCCCATCTTCTTTCTCCTCTCTCCTCCTCCTTTCCTCCCTCTCCCCTCCTCGCTTCTCTCCTCCCCTCCCTTTCATCCCCTCTCCCACTTCTTTCCCTCCTCTCTTCTCCCATCTCCCCTCTCCTCTCTCACCCTTTCATTTCCTTTCTCCTCTCCTCCCTCTCCCCACTCCCTTCTCTCTCCTTTCACTCTACTGTCCTCTCTCCTCCTTCTCTCTCCCCTCCTCTCTCCTCCTTCTCTCCCACTCTCCTCATTTTTCTCTTCCTCCTTTCCTCCCTCTCCCCTCATCTATTTTCCCTCCCTTCTCTCCTCCCCTCCCTTTCCTCCCCTCTCCCACTTCTTTCCCTCCTCGCTCCCTCTCTCATTTCCTTTCTCCTTCCCTCCCCCCCCCGTCTCTCCCTTTCCTTCCTTTCCCTCCCATCCCCCCTCTCCCCCTCCCTCACTCCTCCTTCTCTCCCCTTTCCCTCTACTTTCCCCTCTCCTTCTTCTTTCTCCTCTTTGTCCTACTTTTCTCCTTCTCTCCTCATTTATCTCTCCTCCTTTCCTCCCTCTCCCCTCATCATCTTTTCCCCTTGCTTCTCTCCTCCCTTCCCTTTCATCCCCTCTTCCACTTCTCATTTCCTTTCTCCTCTCCTCCCTCTCCCATCTCTCCTCCTCCTCTTTCCCCTCTCTCTCTCTGTCATTTCCTTTCCCCCTCTCTCCCCTTTCCCTCTACTCATCCCTCTCCTCCTTCTCTCTCCTCTCCTCCCCTTTCTCCCCCTCTTTTTCTTTCTCCTCTCCCGACTCTCCCCCTCTCATTTCCTTTCTCCTCTTCGTCCCGCTTCTTCCTCCTCTCTCCTCTGCCTCTCTATCAGCCCCTCTCCTCCTTTTCTCCTCTCCCATCTCTCCTCTCTCCTTCCTCTCTCCTCTCATCCCTCCTTCTCTCCCACATAAAGACATAACAGCGGTCTTTTGGTCTTTTGGTCTTGTTGCCATGGCGCACAGCAGCTCAAAAAACACACAGACCCGATTCAAACTTTTGAGCAGGATTAAAAGGACTCGCTCGGGTTCGCGTCGCATGTGACATTTGAATGATAAATAATAAATAATAATCATTTCTACGGTGATTTCGATTGGAGGAAAGGGGAATTATTCGCCAACGTGACTCGGATTCTGAATAATCTTGATTTTGATTTCGATCAATATATTTCTGAATATTCACCACAGGGAAAAAAGAAAAACACATTCCACAGTTGTGATTAGAATGTGGAAGATTAGACCATGGACTAAGAAAGTGTGACGCCGCCCATAGTGTTCAGCTCCAGTCAAATGAAGCTCACTGAGGCCTGCAGTTATAGTGTAAACTTGGAGCCAGTTCCGTATTAGGAATAGGAATTTATTCACGGAGAAAATGGCAAAATAAAAACAGCAGGATCACGTAGAGTGGGTTAATACGGACATTTTAAAGGTCCATGTGTTTTGTTTTGTTTCGTTTGCACGTTTAACACACAAACCCTGCATATTTGGGCTGAGTTCTTCTCTCAAACTGAAAAAACTCCGTTCCACCTCACGATGTCAAGTTCTCTACTGTGTTTTTAAACTCTAGACACCTTCACTAGAATCATTTGGATGATTTTTAGCCCTGGAATTGCCAATCTCTACTGAACAAAAGGGAGAGAATTGAGAGGGGACGAAAGGGAGGAGAGAAGTGAGGGGGAAAAGATGAGGGGAGAGGGAGGAAAGGAGGAAGAGATAAATGAGGAGAGAGGGGGAGAGGAGAAAGAAGTGGGACAAAGAGG
The DNA here is from genome assembly GCA_036785185.1 of Paratrypauchen microcephalus. Lineage (NCBI taxonomy): Eukaryota > Metazoa > Chordata > Actinopteri > Gobiiformes > Gobiidae > Paratrypauchen > Paratrypauchen microcephalus. The sequence continues at coordinate 25,845 of JAVJIX010000312.1, read as the reverse complement.
AGAAAGAAGATGGGAGAGAAGGAGAGGGGACAGTAGGAAAGGGGAGAGACGGAGGAGTGAGGGGGAAAGGAGATGAGAGGGAGAGGAAGGAGAAGGAGAGATGGGAAAGGAGCAAAGGAGGAGAGGGGACAGAGAGACAGGAGAGAGGAGGAAGAAGCGGGACGAAGAGGAGAAAGGAAATGGGAGAGGAGAGGGGACAGTAGAGGGAAAGAGGAGGGAAAGGAGATGAGCGGGGAAGGGAGGAAGGACAGAGGAGAGAGGGAGAGGAGGAAGTGGGACGAAGAGGAGAAAGGAGATGAGAGGGGAAAGGGGAGAGAAGAGGAGAAAGGAGATGAGAGGGGGAGAGGAAGGAGAAAACAATTTCCCTTGTGGATCAATAGTTTGTTTAGGTCACTGTTGACTTGGAAAAACTACCGCTGCATGACATCACAAGGTGGAACAGAGCGCTTTGAGCCTTGGAGATGTAGACAGATTAATAATAAATGCTTACGTAAAAGTGTGAATGAAACAAAACACAACTCTGGGTATGTAGAGGCTCACAGCAGCAGTTACAGAAATGAATTGGAGTCGATGGAGCCTGAAACGTGCTCACTTTCGATTTGGAACGCAGCGGAAAACGAGTTAGCTTTGTACAGTCTATGGGAAGAACTTGAGATGGTGGTGCACTTAAGCAGTTCAGATAAGGCTAAAAGTCGATCAATGAAACATGGCTTGATGTGATTTTTGCAAACTTTAGATTAAAAGCTAGAAATGGAACTTAAAATTGAAAAAAGAAGTATCAAAACTAGATATTCATTTGGGCAGGTATCCATACTAAAAAGTCACATTCACCGGACAGAAATGAACCTTTCCCAAACCTTTAAATATCTTTATCAGAACAAGTATAAGAACACATGGAAGATTGTCTAAAGAGTGTTTTTATTATGAGAATCAGCTCCTCCAAATCCGAGGCCATGGTTCTCGACCGAAAAAAGGTAGCCTGCCCTCTCCGGGTGGGTGGAGAGTCCTTGCCTTAAGTGGCGGAGTTCAAGTATCTCGAGGTCTTGTTCACGAGTGAGGGGAGGATGGAGCGTGAGATTGACAGGCGGATCGGTGCAGCGTCGGCAGTGATGCGGTCGCTGTACCGGACCGTTTTGGTGAAGCCGAAAGGCAAAGCTCTCGATTTACCGGTAGATCTACGTTCCTCCCCTCACCTATGGTCATGAGCTCTGGGTAATGACTGAAAGGACGAGATCACGGATACAAGCGGCCGAAATGAGTTTCCTCCGCAGAGGAAGGGTGAGGAGCTCGGAGTAGAGCCGCTGCTCCTCCATGTCGAGAGGAGTAGCTGAGGAGGCTCAGACATCCAGCAGGAGGAGGTCCCAGGGAAGACCCAGGACACGCTGGAGGGACTATGTCTCCCGGCTGGACTGGGAACGCCTTGGGATCCCCCTGGAGGAGCTGGAGGAAGTGTCCAGGGTGAAGGAAGTCTGGGAGTCCCTGCGTAGACTGTTGCCCCCACGACCCGGCCCCGGATAAGCGGGAAAAAAATGGATGGATGTTTTTATTATCACCATGGTATTGGAATCTGTTTTGAGTAGTATTGAAATCAAATTTGAGATGTTTGTATTGTGACACTGCTGGGAGTACTTATGTCTGTGCATCGTTTGTGTTTTTTAGTGTCTTGTTGCTTGTGTTTAGTGTCACGATATTTTGATTTTCTTGCACGCCTCTAATGTATATGATGCAGTCACATATTGTTCAGAACCCTCTCCGTAGTGAAGTGTTCAAATAAAGCTTCATGTATATTCTTTAGGCAGCTGGTTTCCGAAACAAAATATCGGTCTGTTCTGGAGATTTAAGGCACTTTTTAGGCCAATACGCTAAAAAGTGCAAATATTGGCTCCACGGCTATATAAAAGCAAGTCTGTTTATCTCATGTAACGCTCTGTACGATCTCTAACCTGTAGCTCCTCCTGTGTGTTGCAGGTCACAGCATGGTCCTCGTGGAGGAGGGGGACCAGGGCCTGGAGCACTGGGGCAGACGGCTCATGGCGTCTGAGCTGGACAACAACACCGTGCCCAAGAACTGCTCCCAACCAGGTCTGTACTCTTTATGTGTGTCCTGTTCAGATGAAGTACAGGTGGTATTTCAGCCAGTAAATGTAGTTGGATTTGATGCTCTGATGTGTCAAGTGCGTCATAAAGTTCTACTCGTGGTATGTTTTGGACCGTGAAGTCTTTGACGAGCCTTTGACAAGGGATTCACCAATCCAGCTTTCAGTTCCAATACCAATTTAAATATCTGCGGATTCCTGATATCAATCCTACCAGTGCAGAAACTAAAAACAGCATTTATTTTTGTTAATAAAATAAGACGTGTATATAGCCTTATTACACAAATTTATAAGCCAAACCAGGAAATGGACTGAACTGATATTTTGAAGCAAATATCCGATCCAGCTACTTTTTTCTGTGTTGGCACTGATCTCAAATACCGGTATTGGATTGGTGCGTCTCTGTATTTGACACTGGTGGTGGTGAAGAAGCAAAGGGCGAGAGGCTGAGGGGGGATGATGGTTCTTCTGCTGCTGTGGATATAGTGGAAACACCAGGATGACAGGTGGGGAGAGGGAGTGCATTTATATGAATGGCTTGAACGATTGGTTGTCAGGCAAAGGTCTGTGATTGGCTGACGGTGACAGACCGACCATACCTGCCTGTCAAAGCCTGATCTCGTCAGATCTCAGAAGCTAAGCAAGGCAGGGCCTGGTTAGTTCTTGGATGGGAGACCACTGGGAATTCCAGGTGCCACAGGGGGGCACCAGTTGCAAAAACTCTCGTGTCCTTAGGCAAGTCACTTCACCCACATTGCCTAGTATGAAAGTGGAGTGTGAGTGTTGGTGGTGGTCGGAGGAGTTGATGGCGCAGATTGGCAGCCTCTCTTCCGTCAGTCTGCCCCAGGGCAGCTGTGGCTACAGAAAGTAGCTTACCACCACCAAGTTTGGAGTGAATGAACAAGGAACTGTAAAGTGCTTTGGGTGTCATGAAAGGCGTTATATAAATGCTATGAATTATTATTATTATTATTATTATTATTATTATTATGGCTGTTAATATTAATATATTAATATGGCTATTATTATGTCACAAAGTTATTGACATCCACCTACAAAAGAAGTTAAATGGCCAAATTTGTAAACTAGGAATTGAAATCCTTAAGTACTACTCACTAGATACTTTTAATCAACTTATTTATTTATTTATTTGAGGCTACGTTTATATGACGACGGTCTGAAGAGAAGACGCAAAAGTGGCGTTGTGTCTTCACTTTTTATTCTGCGTTTAGACGAGCGTTTTCGGGAGGAAATCTGCGTGCATACGGTGACGCAAAAGTATGCGGAATTCGATTGGGTATGCCTGCCAGGCAGCTAGGTGGCGTTGTGATACATTATCACTATGTCCGCACACATGCGTAGAATCTTCCTTCTTCTCATCTGCGCTGCGAAAAACAAAACACGGCTACCGGTAACAAAAAAAAATTGTGTGGTCAGACGAAGAAGTTCAACTATTGCTTCAGACCACGTTGGACTACAAAGCAACGAAGGCGCAACAAGGTGTGGACTGGGAGTCCTGCCAAACAAAGTACACTAATATATGGACCGACGTGACGTAAACGCGTACACGACGTCAGCAGATTTGACCAGAGTTTTGTGTCTTGGGCAGTGTAGACGAAAACGCTACAGTGGAGCGTATTCAAGTTTTCCACTTTGGAGGGCGGTTTCAGTTTTTTGCGTTTTTAAGCCCCCAAAACGCCGTCACCATCTAAATGAAAGGCACTTCTGATAAAATATTTTGTCGTTTTTACCCGTAAGCGTTCTCATGTAAACAGGCCATAATTCTAGTGATGGTGTATAGAGTTTAAAAACACACTGAAACACTTCCTGTACTATCACATGACATCACAAGGTCAAACCGAGTGTTTTCAGTTTGAGAGAAGAACTCGGCTTAAATACGCAGGGTTTGTGCATTAAACATGTGTGAATGAAACAAAACACAACTCCAGGTCTGTTTGTGAGGAGGAAACATAACATAGATCAGAAAATGGCATCATATGGGCCCTTTAAACGGGTTATAGTTTAATTAAGTTGGTATCCAAATTGGTGTATGAGAAGAGCGGATGCAGCAGATAGACCGCCGCACATTGGGACGATTAAGGACTCGTACTGTCCTCCTGTATCTTCCTGTATACTGTATACTGCTGCTGGGAGTAGTTGCCGGTCTCTTGCTGTTCTAAGCAGAGTTAAGGCTATTTAAAGGGTCAGGTATTGATTGCGTTGCTGCGTCGCGGTGCAGGAGGCTCTATCCCAGACGAATGCTGACACCACACGGCTGGACACAGTTCCTCACGCCGTCGTCCGCTAGAACACAGGAAATGAGTATCGATATTGAGTTTGAAATGACGGTATCGGACAACACTTAGGAGCAGACTCGATACGCAGTCCTGATTCTGAAACACTTTAGACAACAGAATGTGATTTTCAGCATTAAAGGGCCCATATTACGCTATTTTATTCAGACCTAAGTAAAGTGCACCACAAGGAGGAACAGAGCGTTTTGAGCTTTGGAAATGTCGACGGACTGATAATAAAGGATGACAGTGGTCCCTGTTACGTTCTAAAAATAACCCGCAATAGGCGAAATCCGTGAAGTAGCACAACTTTATATTTTACAATTATTCTACATGTTTTAAGGCTGTAAACGCCTCACCACACACATTCTACACTTTTCTCAGACTGGAATTAATGTGTTCTCACATTTCTCTCTTGTTTAAACACTCAAAGTTTTGTAGATTTTCAACAAAAAAAGCACAGTATTATAGAATGAAACCAAAGATCAAAACCTGTTTTCAGGCCCTAAACATATACATCTCTGGAAAAAAAAAAAGAAGAGATCACTGCAAAATGATCAGTTTTTCTAATTTTATATAGGAGGTCTATAGGTGTGTGTTTGGGCAAAAGGAACATTTTTGTTTGAGTTTATAAACTACTGACAACATTTCCCCCAAATTCCAATTAAAAATATTGTTGTTTAGAGGATTTATTTGCAGAAAATGACAAATGGTCAACATAACAAAAAAGATCCATGTTTTCAGACCTCAAACAATGCAAAGAAACAAGATCAAATTCATTTTAAAACAACATCATACTAATGTTTACACTTAAGAAGAGTTCAGAAATCAATATTTGGTGCAATAACCCTTATTTTTAATCACAGCTTTCATGCGTCTTGGCATGCTCTCCACAAGTCTTTCACATTGTTCTTGGGTCCTAGTTTAGACCTGGTTTAGTCTTGGTTCATCCCTAGTTTAGTCCTGGTTCAGATCTGGTTTAATCGTAGTTTAGTCCTGGTTTAGTCCCCTTTTTAACCTGGTTTAGTCCTGGTTTATCCCTGGTTCAGTCCCTGTTTTAACCTGGTTTAGTCCTGGTTTATCCCTGGTTCAGTCCCTGTTTTAACCTGGTTTAGTCTTGGTTCAGACCTGGTTTAGTCCCTGGTTTAACCTGGTTTAGTCTTGGTTCATCCCTGGTTTAGTCCTGGTTCAGATCTGGTTTAATTGTAGTTTAGTCCTGGTTTAGCCCTGGTTCAGTCCAAGTTTAGGTCTGGTTTACTCCTAGTTTAGACCTGGTTTAGTCCTGGTTCAAATCTGGTTTAGTCCTAGTTTAGACCTAGTTTTGTCCTGGTTCAGATCTGGTTTAGTCCTAGTTTAGACCTAGTTTAGTCCCAGTCTTTCACATTGTTCTTGGGTGACTTTATTCCACTCCTGGTGCAAGAACTGAAGTAGCTCAGCTTTGTGTTTGTGTTGGAATTCAACAGACGCTGGAATGGAATGGCTGTAATACATGTAGAGATGCTGATTTCAGAAAAAAAATGCAGTGGTCTCTTTATTGTTTTCCAGAGCTGCATTTGTTTGCGAAAACAACACACAAACGTTTTCCTATATAAAAAAATAATATGATGGCTTTTAGAAATAAAATAAATATTAATGATCAACCTACGAGCAAGAAATTATTAATAGTGACTCACCCGTGTATTTCACAATTCCTCTGACTGAGCCTCTTCGTCCTAGCGCCGCTCCGCTGTCGCGTCTTTTTCCACTGCAGAACGTTTCGTCGACATTGTGGGTTTTGTCGAGGAGAAAACTTGCAAACATACAGCACTTCAGAGTCACACTGTGAGCGATTGAATTTGTATAAATTTGTCTGAACGCATTCTGTACTGTACAGGAGATGAATGACGGACAAATCGGCAAAGGTCTACAGTCCCTTAGCCAATCAGGACGCAGAACACGTGCACGTTGATGCACTATTAAAAAATTTGGAATAAAAAAATCTGCGAAACAACGAGGCCGCGAAAGTTGAACCACGATATAGTGAAGGGACCACTGTATCCCAATACGAGTATGTTTTTGAGGAGGGAATAACATTACAACATGGCTTGGAACAAGTTGTTTGGAAAGACCAGAAAAAAACGCCGGTTTCAGTCTGTTATCGTTTAATATCGAGTATCAGCAGAAACTTTAAAGCCATAATATTGGAATGTGTATCGGATCTGAAAAGCTTAATCAGTGCATCACCATTAGTCGATAATGTCTCAGTTGATCAAAATTTGTATTAGTTTTCGATTATACGGATTTATGAGACAGCAGCCAGACCGTTTACGGACTAAATCGTGTTAATGGCTTGTACTGTATTTGACAAACAGGATTAGACCAGGGCTCGCAGTGTGTGGGAGGTGCTCTCAAGTGTTAGTTCGTGATCATAGTGTGAAAAAAAGCTCCAAATGAATCCTGCTATTTTGCATGTTACATTGGTGGACCAAGGCAATGCACTTCTGTCCCAATGTTCCCTTTTTAGACGGAAAGAAAAAATATTCCCCATGTTTTGGAAAACGTTTAAATGATCTACACTGATCTTTCTTTGTTTTGATGAAATTTGAATAGTTAGGGCTGGGCTGTATGACACAGTTGCCTCATGGGAAAGCTCAGAACCTCCAGAATTCCCTCCCTGAGCTGACTTTAGACTTGACTTTAGACTTGACTTTAGACTTGACTTTAGACTTGACTTTAGACTTGACTTTAGACTCGACTTTAGACTTGACTTTAGACTTGACTTTAAACGTGACTTTAGACTCGACTTTAGACTTTACTTTAGACTTTAGACTTGACTTTAAACGTGACTTAAGACTCGACTTTAGACTTTAGACTCTACCTTTGACTTGAGTTTATACTTGACTTGAGACTCGACTTTAGACGTTAGACTTGACTTTAGACTCGACTTTAGACTTGACTTTAAACGTGCCTTAAGACTAGACTTTAGACTCGACCTTTGACTCGACTTTAGACTCGACTTTAAACGTGCCTTAGGACTAGACTTTAGACTCGACCTTTGACTCGACTTTAGACTCGACTTTAAACGTGCCTTAGGACTAGACTTTAGACTTTAGACTCGACCTTTGACTCGACTTTAGACTTGACTTTAAACGTGACTTAAGACTAGACTTTAGACTTTAGACTCGACCTTTGACTCGACTTTAGACTTGACTTTAAACGTGCCTTAAGACTAGACTTTAGACTTTAGACTTTAGACTCGACCTTTGACTTGACTTTAGACTTGACTTTAGACTTGACTTTAGACTCGACTTTAGACTCGACTTTAGACTTGACTTTAAACGTGCCTTAAGACTAGACTTTAGACTTTAGACTCGACCTTTGACTCGACCTTAGACTTGACTTTAGACTCGACTTTAGACTTGACTTTAAACGTGACTTTAGACTTGACTTTAGACTTGACTTTAAACGTGACTTTAGACTTGACTTTAGACTCGACTTTAGACAGCGGGATGGTCTGCAGGTGCTGGGGTTTAGGTAGAGATCATTCAGATCGAGAGCGGCATTTTAGGTTTAAACCAATTGCGCCGCGAGAAGCGAAACAAAACATGGCTACCGGTAGCAAAAAAAAAAATTGTGTGGTCAGACGAAGAAGTTCAACTATTGCTTCAGACCACGTTAGACGACAAAGCAACGAAGGTGCAACAAGGTGTGGACTGGGAATCCTGCCAAATAAAGTACACTGATATATGGACCGATGTGTTTTGCGTGTTGGGCAGTGTGGATGAAAATTCTACGGTGGAGCGTATTCAAGTTTTCCACTTTGGAGGGCGGTTTCAGTTTTTCATGTTTTTATGCCCCCAAAACGCTGTCACCATCTAAACGAAAAGCACTTCCGATAAAATATGTTGTTGTTTTTACCCGTAAACGTTCTCGTGTAACCAGGCCCTTAGTATCGAAATCGAGTTTGAAATTTGAGTATCCAATATGTAAAATCTGCCTCACCAGGATTACTTACCAGGCGTGACCGCAAATCAAACCTCTTCGTGTGTTTTCGAGGTGTTTTTTTGACCGCGGTCAGGAGCTCAGAGTAGATTTAGCAGACTTATGTGGCCTTTTAAGTGCTAATGGAAGGAATGCCAAATGAGGAGATTAGGCGCTGGATGTTTTGGCCTAATCCCAAAGATTAAAGTATTCTTCTGGATCTTTCCGACATTTCCGTGGAGTCAGGGGCTCGGCCGTGGCTCATGTAAGTGCTCCGAGGAACGGCAGGTCATGTGACTGGTCATTATGGTGGTCACGTGACATCACAGCATTCTAAAGAACCGATAGTTTGATATTGAAATGTATCGCCAGACACAGTGGCAAAAAGTATCACATGAAAAAAAATTATAAAAGTATTAAAGTACCTGCTGAAAAATGTACTTAAAGAGTAAAAAAAAAAGTTTGGTTTGTTCAAAGTTCAAACAGAAATTCAAATGATTAAATGTCCTAACAAAGTCTCAGCTATTTCAAAGTACTTCTTACTTTTTAAAATATAGAGAGTAGAAAGTAGTGTAGAAAGTACAGAAAACCGTTCTCAAATGCAGGGAAGTAAAAGTAAAAAGTATCTACTGTAGAAATTAGTGCATTCAGGTGATTTAAAAAATTAATCAAATTAATTACAGGATTTGTAATTAATCTAATTAATCGCATTTAAATCAATTTTTTAGGTGGTTTATTTTGCTCTCCCACAGTGGAAAAAAGGTGTCAAACGTGCGATTTATAGTGGTACAGTGAAAAGACTGCAGACTTCCTTTTAAGTCTTTAAGTTTTTCAGTCTTTGGCTCGCTCTCTTTCTCTCCGTGCACACAAGACAAGACTGCTGGCAGACCTGCAGAGTGCACCTGTATACCCCCATTCCCCCTCCCGCATTACATAACATTCATTTGAAAGCTCATTTACACCATTCCACTATTAAATGGCGAATATTTCTAGTGTACGTGAGCACGTACAGTAGCTTTCATGCAATGTCAATAAATCAGAATCAGAATCAGAAAGATTTTTATTGCCATTGTCAAGTGAACAGAGTTCACAAAACTAGGAACTTGTCTCGGTGATAAGGTGCAAACATGAAACACTAAATAATAATAGTAATAACTAGAGTATAGACACTAAATAATAATAATAATAACTAAAATATAGCTATAAAATATAGTAATATAAAATATAGTAAAAAACAATAAGCAATCCAAATAACAAAAAGGTCCAGATGAGCAGCATCAGAACAGTAGTGCGAACATGACGTAATTAAAGTGACTGGTGATATAAAGTGTCCAGCTTTGTGCAGATGTTCTGAATTGTTCATGAGTCCAACAGCAGAGGGAAAGAAACTGTTCTTGTGACGGGAGGTTCTGGTCCCGATGGACCGTAACCTCCTACCAGAGGGAAGTGGCTCAAATAGTCCATGTCCAGGGTGAGAAGTGTCAGCTGCTATCTGGCCTGCTCGCCCCCGAGTCCTGGAGACGTACAGGTCCTGGATAGATGGAAGGCTGCAGCCAATCACCTTCTCGGCAGAGCGCACAATGCGCTGCAGTCTCTGTTTGTCCCTGACAGTGGCTCCAGCACCACACAGTGATGGAAGAGGTGAGGATGGACTCAATGATGGCCGTGTAAAACTGCACCAACATCTGGACTGGCAGCTTGGCTTTCTTTAGCTGCTGCAGGAAGTACAACCTCTGCTGGGCCTTCTTGATGAGGGAGTTGATAGTTGGCTCCCCCCTGAGGTCCTGTGTGATGTAAGTGCCCAGGAACTGGAAGGAGTCCACTGTGGTGATGGGGGAGTCTGTCAGGGAGAGAGGAGGCAGGAGGGCTCTGACTTTCCTTAAGTCCACGATCATCTCCACTGTCTTCTGGTGGTTGAGATCCAGGTTGTTGCTGCTGCACCATATACAAAGCTTCAAATATACAGAGAATACAAATAATTGCCCGTGCAAATTACTCATGGCTCACATGACCCCCGGAACCCGCGGGTTTGCCAGATCGCACCAGATCGCACTGCGGGAGGAGGGAGAAGGCGGCCGCGCGCGGGTGAGTGAACGATCGGGTTTAGCGATTCGGATGGGCAAAACTGGTGCTTAAGTGTGCACCCTTAGTCGCGGCAGAACACGTTATGGGGAATTAGTTTATGGTTGATAATGAAAAGGGTTCGGCGCGCGGAGTGCAGCACATATGGAAATGGGCGCGCACGTCGTCACGTACTCTCCCTGGGGACAACACTCCGTCACATTTTTATAAATAAAGTTGCCGTTCAAAGGCCCCGCACGCCAAATTTAAAATGCGCACGCATTGAATTGCGCTCATAATTAATTGCGTTAATTTTTATAACGCATTAATTTTCAGTGTAATTAATTAATCTAATTAACATGCGTGAAGAGTCCCTCAGTCGTCCAGGTAGAATCCATGATAAAAGAAGAAATTCAATTTGTCAACTGGACAAAGTTTGTTTGGTCGAAAACGTTTCGCCGCTCATCCGAGAGGCTTCGTCAGTTCTGGTTAGAGTGCTGGTAAGACACTTGCTTATATCTCGCTGCAGGGAGGAGCTACCTAGCTAACTACTTTCCGAAACTATCTCGCCTATTGGTTTCTGTCTTTTGTTTCTCTGGCGTCTAGATTAGCATAACTATTCATCCCTACACGACTGTTTTTCACACCTCTGGCCCTGACCTGGCTAGCCCTATTGTTTCTTTTGTTTGTTTGATCTAGGTTTAAGAATGGAATTATAGATGGGAGACAAATTATGTCTGACTCCACCATTTCTGTTAAGAGAAGGATTCTCTTTTTTGACAAAAATTGCCTCTTTAACTCCCCTCTCAAACCAGTTCTTTTCCCTGGCTAAGATCTGAACGTCACTGTCCTCAAAAGAATGGCCCGTGGCTTCTAGGTGAAGATGTACGGCAGATGACGGTCCACTCTGGCACGCCCGTCTGTGTTGGTACATCCTCTTGTGAAGTGGTTGTTTTGTTTCTCCAGTGTAGCGCTCACTGCAGTTTTCACTACACTGAATGGAGTAGACCACATTGCTTTGTTTGTGGCTCAGTGTTTTGTCCTTTGGGTGGACGCTAATCTAGACGCCAGAGAAACAAAAGACAGAAACCAATAGGCGAGATAGTTTCGGAAAGTAGTTAGTTAGTTAGCTCCTCCCTGCAGCGAGATATAAGCAAGTGTCTTACCAGCACTCTAACCAGAACTGACGAAGCCTCTCGGATGAGCGGCGAAACGTTTTCGACCAAACAAACTTTGTCCAGTTGACAAATTGAATTTCTTCTTTTATCATAATCTAATTAACGTTAAACTGACAGCCCTAGTAGAAATTGCTTAAGTGAAGTACAGGTACCTAAAATGTGTACTTAATTATCGTGCTTTTACTTTTGTACTGCGTTACTTTCTACCACTGCTGCTGACCGTCAGAAAACACTAAATCAATCAATCAATCAAACAATATTTATAAGGCGCTTTTCATACAAAATTGTAACGCAATGACTCCCTGCGGATGCGTGAAGGGAGGTTGGCGTTCTTCTGTACGCAACTTTCGTTTGCAAACATCATATTTTTACTCTTTTAGTATATTTGACAGTGTAAAAGTACTCCATACTTCAGTAAACAATCATCTTGAAGCAATCCCAATAAAATGATTTTTAATGTACATTATCATTAAAAAGCCATGAGCTGCAACACATAAATAGCCCCATGAAGCAATAATTAGCCACAGAAATTAATTATTCAACTCTCTACAGCTCAAATCTCATCATTTGCAAATTACCCATGATAAATATTGATTCCCAGAATATAATCTTTAATCTTTCATATATTTAATGATAAATCCATACAGTAAGTTGTTGTCAGTAGGCCTTTCACCATTGTTGTTGCTGTTGTTGCTGTTGCTGTTGTTGCTGTTGCTGTTGTTGCTGCTGTTGTTGCTGTTGCTGTTGTTGTTGCTGTGGTTGCTGCTGTTGTTGTTGTTGCTGCTGTTGCTGTTGTTGCTGTTGTTGTTGCTGTTGTTACTGTTGTTGTTGCTGTTGTTGCTGTTGTTGTTGCTGTTGTTTCTATCGTTGTTGCTGCTGTTGTTGCTGCTGTTGCTGCTGCTGTTGCTGCTGTTGTTACTGTTGTTGCTGTTGTTCCTGTTGTTGCTGCTGTTGTTGCTGTTCCTGTTGCTGCTGCTGTTGTTGTTGTTGCTGTTTTGTTTTTTCCCCCTGGTGGCACGGTGGCTGAGTGGCTAGCACTCATGCTTCACAGCAAGAAGGTTCGGGTTGCCCGGGCCTTTCTGTGTGGAGACTGCATGTTCTCCCCGTGTCTGGGTGGGTTTCCTCCGGGCACTCTGGTTTCCCCCACCAACCTAAACATGCGCCATAGGTAAAATCCTCCAGCTTAGGGCCTGACCAAAGCCTAAATAACAAACAAAATCATGGGGATGATCCCCGGGTCAAATATAGAAACAACTTCTCCTGTGCGAGATCAATAAAGGTCAATCTTCTAATCCTTGACCACTGTAAGGCGCTTTGTGTTACAATTTTGTATGAAAAGCACCTTATAAATATTGTTTGATTGATTGATAATAACATGCTAATGTGCACTTCCTGACTCTTGCTTTATACTGATGCAGACAGTCTACAGCAGGACTACAGCAAGAATCAATCAATAAATAAATGAATAAATAATCAGGTAAAGGCCCTTTAAGTAGAGTTTTGGCTACTCTATACCATAAGCTAAGTTTGAAATTGTATGGCATGAATAAAAGAAGGAAAAAAAGGCAGTATTCATAGTTTATTAATGAAAATAGAAGAAAATATATCACACATTGTTCATAAAGCTAAAAGTTTGACATTATACAAAACCCTTTTTAAACCAGAATAGAAAAGTTAAAAAAGAACAGTTAAAGCAGCAATGACACACCAGATACTGCAAATTTATGGCCATCTTGTAGTACTAATAAGTGGTTACTTCATTGACAGAATCTCGCAGTGCTTATCAAAGCCTGACCTGATACTGCCATTGTAATTTTACCAGATACTACTGCAAATCAAGGTAATTAGTTAACAAAAATGAAAAAAAAAAAAAAAAACTAAAACTGAAAAAATTTGAACTGAAATAAATAAAAATGACAATTAAAAAACAAAAAACAAAACAAAACGATAACTGAAACTGTATCGTGTGTTTACAAAACTAAAACTGAAATTATAGGTAAATCGCTCGTTTTCGTCTTTGTCGGTTTATTTCCAATCCTTTTTTGGAGTTGGTAAATGTGGAAGTTTTGGTGTGTATTTTTATTTGTTTTTGCACTTAAGGCTGCAGCTTGTGGACGGCTTTGGTTGTTGTGGGGTTAAACCTGAATAAATGTTTTAAAATTGTATTTGTTTGTTGTAAGTTTGATAACACAATACTTTCTTTTTGAATCCTGCACTTGACAAAAAACCCAAAGTATAACCCAAAAACTAAAAACTAAATTAAAAATGAGCGAAAACTAACTAAAACTATCAGAGCTGGTCTAAAAACGAATTAAAACTAACTGAAATAGAGGGGGGAAAAAGTCAAAACTAACTCAAACTAAACTATAATAAAAAATCCCAAACTATTATAACCTATGGCCATCTTGTAGTACTAATATGTGGTTACTTCATTGACAATATCCTGCAGTACTTATCAAAGCCTGACCCAATACTGCCATAGTAACCCTACCAGATACTGCAAATCTATGGACGTCTTGTGGTACTAATATGTGGATACTTCATACACAGAATCTCGCAGTATTTATACTTCACAGGCAGAATCTTGCAGTACTTATCAAAGCCTGACCCTGTACTTGCCTAGTAATCCTGCATACTGCAAATCTATGGACTTTTAGTACTAATGCAGAACGTGAATATTTCATAAACAGAATCCTGAAGTACTTGTCAAAGCCTGACCCAATACTGTCATAGTCATTTTATTAGATACTGCAAATCTATGGACATTTTGTAGTACTAATATGTGGTTACTTCATTGACAAAATCCTGCAGTACCGATACTGTCATAGTAACTCTACCAGATACTGCACATCTATGGATTTATTGTAGTACCAATATGTGGTTAATTCACAGGCAGAATCTTGCAGTACTTATACTTCACAGGCAGAATTTTGCAGTATTTGTCCTTCATAGGTAGAATCTTGCAGTACTTATACTTCACAGGTAGAATCCTGCAGTACTTCACAGGCAGAATCTTGCAGTACTTGTACTTCACAGGTAGAATCTTGCAGTACTTATACTTCACAGGCAGTATCTTGCAGTATTTGTACTTCACAGGTAGAATCTTGCAGTACTTGTACTTCACAGGCAGTATCTTGCAGTACTTACACTTCACAGGCAGAATCTTGCAGTACTTCACAGGTAGAATCTTGCAGTACTTATACTTCACAGGCAGAATCTTGCAGTACTTCACAGGTAGAATCTTGCAGTACTTCACAGGTAGAATCTTGCAGTACTTCACAGGTAGAATCTTGCAGTACTTATACTTCACACGCAGAATCATGCAGTACTTGTACTTCACAGGTAGAATCTTGCAGTACTTGTACTTCACAGGCAGAATCTTGCAGTACTTCACAGGCAGAATCTTGCAGTACTTATACTTCACAGGCAGAATCTTGCAGTACTTCACAGGGAGAATCTTGCAGTACTTCACAGGCAGAATCTTGCAGTACTTCACAGGCAGAATCTTGCAGTACTTGTACTTCACAGACAGAATCTTGCAGTACTTCACAGGCAGAATCTTGCAGTACTTGTACTTCACAGGCAGAATCTTGCAGTACTTCACAGGGAGAATCTTGCAGTACTTGTACTTCACAGGCAGAATCTTGCAGTACTTCACAGGTAGAATCTTGCAGTACTTATACTTCACAGGCAGAATCTTGCAGTACTTCACAGGGAGAATCTTGCAGTACTTGTACTTCACAGGCAGAATCTTGCAGTACTTATACTTCACAGGCAGAATCTTGCAGTACTTGTACTTCACAGGCAGAATCTTGCAGTACTTCACAGGCAGAATCTTGCAGTACTTGTACTTCACAGGCAGAATCTTGCAGTACTTCACAGGCAAAATCTTGCAGTACTTATACTTCACAGGCAGAATCTTGCAGTACTTCACAGGGAGAATCTTGCAGTACTTCACAGGGAGAATCTTGCAGTACTTGTACTTCACAGGTAGAATCTTGCAGTACTTCACAGGTAGAATCTTGCAGTACTTGTACTTCACAGGCAGAATCTTGCAGTACTTCACAGGGAGAATCTTGCAGTACGTCACAGGCAGAATCTTGCAGTACTTGTACTTCACAGGCAGAATCTTGCAGTACTTATACTTCACAGGCAGAATCATGCAGTACTTGTACTTCACAGGTAGAATCTTGCAGTACTTGTACTTCACAGGCAGAATCTTGCAGCACTTATACTTCACAGGCAGAATCTTGCAGTACTTCTCAAAGCCTGACCCTGTACTTGCATAGTAATCCTGCATACTGCAAATCTATGGACATCTTTTAGTACTAATACAGTGCGTGAATACTTCATAAACAGAATCTTGAAGTACTTGTCAAAGCCTGACCCCATACTGTCATAGTACCCCTACCAGATACTGCACATTTATGGACATCTTGTAGTCCTAATATGTGGTTACTTCACAGGCAGAATGTTGCAGTACTTATCAAAGCCTGACCCAGTACTGCCACAGTAGCCGTACCCCTCCGCCTCCCCCTGGGTATTGCCCCTCACTGTGCTTGTATGTGGTATTTCTCTGATGTGGAACGCGATGGAGACCCTTCTATGGAGATTTATGCTCATTGTGTAAAACACGTCCGCTTTTTAATTAGGCTCGTGTTTATGGGGGGTTATCGGGTACACAGTGATGTTGTGGTAAAATGGGGCGAGGAGGAGGAGCTGTTAAAGTAAGTAGTAGTTAAGGCTGGGTGGTATGCCGCTTCATACCAAATACCTGTGTTTTTTTCTTTTTTTTTTTAATGATATGGATGTTTCATATACAGTGGTCCCTCGGTTATCGCGGTGGTTATGTCCTAAAAATAACCCGCAATAGGCGAAATCCGCGAAGTCGTCAGCTTCATATTTTACAATTATTCTACATGTTTTAAAGGTCCCATGGCATGAAATTTTCACTTTCTGAGGTTTCTAAACGTTAATGTGAGCTCCCCTACCCTGTTTAGCCCCCCCCCCCATGGCTAAACGTTGCAAAATGTGTAAACTGAGCATTTGTGATCCTTTTTTGCGTTTGAAAAAAAGACAGCCCAAACGGGCGATTTTGGACAAGGGAATTTTCTGACGTCACACTCGGGAAAAGGTTTCCACCCCCCGTCTGGATGTCTAACCACCGTCTCTGGAAATCACGCCCAGAGAATTTTTTTTTTTTTTTTTTTTTTTTGCCTGGAGACACGTGAGTGTGTTTCCAGGCTCGGATGTCCTTTATACGAGCCTCCAAACCTCTGAAACAGCAGTGGTTTAATTTTATTTTCTGTGGAAATTTGAGTATTAGTGCTTTTTTGTCATGGGATCTTTAAGGCTGTAAACGCCTCACC
The DNA here is from genome assembly GCA_036785185.1 of Paratrypauchen microcephalus. Taxonomy (NCBI): domain Eukaryota; kingdom Metazoa; phylum Chordata; class Actinopteri; order Gobiiformes; family Gobiidae; genus Paratrypauchen; species Paratrypauchen microcephalus. The sequence continues at coordinate 8,887 of JAVJIX010000312.1, read as the reverse complement.
ACACACATTATACACTTTTCTCAGACTGGCATTAACGTTTTCTCACATTTCTCTCTTGTTTTAACACTCAAACTTTCATAGATTTTCAACAACAACAAAAAAAGTATTAATAGTGATGTGTATTTCCTCTGACCGGGCCTCCTTTTTCTGAGTGAAGAACATGGTTATGGGGAGTTGTTGGCGCTCTTTTTTTCTTTTGGGTGAGAAGATTCTTAAACAGACATGCTGCCTTCGATTATATTTGAGAACGTTTTGTCCACATTGTGGGTTTTGTCGGGGAGAAAACTTGCAAACATACAGCACTTCAGAGTCACACTGCGATCAAGCATTTATATAAATCTGGCAAACTGAACACATTCTGTACAGGAGACACAGAGGAGAATGACCGACAAATCGGGAAAGATCTTCAGTCTCTTAGCCAATCAGGACGCAGAACACAATGCACGTTAATACACTATAAAAAAATTGGACAAAAAAAAAAAATCTGAAACAGTGAGGCTGCGAAAGGTGAACCAGGTTATAGCGAGGGACCACTGTATCCCAATACTGGTGAGTGTGTGCGTACAAAACTTGGGGAACGCAGAGCGGCGGAACATGGTGCTGCAGGACATTGTTTGAGAGGGGGACTGTTTTGCAGTGGCGTGAGAGCGGTGGAAGCTCAGTGTGTGTCGAGCGGTGAACAACATGGATGGAGAAAATGTTACAGACACAGAGGAACTTATACCGAAAAGAGGAGCCGTGTCAGTCGTGTGGAAGTACTTCGGCTTTAAAAAACCTGACGCTGATCAAACAACCGTATTCTGTAAATGTCGTCGGGCTAAAGTCGTAGCTGCAGGAGGCGACACGAGCGATCTGCTTCACCACCTCCGTCGCAAACATGTCCTGGAATATGAAGAATGCACGAAACTAAGATCTGCATCCTCTTCCACGTCTGCAGGGAACGTTCAAGTCGGCGCCGCGACACAGAACGCCACTCAGACGTCACTCAAAGACACATTTGCTAAGGGGACCGCCTACGACAAGAAAAACAAACGGTGGAACGATATTACCAACGCTGTTACTGTCCACTTCACCAAAGACTTGTACCACTTAGTACATGGAGAGAAAAAAAACATCAAATACCGTGGCACTGATATAATTTTGAAAAATACTGTGATATCAATTTTTGGTCATACCGCCCAGCTCTAGTAGTAGTTGGAGTTTTTGGCGTGGAAGGTGGTGTATTATACCTTATAGTTTGCTTGGAATGTTAAAGAAATTGTCCAGCCCATTTTATTGTGTACAAGTAGTTGGATTAGCAGTGGTTTTGCAGTTTTGATATTTGATCTGCCTCTATTTTCTCATCTAAGTTATGATGTTTCCTCATCAAAAACATCACTTCAGCCCTGGAATTACCAATCTCTACTGAATTAAAGGTAAAAGCTAGCTTGAAAACCACCAGTCCCTGACATCACAAGGTGGAATATTGAGCTTTGGAGATGTAGACAGACTAATAATGCAGGATTACTCTAACACGTGTGAATGAAACAACTCAACAACACCAGTCCAGGTCTGTTTTTGAGGAGATAACAACGTTCTAACATGACTTAAAGCTCACAAGAGTCAATTTTTTTTGTAATTGAAGGCCTTTAAGTTGAGAGCAATCTGGTATTTTTGAGTCAAGTAGGTGGTATTTGTAAAACTTTCAAGTATTTTATCTAAAAGTGGTTAAGGAAAGCAAAAAATCAGGATGGAATCACATTTGACTTTATAATTATTTATAGTTTAAGCTTTAAGTTATTACAAAAATGTCAAAAAACTCCTACCTTATAATCTACTTCTACTACTGTATCATAACTGACAAATGAGGCCCGACCAGTATGGATTTTTTTGGATCCAATATGATGCCGATAGCCAATAAAACAACTGATATACTGTATTTAGTGATGTAAAAATTTACTGCAACTCTTCAACTGATTATAGAACTTAGGTTTGGCTCTTTTGGATTTTAAATTGAGTTTATTTAGGCTACATTTACTGTTGTTTGGCCTCTTTACGGTCACAGTTAAAGACTAATGGCATTTTTGCATGACATTGTAGCTATTAAATTATGTAAACTACAGATTAGCATTCAGCGATAATTAACGTAAATGCGTGTCTGCCGCGGTAATTAAAATGTGTGTAAATACCGATCATTCACACCTCTTTTCACAGCTCCTTTACAGTAATGTGTATACAGCCACTATAGTCACTTTTCAGAAGGAAAATGTAAGAGAAAACAGACTTTTTGTGTACAGCAGCTAAGTGCTAACCCATGAGGAAGAACGAAAAGTAGCTCCAAAACACTCAGCGCTCACACAGGCACACTCAGATCACAAGTCTTCATAAATAAGTGTTCTTTCAATCCTAAAAATAATAGAATCCAGCATGTTGGCAGCAGCTGTGTGTCATCTCTTCTCCGCACTCGCACTGTGATAAAAACAAGCTGTGGTTTTGTTGCTGGCCTAAACTTTGCTGAAGTTCACTTTTATTTATAGTTTGTGTCTTGGATCAGACACAAGAGCATTTAAAGTAGCGCCCAAGTGTTGCACACCGTGGCGGCACGGTAGCTGAGTGGCTAGCACTCTTGCTTCACAGCAAGAAGGTTCCGGGTTCGATCCCCGGGTCGCCCAGGCCTTTCTGTGTGTGTTCTGTGTGGAGTTTGCATGCATGGTCTGGGTTCGATCCCCGGGTCGCCTGGGCCTTTCTGTGTGGAGTTTGCATGTTCTCCCCGTGTCTGGGTGGGTTTCCTCCGGGCACTCCGATTTCTCCCACCAACCCAAAAAAACATGCACCATAGGTAAAATCCTCCAGCTTAGGCCCTGACCAAACCGAAGCAAGAAGATCATGGAGATGATCCCCGGGCGCAGGAATGTGTCGCCCACTGCTCCTTATATATATATAGGATGGGTTAAAATGCAGAGAAGAATTTCTCCAGTGTGAGATCAATAAAGTTCACTTCTTCTTCTGATGTAAACAAGAACAGTGGGAGTGTGTTCAGGGTCAGTACGGCATCAAATTATTCCTCTGATAAATACCGATGCGGCGACACATATTAGGACATTTATCTGTCTGTATGTACAGCTCTGGAAAAAAATAAGAGACCACTGCAAAATGATCAGTTTTTCTGATTTTACCACTTATAGCAGGCATGTCCAAACTATGCGGCCCTCAGGCAAATTTTTCTTGGCCCTCAGGCTTCCAGGTGAATTGGCCCAAATTACCTTGAGCAGAACTTTTGACTTCAAGTTTTTTGAAAATCTACCTTGATAAGACAATATTTAATATTTATTGTGTCATTTTGAGGATCTTAGCACAAATAAAAGACTGATATCTCATTCTAAAGTGTTAAACATGCATATTTCAATTATTCATTGTACTGAGCAGCAGTCTATGGCCCTCGATCGGCCCTCTGCTTCGTCTGTGTTTACATATGTGGCCCTTGATGAAAAAAGTATTAACGGCTGGTTAGCTCAACTGGTAAGTCACTGACTTTCCCCCCGGGGGTTGTGGGTTCTAATCCCCCTCGGCAATGAGGTAACCAGTGTGGGTCCTTGGGCAAGACCCTTCACAGTACTGCCCCCCAGGTGCCGAAAAAGATGGCTGCTCACTGCTCCTGAAAAGGATGGGTCAAATGCAGAAGTGAAATTTCTCCCGTGTGTCACAGTGTGTCATTGTGTGTGAGACCAATAAAGGCTTGATCTTAAAGGAAAAGTAACGGTTTTTTTTACAATCCAATTTTTACAATACAATTTTTTTTACAATCCTTATTTCGGTAATAAAACAAGTTGTTTTACTCACCCATAGCACTTTGGTGTCATATGGAACACTTCCAGAGATGTTTTAGATTTGCGGTTAGCCTAGCGCAACTTCTAGCCATAGCTCGGGGCATATAATATATTCCCCAAGCATGTAATGTGCTCCGTGCGGGCTCCAAATAGCACAAACTTTAGCACTTTTCAAATCATAGAAGCTCGATATCTTAGTCTACGATTTCGTTTGAAGCAAAAGTGGCCTGTAATCCGAGATTTATCCATAGTTTTACAGCTTTGCATTTCATGTTTGGGTCCCGGGAGCTGAGAGCACAGTCCGCGCATGCGCACTGACCTCCTCATCTACTCGAAACTATGGCTAAATCTCGGATTACAGGCCACTTTTGACCAAACGAAATCGTAGATTAAGATATCGGGCTTCTATGATTTGAAAAGTGCTTAAGTTTGTGTTATTTGGAGACTGCAAAGTAATGCCCCGAGAACTCAAGTTAACGGATATGCTACAACATAACTTGTACGAAACTGCTCAAAATGACACCAAAGTGCTATGGGTGAGTAAAACTACTTGTTTTATTGCCGAAAGAAGGCTCAGATTGTAAAAAATGTTACTTTTCCTTTAACATGAACTTTGGGTTTTCCTTTAATCATCTTAAAAAAAAGTTTGGACACCTCTGACTTATAGATATGTGTTTGGGCAAAAGGAAGATTTTTGTTATTGACATTTCCCCCAAATTCCAAATAAAATATTATTGTTTAGAGCATTTATTTGCAGAAAATGACAAATGGTCAAAATAACAAAATATACCATACTTTTCGGACTATAAGCTGCTACTTTTTTCTCACACTTCGGACCCTGCGACTTATAGTCAGGTGCGGCTTATGTATGGATTAATTCTTTATCAAGACAGTGAATGTAGCGCGTAACCCGAGCTCCACTGCACGCGTCAGGTATCAACAGTTCCGTGAGATTGAGTTCAGGTGGTTTACCCTTAAAGTTAAACTTTAAACTTTATTTTAAGGCTTCCAGAGGCTACAGGCTGACCATTTTACAGTTGTTTTACTGACATGTTTCTGCCGTGTTACTGCCGTAGGCGCTGTTCGAAAAAAGCACGTACCGGTATTTACGTTAATTAAAATTTTAAATAATGTCCTTTTGTGTACCATCTTTCTGTCTAAATATCTCAAGTTACAATGTGGACACCTGCGGCTTATAGTCAGGTGTGTTCTATAGTACAAAAAGTATGGTACATGTTTTCAGAGCTCAAACAATGCAAAGAAACGGAATCAAATTAATTTTAAAACAACATAATACTAATGTTTACACTTGAGAAGAGTTCAGAAATCAATATTTGGTGCAATAACCCTTATTTTTAATCACAGCTTTCATGCGTGCTCTCCACAAGTCTTTCACATTGTTCTTGGGTGACTTTATTCCACTCCTGGTGCAAGAACTGAAGTAGCTCAGCTTTGTGTTTGTGTTGGAATTCAACAGACGCTGGAATGGAATGGCTGTAACACATGTAGAGATGCTGATTTCAGAAAAAAATGCAGTGGTCTCTTATTTTTTTCCCCGGCGCTGTAGGATTAAATAGACGTAATACAGAGAGTCTAAGCTTTATAACGGGGTTTAACATGCCCACAATGACTATCAGCTAGATTTAGGCCGATATGTCTCCAAGTGCACATAAAGGTCGGGCTCTAGTGACAAATTCGTCTCTTGATTACAGTCTGATTTCCCCCATGTTTAGATCCTGAGTCACAGCCATGGCACTGTACCTTCTCCACGACGAGTGCACCTGCTTGAACGCCGCTCACTTCTGTTTGATTTGACACAATTTCAGACGTTGGTGAACGACTCCAGCTGAGCAGAAAATATGCCTTTGATTTGTACGCCGCCTGGATTACTTGGCGCACGCTTGTCGCTGATTGCACAGAGTATGTATAGATCAAAAATGGTCGGTTGTGTTGAAATATTCAAATAACAGAAGTAGATGGGACTCCCGCCTCAAAACGAGAAGGTTTTATGTTAGATTCCAGGTCCGTGCAATGCTATGTGTGGTGTTTGCATGTGCTGTCTGTGCCGTGATTGGTTTCTTCTTGGATTTTCACTTTAAGGAGTCGTATTATGCAAAACTGACTTAAGAATGATAATTGTTTCCCTTTCTCACATACTCCCTCAGTTATTTTAGAGATGTTCATGCATATTTGAGTAATTCTGATTTGTTAGTTTAGGGTGGATCCTCAGAACATAACGAGAAAGTCCCAGATTCAAGAAGTACATCAGGACTACCTTCATACCATACTCCATAAAACTGTACGACAAGTCACCCTTATGTAACAGATAATACTCCCTACAACTGTATAGCTGTGATTGGACATCTTATTTGATATTGTATTTTATATTTTACTACTTACTTTTCTATTTAATGCTGATTTGTACGTATACATTTATTTTTATTTTATAATTATGTCTTATTTGATACTGGTCTATTGCTCTTTGGTTGCATCTATTTTTTTGTTACTCTCTGGTATATATTGTGATTCCTGAGCTACTGTACCCAAACAGCTTCCCTTGTGGATCAATAACGTTTGTCTAAGTAGTTGTAAAAGTAGTGGTCAAAGAGATTACGCAAGAGTGAAGTATTTGGAAAAAGTACTAGTCAAGAAAGAACTTAAAGAGTAACTAATAAATAGACTAAATAATATGTGCCCGACCAGACATAAGTCCTGGAGGCATTATGAGTTATTCAGATTCTGAAAGTGTAGATTCTAAGCTTTCCAGCGATGCCTTACACATGGAAATCTGAGAACATTTGAAGAATTATAGTCTATAATTATAGTTATAGAATCTTATAGTCCGAAAAGTACGGTAACCACTCACCTTTGGGAAAAACATGCATTCAAACAGACAATGAAGGTAAAAGAATTGAACCGAAAAGTGACAGTGATGAAGAATCTGTTTTTCCCATTGTCAAAGCACTTAAAGGAAAATTAACGTTTTTTTTACAATCTGAGCCTTCTTTTTGGCAATAAAACAAGTAGTTTTACTCACCCATAGCAGTTTGGTGTCAATTGGAGCAGCATCGCAGAACTTATGTTGAGCCGTTCTGTTCTACTAATGATCCCGTATCCGTTAGCGTGAGTGCTCGGGGCACTGATTTGCGGTGTCCAAATAACACAAACTTTAGCACTTTTCAAATCACAGAAGATCGCTGTGTCAGCGTAGACTTTTAGTAGATTCCAAAACGGCCTGAAACCCGATATCGCAACAGAAAAGTAAAGTTCAGAGCGGTGTTAGCTTCTTTCGGACTAGCGGTGTTTACAAAACAGCCGAGTTCACGCATGCGCATTGTCCTCTCTGATGACGTCATCAAATGAAACTATAGTTGGATATCGGGTTTCAGGCCGTTTTGGAATCCACTAAAAGTCTACCCTGACACAGCGATCTTCTGTGATTTGAAAAGTGCTAAAGTTTGTGTTATTTGGACACCCCAAAGTAATGCTCCGAGCACTCACGCTAACGGATACGGGATCATTAGTAGAACAGAACGGCTCAACATAAGTTCTGCGATACTGCTCCAATTGACACCAAACTGCTATGGGTGAGTAAAACTACCGTACTTGTTTTATTGCCGAAAGAAGGCTCAGATTGTAAATAAACGTTAATTTTCCTTTAAGTATTACCAGTATTGTTATGTCATAGCTTTAGAACATTTACGTTTTACACTTACTGTCTGTTTGAACCTAAATCGTGCAGAGCTGTTGTGTTTTCTTCAAAAGCATCGCTGTGTTTGCTTGTTGGCGAGGATAATCCTTTCTCGTATTGTGAGCAGGAGCGTGGAATTGGAGTCTGACGTGAAGTTTGTCCACACCGTTAAAGCGCGACGGACACAGCAGCTCAGAACAGTGGCCCCTGGTGACCTTAACATGCGACCAGTCCATGTCAGTCAGTTTTTTTCACCTGAAGTTAGATATAGATATTTTGTAGGTGAATTTGGTAGTTTTTAAAAAAAAGCAAAACAATTCAGTGGAACTGTTGGAGCACAGTTCTTCTGAGAACTGAGGTCAAATTTTGGTTGCCACTCAGAATCAGTTTGGATGGTGATTTGGCGATGTTTTCTTAATTTTTCTTTCTATTTTACACCAGATGTCATCCCTGTCACAATCTTTTTTTGACATGTCAAAAGGGAACCAATACTAAATGTGCGATATCAGATTTTTACTGTCTTAAAATGTCAAAAACACATCTAGTTCATTTTAAATGGTTTGAAGTGATGTATTCTGAGCATCTTAATTACTCCCCGATATGAGTTTTTAAGAGCTCTGGCCTCTGAAAGTTGTGGCAATCAGAAGAATGAACACTACAGACTTAAAGGTGCATTGTGTAACTTTTCTGGTGGAGGGAGACCAAACTGGGTCAAGTTGCAGGTCAGATCTGTGGAGAGACAAACCCGCTCACAGTCAGAATGCCTGTTTTTCATGGTATTTTTGAGCTATAAAACCACCTGTAAGGTAAAGCTGTTTAATGTCATACTGTGGAACATTCCAGGCAGAGCAGTGACATATCCATAGAAACAAGCAAGTGACAAAGCCTCCAGCAGAAAAGTTACACAATGCACCTTTTGAGCCTTTATCAGGACACGTGTTTATTTCACATTTATGAATCAGAGGCCATATTCATAAGCAATATTTGTTCTTCTTTGTTATCCCGAGATAACGAGATAATTAATTAGTGATTTCGAGAAAACAAAACGGTTATTTCGAGATCTCGAGAAAAAGAAACAATTATTCTGTGATCTCGAGAAAACAACTGAAACGTCTACCGGCACGTTGTGACAGGCTGACTGTGACGGGACTATTTCTCATTCTGAATAGACACGTTTTTGGTCATTAGAATGTCTGGAATAATAATCGATCAGCTGATAAGGCTCTTTCTCGAGATCACGTATGTATTGTCGAGATCTCGAGTTAATTTTCTTGTTATTAAGGTGGAAAATAATCATTACGAACATGGCCTTTGTCGGTTTCCGTAGAGTTCGCATAAACCTGCACTAACTTTTCCAGGTGGGATTTATGAATGAATCTCCGCAAAAAAA